>CM031240.1:349434836-349942336 GCA_018340775.1 Taxus wallichiana var. yunnanensis | reverse complement strand
TTTGGGTAAATGAATTCCCGATTCGAAAAAGATTTCTATGAGACTCATAGGTGTTTAAAATTTGATTCCAACTAATATTTGAATTATGGAAATTTAATTGTAGTAAAGAATGGAAAAAAGTGATGTGAAATCTTGTGGGTCAACGTTCTAATTAAATAAAAAATGTGTAATTTTGAGGTAAGAGCATCATTAAATATTGTACAATAAGCGATGTAAACAAAACAAAACAAATTATAATTATAATGCAAACTATGAGAACTGTGTACCTTGTGGATAATTTCCTTTCTTCTATCTCTCTTTTGAGATTGTACCATTGTGTCTTGTATCACTCATTGGAGCAATGCGACATTAATATCAATCATTTTTTCATGATTTTGTGAAAGTTTCATAATGTTGGTGTGAAATGTCATCGTTGTTATTGGAAGAATAAGTTGTTGTCATTGAAGGGAGGAATAAGGAGTATTGTGTGTTTTTTCTTTGGAGGAACCAAGAAATTCATGGATAGTCTTAGTGGAGGCATAAGCATGTGTTATAATGGATGAATAGGTAGCTTATTAAAGTTGATGTGGATTTTTTCATCTTGGAGGAACCAAAGGCTAACCATGATTCCTTAGTGGAGCTTTAAGTGGTAGTTGAAATCAACATGTCATCCATACGACCTTCTACTTTTTCTTCTAATTTTGGCTAGACTAAAAGCGGGTGGAATCAAAACAATAAATACTTTTATTGAATTCTTTATACTTCTTCCACCGACTAATACGATGGTCTCTAATATTTTTCTATTGACATGTTCTCTTGATATTGTCATGGTGCAATGGGTTTAGTTGGATGAACTGGATATTCTCCATTTAATATAGTTTTAAAGTTTTCAACAACCTATGTAAATTACATATATATGGATTGGATATCATACTTATTACATTGAAATATTTACTTAAACATGGTTATGGATATAAAATGTCACTTACACTTACCTCATCAACCAATGAAAATGTTGAACCATTTTGATTTAGTTTATAAATGGCATTACTTAGAGATCTATTGCCCTGATTTTTTTGTTGACCTTGAAAAAAATACATTTAAGAACTAGATATAATACTTCTAAGTAAACAATAGTTATTATTATCATTATTTCACAATTTTCATATTTATTAACATTCCATAATATAACTTGTATGTTTTTAGAATCATTCCTCATATTTACATACATTATGTAATGAGAGTTACTGATATGTAAATCAAATAGAAAATTATTAGAAGTATTTTACAAAATAGAAAAATACCAAATCCCTTAATCAAAAGATATTTTAAAAATCTATTCTTATTTTCATCACTAAATAGTTAATATACAAATTAAGTTGAATTTTGAGAAATTAGGACTAAAAATATTGTTATGCATGATGAGATATGTATTCTTCTCTGTTGATGATGAGAAATGAAAATTTTTAATTTATTTTTCTTTTTGTGTGTGTTTTCGTGTGGGTGGGCACCACACTTGGACTTAACATTAATTTTGATATAATTACATCATATTATTGTTAATATTTTCAAAAAAAAATGATGAGTTTTTATATAGTAGAAAATCCATGGATTTGACGTGAAAAAATAATGCAAATCTGCATATATGCCCCTTGACACAAAGTGTGTCTAGAAATAAAAGGTATCACCTATTTTAGTGGTTGTCCACAAAGTACTATGAAAAACAAGCTAGTAAAAAATACAAATTAGCATCATAATCGTAAACTACACGTTTATGGTGATAAACATATTACTAGAATATAAAGATGTTATAGTTTGGTGTAGTTTCTAATCTTAAGTATCCTAGACCTAATGCTCCAAAGATAGATGCCCAACTATAAGCACAACTAGACCTTAACTGTAAGAACTTTGAAATAAACAAGGAAAGAACAAATAGACTGATAAGTGATGATGTGATGACAAAGAAGCGACCTTAATGACTCTTATAAGTAGGAGAAATTAATTTGAAGTCACAAATTCTAATAGCTAATGACATCAATTTTGGACAATGTAGTGGGTGATTAGAAAGTTCTTTCAAACAACATCAACTATGGTTGATATTTTCATCTGTAATAGTTGATCATGTGGGTCATAAGGAAAAGGACCGGTAGTGGAAAAAATAGTTAGGAGTAGATGTGAAGGTGATTAAATGAGGATATGGAGTGGTTGCACTAGGTTTAAAGGAGGTTGTTGTAATAGAATAGTATAGGATAGGATAACTAAGGCATATATCAAACTACACAATATATCTCTCTCATAGATACCACTAATGATCCTAACCTTTCTCTTGATGACACCTCTTAATGTACGTATTTAAGGATATCAATTTTCTAATAATTGACTATAAAGAGAAATGTTAGTTAGAGTGAAAAGTAAGGTGGATATCTTGAGGATATCAAGTAGTCATAAGGTGATAGTAAGGAGGTGGTAGGAAAGAAATAAGGAGGCATACTAGGCCAAGTTGAGGCGATTCCATACACAACAAATCTCTCACTAGGTACTATAAGTAACCAAATCCTTACTATAGATCCCTTAAGATACACACTCAAAGAAGTTATGCTAACATTTGTAAAGATAAATCATTGTATAAGTGAAAAATATATAAAGTGTATATACTATAAATGTAAAGAATGTACATTGGCCTATTATATATAAATATCAAGAATATCATTTCATGAAGGGTTGGTTGCAAATGTAAAATAAAAAGCAACACAAAAGAAATTCTAGTATAATTTTATCCATCAAACTATTGAAAACCTAATATCAAACCATATTGACAACTCTTAGATCTTCAATCCTTTCAAAAATACATCATTAGTTGATATTGTAATTCAAAAATTGATGTTCACATATTCATTTTGGTGAGCTTGTGATATTTTTGAAAAAATATGATTCAATATAAAAATACATTAAAATGGAAGCATGTCAAAATTAGTGTAAAATTATACAATGAATATCCATGAAACCTAAAGGCATAAAGCCTAAAACATCAAAACCAAATTAAATAAATTTATATGCGAGTATCCAAAAGACAAAAAAGCCATAGTGCTAGAAACACGAGAAACCAAGATTTAACAAGAATTACACTAGATCACTCCCGCATCTCTTGATAGGAGATCGTGTTTGAACAATCATGAAAGCATTCAAAACCATGTTGGTTATAAGAACAATCATAATGAAGTCATGTTGGGTTTCTTTCTTTTGATATATAAGTATGTAGTTTTCTAAAAACAATTAAGATATTTATAATAATTTTTTGAATTTTTGGAACTAAGAAATTCATACATATTATTTATGTTTAGCCATATTTAAAATAATTGACCATTGAACTTGGGATTTTGAAAATTCCTCTTAATATTACACATATTTAAACTCACAAATCAATCTCGTAACTCAACATCTATCATTTCCATATATTATCCCAATTGAAGCATTTAACATGGTAAAAATATTGTCTTCAATTTAGTTTAAAGATTCAAGTATGAAAATTGAAAGGTGTTTCCTATCCAAGGTGCTTCGGAGGTGGCTTATCTTTTCCTATCTAGTGGGTAAGTTTACGGTGGATTGTTGAGAATCCATGACTTTTCTTATCTAGACGGTAAATGTGTTAGAAAAATAGGATACAAAGTCTTGCTCTTGGATGATTTAATCTTATGTATGATCAAGAGGAATCATTCAGTTGTAGAACTTCATGAGATCTCATACACTTTCTGCTTTTAAGGTTGTCGTGTTCTCATAAACCCTCTACTTTTAAGGTTGTCATGTCTCTGTAGATTCAATATCTCCTTGAATTATTACTCTTTTGTCATTTCATTGCATGGACCACCTATGACATCAATAGATGTTTCCAAAAACTGAATTTCTTTTTTCAATTTCTTCGTTTTATCCATTCATGTATAAAGGTCCCTCAGTCTTTAGGGAATATAATATCTTGGAGGCTTCTTGCAGAGAGTTTGGAAACCATTTATATTATTTTGAGTTGGGAATCTTTATTACTTTATGTAGTGTTGAGGGTAGTGGGAGCCACTATATTCTTGAATCCTTTCTCCTCTTTTGTCTTATTGTATAATTTAATTAAAATCTAAGTAAATCATTTCAATAGATTAATGTTTTTTCAAATTTCTTTTAATCTATTTTATGAGGATGTATGTTTAAAGTTCAATAATTTTTATGGATGTATCATAATAGGTTGAGTGTAACTTGTCGGTACGTCGCTTCTCAACAATAATAAAAAAAAATGATTGAGTGTAACTTGTCGATGCGTCACTTCTCAACAATAATAAATATAATGTATTAAACAATCATGGAACACGTTTAAATTGACTCCATTGATTTCTAAACGTCTCGATAAGATAAAATTTTCTATGACAATATGGTGTAATATTTTGAAGATCACTTAAAAAGAGAGTGGAAACAATTTATATTGTTTGTATCTGGGATCTAATCGAGTTGGCTTGGATTCTTTTGATAAGCGAGGACCACCCAAGACATGTTCTTGAAACATGGATTCTAGTTGGAAATGCCAAACATGTTTTGTTGTATTGATGTGCATTTACTTGTGGGCGGAGGAATGTTATCATATCTCCAGGACCAGTGTGTTGTACACGACAACAATGACCAATAATAATACAAGGTGGAGCAAAAGACAATTTAATCCAACAATGGTGGCCAATGATAATACAAGGCTGGAGCAAAAGACAATTCATTCCGTTAACTAGTAATAAATATATGTTATGGCCAAATTATGACAGTTTAGGAAACTCCAAGATCTCGAGGATGTTCGATAAGGGACCAATTTCTGCTTTAGATAGGTCGAGGCATGTTCATTATCTGCCCATGCACGTGTATTGGCAAGACCTGCACCACCCTTCTAACAGTGACGTTGAGTGTTCTTTGGCCGCAATCACATGGTTTACAACCATGCATGACATGAACTGCTCAACAGTTCAACTCATTTGTCTCAAAAGTATGTAGATTAGAGTGACTTAAATTGAGTGTAAGCTATCGGTGTGTTTACAAACAAAATAATTGATTTATAAAAATGTTATTTTAAATGTTAACTATCATTAATCATAAAAAAGTCTAAACTTAAGCCTAAAAAAATCAGTGTTCAAACGCTCATCCTAAACATCACATATGTTTATAAGGCTGACTAGTCAACCAAACAATAATAAATCCACCCCAAAAAATGGTAAACAACCCATTGGTTGATTGACCAGTCAGCCTTGCAAACAATGTGATAAATAGCCTCTTCACAAAGACCATTCATGGTTTAACATTCAGGCGCACACAAAAGTGCTAAACAGTCCAATACTTAATCACTAACTGTTAACAATTGTGGAATAAACCCTGAACACACTGACTAGATAAGACTTTCCCTAACATATTGGCTGGAGAGGGCTTTCCCTAACAAACGGAGTGGAATAAACCCTGAACACACCGGCTGGATAGGATTTCTGATTCAAATTGTTTTATATAAACAGTCTGTAAATTCACCTTAAATGGTATGGAATTCAGAGAGTTAACATTAAAACGTGCTGAACAGCCCAGATCTTAACAGCCAATCAACACCAAGTCATCCTCTGTTGAAATTATTAGGATTCAAATACGATATACCGTAGGAAAGAAAGGATACAAGAATGTCAATTTGTTATTGACAGAGACGAATATTCCAAAAGGCCAATACATAAACCTATCCTAAACCAAAGCTAAATCCAAAAGACTATGCGCAACCTTATCATAGATGCAAATATTATCACAAAAAGGCCACCATACATTGATCTGACACCAAACAAGCCAGTGCAAAGACAACTAGAAAAACACAGACATACCCATGCTTACAATTCTTTAGTGATCCATCCATTGCCAATACATGAAACTAGATTCTTTAAACGTATGTCCAAATTTTGTCCAGAGCAACATGTGATAGGATGTGGCGGTCATATATTCGATGGTGATCTTGATCTGGCGTATGTAGGGGACAATACTCTAAAAATATAGTGTGTTTTATATGGGTGCTGAAGCAATATGAAATAAATATTAAAAGTAATAAATATGAAATCTTATTATCCGAGGTTATTTATTGATGTATACATAGTACTACAATGAACTCTGAGGGTTAAAGAATCATTATGAATGCTGGAATGGTTGCATTTCCATGTAAAGGATAGTTTGAGTCACATCCCACATGGGAACTTGTCTTCAACCTTGAAAGGGGAACCCCTCGAATTATAATAAGCTATTCCTATCAAGAGTGAAGAGAGTAGTGTTGTTTTGTTTGTAGTACGAAACATGGAGCTTTGAAATAGATAGATTTGATGTGGCACAAAGTATGATGTTTGTAAAATGAAGGAGTTTCACAAAGATGAAGTAAGTAAAAAAACAGAGAGACTTCACAATGAAGAGTTAATTTTGCAAAATATGAAAAGCTTCACATTGAATAACAACATTGTCACAAGGGAAAATATTTGCAATGAAGACATAAGTTTTGTAACAAGGGATTTTAAGATATGTGAGCAAAAGGCTTGCACCAACATCTAGCAAATTTGTGAAAAGATGTGAATGAGTAGGTAGGGAAGGTATGGGTCCATTTCTGATTTGACTATCCTTCTCATCGTAAATATACAATGATGGTAAGAATAGTTATCCCTCCAAACACTATTGAGTTTCTCATTTCCAATCATTTTCAAGTATTTAGAAAAACTTGATTTAGTAGGTTTTAATTTAATCAAGAAATTAAAATCAATATGTGTACAATTTCAAAATAGCTTAAATACAAAAGTATTGTCCTAGAATTATGTCGCAAGATAAATATTCGATCAATACAACTTCGAAATTAGAATACACATAATTAGGGTTAGTTTGTAAAAGGAAATCACTATTATGCGAGGTCTATAAATGTGATGGTGATCTAAAACTTCGTAAACATGTTGTGCAAAGTGTCATAAAGATGTCTATAAATTATGAGATCTTAGAATTGGTATTGGATAGGTTCACTAGCTTCCCCGATGAAATCATCCTAGGGTACCCAATTTTGTTCTCTCTACTATGACTGCAACTTAATTCTAGCACCACACATAGATGTGTCTTTAGATATGGGACCTATGTCTAAAATCACACGATCACGCTTCTATACTTACAAATGGATTCTTCTTGTGTTAAAATCATCACTCTCCTAGTGTGACCTAAAAGGGGTTTAGTCCAAATGATTCGGACCAACCTCAACATCTGCATGATGGTTGAGCATTTCCTACATAACACTACCTCAAAAGGGCTTCATGTTCATGTAGTTCTCCTTGTAGTAGGTGTGTGAGAATGTACACAAATAATGTAAATCAAAAACCCTTAACAAGGCCTTTAAAACCTTGTAATGGTACTTTGACTTTGATCTTAGCTCATGAAAGTGATCTAGAGCAACAAAGGATAATCTATTCACATTTGTAGCTTGTTATAGTGTTCTACAAAGGTACTATTCTTTAATGATTTGGCTCAAAATTCCTTAGATTGTGATTAGATATGGAGCAGTACCTAATTTCCCATGATAGGTTAGGGTTCATGTGTTTATATATAGGCTACTTGGCCAAATGATTTATCTATTAACCAATCTAAGTTGACTACGGTAACATGTGTATTTGAAAATGTGACGATTCTGAAGTACAATAGATAGGTTCATCAACCTCAAGTAGATTTTTTCGGCTAAACATGTCTGACGAATGACGAACCCACCAGGATTAGGATAAAAATTGATCAAAGACATAAGGTGAATAGATGAGAGTCTCAAGATGCATTACATTGATAAAGTGCATTAGTTCAAGAGGTATTAAGTTAAAGAGAAAGTCATGACCTACTGGACTCAAAGTGTGGGAGTGGGTAGGATGTCTTTAGATTTATCCAATAAATGTACAAATGGGATGATAATGAGATAAATGTTGAATGATTATTTCCAAAAGACTTATAATAAAATTAGGTTATATGAACTCCTCCATTTAGATCTAGTAATGAAAATTTTGGATTAAAACTAAAAGTGACGAGAAAAATAAAAACCTGTTAGTGGGTGTGGTGAGTGCAAGACTAATCAGGTGTTCCCTCACACCACATTTTTGAAACCTAAATATCACATGCAAAAAAATGTGTATTAATAATCAATAGAGATGTATATAAAATTGGTAAATGAAAATTGAAATGTAAAATCATGAAACGTTTACACATGATTCCCATGGTGCATTTGTATAGGGTGTACATGAGTAACATACATTAAATAAATAATAATAATAATTTTTCTTCCAAACTCGTTGATAAATTCATGGGATGGCTTGGAATTGATTAGGTCCAAAGTAGGAAATAATGAATTTAATCCTTGTTGAATATTGTGGACTAATGATTACTGGTTTTTCTAATTAATTACCTTGAAGAGATGTGTGGTGATGTGTGTAGGGTAATGAATTCATGGTAACCACCAATGTTAGCTGTTAGAGTCTATATTGAAATGGTATCATTTACCATAAGGATCAGTTGAAGAAGTTAATGAAGACTATAAACAAAGAACTTGGTTCATAGTACTCTTTTATGAATTGTAACAAACTTTTAAATTTTTCCTCATATCCGCCGCCTAGATTCTTGGGTATGTTTTGAAGGAATGAGCTATAAAATTGTAGTCTTGACTAGAGATAAGGTGTGTAATAGAGAGGATATAGACATATGTAATAGAAAGTATCTATTCTAAGTCATTTCTAGTTATCTATAAGTATTTTTTTAATCAATAAATGCATGTTATTATGAGAAAATTGTAGTTGAAAACCAAGTTGAGGAAGAGAAAAGGCCCACTCAACCAAGGAATTGTTTTTTTGTGTTGGTATTTATGTTCATATTTTCTTATAATATTGAGTTCGAGTGTGTGTGATAATAACTACTTCCATATTACGGTATTGTATTTAGACTAACATTTCTTTCACTATATTTTGTTTACATAGTACTTTCAATTCTTACAAATTTATTTTCAAAGTAATTTAAATTCATGTAATATTTCTTTTTGGGTATTTTCAATTCTAGCAAGTCTTGTTTTAGAGTAGTTTAATTTTGCAAAATCATTTCCTTTTTGCATGTCAATTTTAGTAGAATAAAAGTTGTTTAATTCTGAATAGATCGAAGTTACTTTCAGGTAGTTAGTTAACTAAAAGGAAAACCCAAGCAAACAATCAAACCCCCAAAAACACAAAAATACCATTTCAAGTATATAATCCTTTTATTCTTTGCATACTTCCTTGGACACATCCTTGGTCGAAGATGGCATCAACTAAAAAGTTAGTTGATTAAATGATTGGAAATCACGATGACCCATCATTTTTTCCGTTGTTTCAGGGACTTGTGCCATTGAAGAAAATAATATATAACTAGTAATGATCCCAACCTCTATTTATATGATAAAAATATGTACAAGCCTTATGAATCTAAGGTAACATATGTATGTAAAAATATCAATCAATAACATCAAGTGAATAAACCTTAGAAGAATTTAATAATAACACCCATAGAATAGAAATTGAGACTAAAATTGAACTTGATACTTGTATGTTGCACTATCTCTTCATAGACATGGGTAATTGAGTAAAAGACCCTCCCAGGGAATATGTCCATGGGAAAAGCTGTTACTTATCACATTCTCTTAAATGAAGAATAATATGCCCCTATGAAAAACATTTCTCCATCTATTCTACCCACCTTTAGAGGAATGTCAACAAAAGACCTAGATCAATTCCTATTTGAGTTCAAAATTAGATGCTAGACATATGACTATATACCCAACAACTATAAGCTCAAGATATTTCCTTCCACTCTCAAATATTCTTCCATGATGTGGTTTATGGGGTTAGAACCTATCTCCATCCATTCCTAGGATAAAATGGAAACTAGTTTTCCATAAAAATATCAGAATTATTGTAGAGGAAGTGATAAGAAGGAAGAATTATTTCAAATAAAAAAAAAAAGATAAAAATTTGGAAGAATACTGAGATAGATTTATGCTTGTCCATTGAAGGAGTGGATATGAGATAAATGAATAACTAAGTAAAATGGTATTTCTCAAAGGACTCGATGAAGGACCTAAAGAATCTCTTAATTTTATGGGAAGAGGTTATGTGAACAAACTTACCCTCCAACAAATTAATGAGTTGTGCAAGAGTTATTCTAGAACAAGGGGATGCATTAGGAAAAATAGAACTGTGAAGTATTCCTTTGATACTTTCCAACTCATGGACGAGGTTTCCAACATGAAAATTGACATCCTGACACAATTGACCTCTACATTGTATGGGTTGAAATCCAAAATAAATGCTACCACAGAACCTTTTAACATGTATTATCCTAGGTGTAGTCTTCTTTATTACCAACAATAGCTATGTGTGCTTTGGAACTTCATCCGAAAAAGTCTGGAATCTCACCCAATCCCCACGTAGCCGCTAGGTCCCTCCTTTTTAATGCTTATTAAGATGTTAGCATGCATGTTTATTAACCATTTAATCACTCATGGAAGAAGACATACCATAACATAAAATATGGTAACACATTAAATAAAGAAATCATTCATATAGATAATGAATATTAAGATCTGAATATGCATCAACCCATGATCAAACACAACAATCTTTGTAATCCATGAGCAATTATCCATTACAATCCATAATCAATTACATAACACATGAGCTGAATACATTACTCAATATATCCATGTGCTATACCATGCACACATGCACACACACTTACATCAAGATCATTCAAGCTCTCCAAGAGAGAACTATAGAACTAAAATTTGGCTCTCTTTACAATGGAGGATCACTTATATTTATAGGGTGGGAACTTTCCCTTCACCGCCTACATGCACCTTTTCTAGTAATAGTCATGCTTACAATAACTTGCATGCTTTTTACAATCTGTGCTAATAATAGATTAAGATAAATATACGTCATGATTTTATGTACTTAATCCTATTATTATACCTCTACCATGTGTCGCTTCTATTTCTTATTTGTATGTGATTTTCCTTATTATAGATCTTGCATGCACTTCAAGTTACTTTGATTTTGTCTATTCTTAGCCAATGCTCCAAAATGGCTAAGTCCCAGTATTTTCCTTGCATGCACAACCCTACGCACTAACCTATCTTCCTTTGGTACGTGTGACCTCATGCACTACTCTGTCTTCACTTTCTTCCCTATGCGCATGCTCACACGTGGTCCTCCTTACTTGTGTGCATTTCGTTTTGTCTCCCACATAAAATGACTAACACTTAGTCATTTTTCCATGACCAACATTACCCCACACTAGGGATATTGTCCATCCTCAAAAATATTGAATCAAAGAATGCCTCCAAGAAAGAAATAATGAATAAATAATAATACTATTGGCTTTCACCTCCAATAATTAAAGAATTAGATTCCACAACCTACAAGTGTATCAAAACTTAGGAATTTTTACATAGAAGGACTTCTGAAATTCCTTGTCCAAAGTATTCTCCAACTCCTTCCAACCCTCCAACTCCTTTGCTTTGCTTTAATTGGCATGGCCTCCAAAATGGCGGGAACTTCCATGGGGGTCAATTCATCTATTTTACCTTTGAGCTCAAAGTGACCATTTTATTCAGCTCGAGGCAAAATCATCTAGCGCATCCATCATATGCGTGACCAAAGGGAAGATCTCTTTGAGTTTATCCCAAAGAGATGCCTTTATGGATGTAATTAAATCTCTCTTTTGATCTACCTCATCCATCAATTCTCCCACTTAGCCTTATTATTTTTCATTTTGGATTGTATTTGTTTTAGCTCTACCTCTTCATTGGTAGAAAACGTGATCACAACTTGGTCAAAATCTTGACATTTATCAAAGACAAATTCTTCCCTTTGTGTAAATTCCATGGCCTCTATTGTTAGTGCCTCATATTACGCAAGGTGTATCTCTACTTAATCCATGACATTCTTCTTTTGCAAGGCTATCTCCTCATCCATCGACCTTGTTCCTAGCCTCTTTTCATGGAAGATCATCCAAACTAGGTCCTCTAAATAGTGTAGCTCTTATAGATACTCATCTCAAACATGTTCAACTAGTTTTGGTTGCACGGTTGTGATAGTGTTTATAATATACTCTACCTTCTTGTATGCTACACACATTTGACCTATTTATCCTTTTAACTCCCACTCAATCTCTTCAATCCTTTGATATTTTCATGGGATTCCTCGTGCATCCTCTTGATTACACATCCTTATCAAATATTTCTATCCCGACCTATGTTGCTATCTTATTGAGTGCATTACATGTTTTTCATCGAAACATTTGGGAGTCAACTACTTTGGAAAGACCTCTCCTAGTGTAGACTTTAGCCATGTCTCGATAATGAATCTACATTTATTTCAAACTATGGCTCTTCCATGTGTGACTGATAGGTCTAATAGAGCATCTTCTTAGTGCATAGGAGGGATTCATTCTTCTCAAAAAATGACCAAGAAAATAAATTCTCTATTACCACCAAGCTATAGTATCGCGCCCTAAGGACATTCGCAAGATCATCAATATATTGAAATTGAGGGCCCTAGGGAGCTTCATTTTCCTTCTTCCTTTCCTTCTACGTCCCTTTAGCACCTCCTACGTAATAGAATGAATTATGCCACTAGCCTATCTTGTGCCTATGCATTTCCCACTCGAAGGTATCCTTTTCTTTCATTTCCTTCCTCCTCTCTCACTCTTCTTTGTGCTCTTCTTCATGTTATTCATCTCTATCGTGCCTCCATCGAGTTGGTCCTCCAATTCCTTCCTCCTCTTTACCCATCCTTGGGATCTCCTCCTCTCGCACATCATGTATTTCTTCATCATCATCATCCAAATTATGGATGATTAGAGAGTTCCATGGAACCTCATATTCATTTGAATTCCCCAAGTTCTATGTTTCCTCCTCACTCGAAACCACCCTTGGTTTCTTCTACACCAGGATATTTTTCTTCGACTTGGTTTCTTGGGTGACTTCTTGGGAATTACGAGATATGCTTGCACCTTTCCATTTCTCCCTACACTCATGTTATTTCTTCTTTCTTGTGCTCTGTTCTAGCATAGGATCATCTTCCTCATCACCCTCTTCTTCTTCATATGCTCACAGAGAGGGAGTCTCCTCACACACTCTTTCGATACCCACATTTTGTTTACTTTTTGGGGACTCGGAAGATGAAAGATTCACTTGGTCATGTACTTCAAATAATTTAACTTTGGCCTAAGGTAGATAAATACTTTGACATCTTGCTTCCACACCACCATGGTTATGGGGATTAGATCCATATTATCATAATCCATAGTCTCCACATATACATACTTGGAGGGGTAGACATATGTCTTGTTGAAAGTGTGGTAATTGGAATCCATGTTATCTCGCATCAAAATTCAATTTGTGTGCCTCCTTTATTCTATTTACCACACTATGGAAATAATTTCTTCTGTGAAGGAAAAGGTTATCTTGGAACATGGGTTGTATTATCCATCTGACAATTTAAACCTGACCAAGCTGAAGTGTTGGTGCATTGAAAACTCTTCTTTCCTTTTGAGTACCAAGAGAAATTCCTCAAAATTTTCCATTTTTTTCAAGTCTTCATGCATTCATTTTTACCATTTATCCAAGCATAACTTATACTTGGTTGGTTAACACACTTTCAAATGTAAATGTTGCAAACCTTTACATAAGGATACTTTTCTTCTAGCGGGTAAACCCATATTTTATCCTTGGATCCATCAGTACCCAAATCTTCCAAAAGACTATAATCAACAAGATTGTGCCCCGGTTTTTTCTCACCCTTCTCCACCTGGATCCTGGATTTATCTATAATCCCCTTAGTAATGTATAGCACAATGTTATACATAGTCTTTTGCACCATCTTCTACGCTACATGTAGTAATTTATTTTCTACTTGTGACCACATTTTCGATGCACCCAATTTGTAGAATGACAAGGCATGTCATGAATCTCGTGCCTAAATCATTGATGTTTGTAACATCCATGGCATGAATTCCTCTTT
This sequence comes from Taxus wallichiana var. yunnanensis, assembly GCA_018340775.1. Classification (NCBI taxonomy): domain Eukaryota; kingdom Viridiplantae; phylum Streptophyta; class Pinopsida; order Cupressales; family Taxaceae; genus Taxus; species Taxus wallichiana. The sequence continues at coordinate 349,928,273 of CM031240.1, read as the reverse complement.
GATAGTTGAGTGCAGTGGCAGTGACCTCTACTACTTCATCATCTTATAGGTATTTCCCAATCTTTAACCCTAAGTAGTGAAAACATGTTACTCACTTGATCAATTGTCCTGATGTGCATCCTTCTTCTTGCGCAGTAAAATAATTCCTCGTGGACATGCAAGATGAGTCATTAGTACAATCTTTTAGGATTTATGAAGAAGGAAAATTCATATAGCTGAGTACTTTTGTGCTATCTAAGTCCTTCTTGATCATGTCACCATACACTAGTTGTCCCAAAGTTATCCTTTGGTATAATTTGATCAATACATCCTTGGTAATATCCCCTTCGTGCACCTCCGATTGATGGTCGTATTCATTGATCTTGCACTTGGTAAGCTAGGAGACCCATGTTTTTGGTACTATGACCTCAAGAGGGTATTGCATCTCGAGAAACCATTCCTTCGCCAGCGTCTTCAACCATGGGATTCTTTCGTTTTCCCTTTCCCTTTCCCTTTGGTGACTAAGTAACAATGATTACTTTCTTTGGTGTCATTTGTTTAATTGGGAAACTTAAAACTTCACACTTGCAAAGACTCCGTGCCCTAGATTTTGAATGCTTCTCCTCAACTACATATGTCAATTTTTCAATCCTTCCACGTTTCTTACTTCAAACCTTAGTCCTTTCCAAACAAATTTGTGTCTTAACTTATCTCTCTAAGACCACATGCCCTAATTAAAACTTTGTGCACTTGTGCTTCAGTAAACTATATCTCGAGAATTTGCCTCTCAAAAGTAACTTTATCACATGTCATTTCTTTGCTCACCTTTTTCCACTAAAAATTCTCTACACTCGTCGAGATGCTCTCTAGTTCAATCTTTTCACTATGGTTCAATATTCGTACTCTGGTTCAATCTTCATACTCTCGTTATTCATTTCATACTTGGTCTCTCATTAGTAGCTCAAACTTGAACTCACTCGCACTCCTTTTATAGATTTCCAAATTTTTATCACATTTATTGCTACTTACCTACCACCATACTACAAATTTAAATACACTTTCTACTTTTTCCCATGCTTTCACCTACTTTCTTCCATGGGTAGTTGTGATAACCTTCGGCATGCTACTACTTCCAAGAGCGCAGACATCCTTACATGCACTTCCTTGTGTCGTGTCCCATATTCCTCTGCGCACGACATACCAAGTAGTTCATCTTGTTGTTTCCTCCCTTGCATTACAATGTGCAGCTTCTTTCTCGAGTGGTTTCCTAATCTAATAAATTCCTATTAAACAAAATCATTCCTAAACACCTCAACACCTTCTTTTAGCTTTGCATACCCAATTATATTAAATGAGCACCCTTATTTCAAAAAATTTGCATCCACCACTCAACCAACTCCAATATAAGTACTATATCACATAGGATCTTTTTCATATAGTCACACATGTCTCCATCCCACACTAAAAGTATGTGTAGTCCTCAACACATCAACTCAATAAGTAATAATCAACTCTGCATGTAAGAACCCTTATTTTAAGAAAAAAGCAAAAAAAAAAATGAAAGGGAAATATAATCTAAATGGTAATATTTCCTTATTAAATACACAAGGAAAATTATTTATAGTAGGGCTTCATCCTACTCTTTGTAACCACGAAACATGGTGTCATCCAAAGTGCTCGTAATTAACATGCATCTAATTCTAGTATCTTAGTTATTGCAAAGGGTCTCAACTAATGGACTTTCAACTTCGTTGGACGACACACAAAACTTGGAGGCATACATAAGTACCATATTTCTAACTCCAAAGACTTATTATTGATATCCTACTTATGCCAAGCCTTATGTCATAATTTTTCTCTCTTATGACTCCATTTGCATAATGGTGGGCCACTCATCCACTATATCAACTTGTCAATGTGCTCATCCACATCATGTGTTAGAATCTTTAGGATAGAGGGGGTGAATAATTCCTTACTCAAAATTTTTAACTTTTTGCAAGCGTATCTAATGGTGCATTCATGAGTTTAACACAACTAAAGTGAGAGCAATGTAATACAAAATATAGAGAGATGTACACACACAAGAAGGACACCTCATTTGATAAGATGGGAGAAAACTCACTAAAATCAAAGCACTATGTGGGATAACTATCCCTAAATTACAATTATCTATTTAGATGAGCCACCGGTCAACAAGGAGCTACAACCCACGGTTTAGCCTAGCTACCACTAGACAAAAAACTACAATCTCCATTAGCATAAGCTATAACTTAGACCTATTTATAAATATACCACTTGTAAGGAAGCTACAACTCCCTAGAAATACCAAGAAACCACTTGGTTTACAATAATTTTGACCATTTACAAACACAAGTTTCTTAACTCAACAAATATGGTCACTAGATCAGCTCTTCTCTCTTTCTCTCACCCCTTTACATAATGAAATTATCACACATACAATGCTCTCTCATTTTCACTCAAATTTACAATCTATCAGAATATAAAAGCATATTTATTGCACACAAAACACTCTCAAAGAATCACCAAATTTCAAGCTTGATCTTTGTTGCACCTTAATCTTCCATGGCTGCTCCTATCTCTGATTTTTCATTTTTTCTCATCAATCTTCTAGCTTGCACGTGTGGACCCATTCTAATTCTTTTCCCAAATCTATTTCATGCTCATACCACTTCCTACATCTCAAAAATATGTTCACATGCATGAGAGAATAAAAAAATTCCAAAAATAATCATTACACTGCTGACATTTTCAGTTATGAACTCTCTTCCATTCTTGGTCTTTATTATTATTACACAACCGACTTATGTAAACTGCCTTCTAAGTGTCATGTCAATTTTTTCCTTTAGTACACAAATGAGCTCATCTTTTTGTTTTTAGCTCCTAAACTTGTCCAAATGAGTTATAACTTGGTGTGCACGTAGAAAGGGGTCCCACTCAAATAAATCATAAACATGTCAATAAACTTGACACATCATCAAAAATCAGCAATAATACTCCTAGGTGTTCTCAAATCAACATCTACAAAATACAAGTTTGAAGAACATACTAATTGAAGTGCTTTCCCTCACCTTCAGAAGACAAAAATATAAAAAAATGAATCTTGGGAAGTATAATTTCCTGAAATAAAATTAGTAAGAACTAATTCAAAGAATAAGTCATCCAAAAACACCTTTTCTCAAAACTTTCCTAGCTAGTTCCTAGGTCTCGGACTTTTAGTCTGCCAAAAATTGAGTTGATTCACACCTCAAAAATTCACCTCATGGAAATAGTAACCTATAAATGGAAATATATTGAATTCTAATAACTCATAAAATCATTTTCATGATCCAATTCATGTCATAATTCTTTCAAAAACTTGAAACTCGGAAATTGTTCTAGCTGATCTTGAGAGTTCAAAAACTAGTCTTCCATGCAACATGTCCAAACAATTCCAAAACACTTCGCATGGATTCCTATCATCTTGGAAACTTAAATGAGATGTATATAAATTTTTAAAACACATATAAACATAGGTTGCATGGAGAAACACTCACCTTCATATCCATTCAGACATGCTTCTCAATAGGCCTAATAGGGAAATTTTGGCTCAATCACCTTTAAGAAAGAAACGACCTTTCCAAAATGAACCATGTAACTCCCTACAAATCATATGACACATAAAAATAATGATCAAGGAAATAAATAACATCAATAGAATTCAGGTTACCTACATTCTCTTTCACGAGCTTCTCAAAACAAGCTCCTTTTGCTAGTAAGCTCAAATATGTAACCATTAATCCCATTTTCTCCAAATTAGTAACCCAAGTGACTTCCTGAATTTTAATAACACATCCCCAAAATCATCCACTTCAAATTTGAGTAGGGGTTCCTTTGCAAGTTTCTCCTATACTCTGAAATCTTTACAAAACACTTGTTTTCTAATGGTGCCCACCATGAACTAAAAATATTATGGAAATTCACCCTAACGAGTCATCTACATGTTCAAATAGTTTTCCAAGAAAAACGTTTAGTTAAGACACCTACCCAACTCAATTTTCAAAAAATGGTCCAAACTGGGGATTGGAGGGTTTCAAACATGCTCACAAAATGGATATAACTTGTAAAATACTCAACCAATCACTGAAATATTTCTTGACCATGATTTTATCAAACAATCCATTTTCTTAACTCAGAAAAATTTGTATTTGTGGATTTCTTTCCGACTCTCTGAATCTAAGTCCCTTTACTTAACTGATGTCTCTTGTATATGCATGCGTGAGTAAATAGGTGGATTATTCTCGGTGGCCTTGTGGTCTCACCACTCCATTTCGCGGAAAAGCTAGAATTTTATTACTAGGAGGGATTTGTCCGTAAGGTGGGAAGGGGAGTGAGAAAGTTAGACAAGGGAAACTAATGTTACAAGTAGAAAATTAGATTCTTGCATACACTAGTTAGAAGTTTCATCACATGCATTGAAATTAGGAAGAAACAATACTACAAATAACAACAAGACCAAATAGAATTTAATGAACACAAAGTATCAGTAGATTCCTTAGTCAAAAAAGATTGGAACTCCTTCTTCTTGTATTTATGCTCAAGAAGAAATTGTACATAGCATAAGAAATGGAAGAAATTTAAGAGTGGGGGGAATGGAAGAATTTTGCTATCTCTTTGATCTTTCACAAGGATTTCTCTCTCCTAAATTCACAAGAATAGCTAAGAAGGCCCTCAAATGAGGAGTGCATTAGAATTTATAGAAGAAGAACACCTCTTCATCTTCCTGGTGATTTTTCATATACCCCCCAATGACACTTCATATGCCTTGAAACTTTTCACATTCATAAGAAAACATTAAGTCCTTGTTTATAACTAAAGGGTGACTTATTTCATTGAAAACATTAAGACATACAAAAAGTGTAACCCCAACACAAGATTAGAATATTGAGGAGAGATAAAGTTGGAGGGAGAGGAGAGAGAAAGTGAGAAGAGAGAGAGAGAATAATGCCGATGAAGAAAATGCCTCATTGATCCACTATTCTACTTGATTGATCCGATGCAATGCTCCAATGTAGTGAAATATGGATCCTCGAATGTCTCATACCATGAGAGAATTCCTTTGGATGAAGCACGAACACTATGTGAACCAAGTGTTAAAAAAACTTTTGAATGATTCCATTAATGACCATGAGCATCACTCATGAAGATCCTTTCTAAAGAAACTAAATCTTTGGAATAAATTTTGCCTTGATTCCTTGAAATGTTGTCACACTACTTAGTTGGTTTGAACACGATCCTAATGAAACACATCGTGAATAGTATGCCGACGTCGTCTATGAATTCCACCTCACACATACCAATTGAAGCATGAAATGATTGTCTAAAGACATTTTGAGATCCATGTAAGTCACCTTACTGTCATCTACTCCCACATAGTCTGATGAGAGAGATGACATTATTTTCGCCCCTGCGAATCTGAACTTCACTTAACACCTAATATTTCTCAAGTGGGAAACTTATTATTTTTAGTAAGTGATAAAATTCTTCTTTAAACTCCAACTGGGACTGTCATATTTATTGCTCCACTCTTAGAATTCTCCTTTTGTGAAATTTTCCCTATGGAATGACTTATTATTTTTAGTAAGTGCCAAAAGGAAACTTACTATTTTTAGCAAGTATGAAAAAATCAGCTCCTTCAAACCTTGATTGGCTATGGAAAATTGAATTATCTTTTCTCCCTATGTTTCTCTCACCTTTTGGACCAATTTTCTATTTTGGTCGGTTCTCATGGGACAAAATACTATTTTTAGTAAGTGTCAATTTTGGACCAAGGTGACCATTTTAATGAATTTTCAACTGCAGTACATCCTCTATGTTTTCTGTCTCCTTTGCAGGTTCTTCAGTTGATGATTTTCCTAAAATAGCATTCCCCTATGTAAAAGACCTATTATTTTTAGAAAGTGGGATTATGAAGGTAAGATTGATGTGGAAAGAAGTTTTTGATATGGTTTCTTTCCCAATATCTCCCCTCTGAAATCTTGGACCTACTCGATCAGTAGTTTGGGATATTTTAAAGTTTTAAACTTTTAACCTCGTGGCACTTTTGAACACGAAAGCCATTAATAGACCTCAAAAATTACAGGTCTGGTTTTATTCTCTATCTGTGACGAGAATCACCTTTTCGTTATGGTTTTTTATTCTTGTGCTTCTAGTGAAATATTTCCTCGATCCGACTACTAGTTTGATGGGAAAACGATCTTTTTTCTTCATTGTGCATAGAAATGGATTTCTTCACTGCAAAAATTATTTTCATGAATGGGAGATCTAAAGGTGTGGTTTTTATGGCCTCCAAGAATGAAGAAAACAAAAAAATGGTTTTTCAATTTGTGCACCAAAGGTGCTAGATCTCTTCGAATTTTTGTTTCATGGCAATGGAGGATTTTCAAGCTTCTTCTTCTTCATTCTTCGTTCCTCTGGCCCTTTCGGTTAATCTCTCCTTCAAAAGATTTGAATTCTCATGGATTCAGAGGTTTCTTTTCTATATTGGAGCTCGTTTGATGTTTTAGAAATGGTGGAGTGGTGAAAATAAGTTAGTTATTGTGTAAGTTACAGAGTGAAACTATGCAAAGGAAAGTAATAAGTTAGAAGCGGGAAGTAGGAAGGATTTGAAATATTTCAAAAATTTCAAAGTAGGGAGTGAGGTGAATTTTCATGTCCCTCATGTCCCTTAAGCATTAAGGGATAAGAGGGACATCAATTTACATGCAACACCTGGTTGTGGTACATTACGGAGATCTCGAAGACCGGGGATTTGAGAAAAAAAGCATCTTTAAAGCACTGGGGCTGAAAACTGGTCATATGAGGAACCATGAGGCTTGCTAGGGGTTGGGAACAATTTTGTAACCATGATGTCCATCAAAAAAAGGGAAAAGAGGGAAATTAATTTTCACGGTGTGCTGCAGTGATGACATGTGTCGAAGGATCCGACGGTTGAGGATTCAAGCTCCACTAGCTCCTGGGGCTGGAAAACTACTCTTGAAGGGGTCACATGGGTGACCAGGAGACTCCCTTGGGGATAGGTACATTTTTATGTCCCTCATGTCCTTTAGAAAAAAGGGACATGAGGGTCATAAAATTTCACGGTGCATTAGAAGTTGCCACTTGTCATGATCTAAGCGACAGAGGGAATGAGCTTGGCAAACACGTGGGAGCTGAATTGGCGGTCCGAGAAGTTGTATGAGGATCCAAAGGTATTTTAGGGTATAGGAATTTTTTTATCCCTCATTTACCTTTTATTGAGGGATGTAAATGACATGAAATTGTGCTAGGATCATGGAGCTGACACATGTCATGTTCAAAATTTGGCTAACTCCTGAACTCGCTCCTACATGACAACTTGAAATGGCAATCAATTGAGCTCCTAATGGAGTTTTTGATAAAATTTTATATGATATTGACTGAAAATGTCCTTTTGAATCCAATGGTGGGTGTTTTAGGTCTTGATTCATCCATTGTTCCCTAAAAATCTGATTTTTTTATCTCACTCGCTAGAAAGCCGCTTATAAACCTATTGTGCCAAGGTGTTGTGAAAAATATTATTTCACCATATTTCAGTCTTGGAATTCCATTTCTGATGATGTATTTTTGGCTTCTAACTCCATCTAGAGCTCTCTAAATCATCTCCTGAAGCTCAACAACTCTTTTGATATGTGCATTATTTAGGCATGTGAACATTAATTTTGGTGAAATTGCCCCAACTTTTCCAAATCCTTCATGAATATTCCTAAATGACTTCCATGATGTTCCTAGGCCTTTTATTAACCTCCATGTTTAGTTTTTCCTCTCCATTCTACTCCATGGGGTGGCTACATTCCTAGGAAGGCCAGTGATAGCCCTTCCCATAATTGCCTAAAATTTGCATTTTCAATGAATTCCTAAAATCACCTAGGGGGTTGAATTGAATTTCCTAAATCACCTAGGGGAATGAGTTAACATCATTTAGGAGATCATGAGACTAACTGGGTAGACCTAACGTGCCTTGGAAGAGTGAATTTTGAAAGTTTTGACACTAGGGTATAGTTATCATGCTCAAAAATAGTCAATTTTCCCGTTGCAAATTTGCATGACAATAATATCTTATGATTTATCCTAAGAAGGATCCACAATGTCTCTTGACTACTAAGAAATTTGGTGCTCAATTTGCATACTTTGAGAAACCCGGTTTTGGAAAAACTTGCATAGCTTGCAAAATATCCATCCTCAACATCTAAAATTTTCTCACACCTTAAGGACACATCCCTCTAACACCTCAAATTGATATTTTTCTCTCGATTCATCCCGAATATTTCCATATCATCTCATCTAGGTGCCTTTCGATCTCTAATTCTCAACAGCTGTAATATGTTGTAGAAGTTCCCGAAAATCTTAATAATTACATGTGAAGCCTTATACACACAATATACCATCATTCCATGTTCAAACCATGTTTTCTTTACATCATCACAGCTTGGGTCAAAATTTCACACCTTGTTTGCTTGTGAATTAACTTAAGAAATCTCTATACTAACTTGTTTCAGTATCATGCACCTTTTTTATCTCTTGTACTTCTTTCTACACTTGATGTGCCACACTATCGTGATCTAAAATTTCTTTCCCTGCTTTGGTTTGAGTGAATTATCATGTTTTCTTGATTTACACCATGTATTTGCACTAGGCCAAGGCCTAGAATGACTTGACTTGACCCATACACTTCATGACTGGACCATGTTTGACCCCTAGATCACCTAGCCATACTCCTAAATCACCTAGACCACTGTGACATCAATGACAACACAAGTGACACACACTTCCAACAAACTCCCCCTTTGTCATTGATGACAACCATCCTAGAAACATTGATGGCAACCATGAATGCACAAACACTTAGATGACCTCATTTGCATGTTTCTTGGCACACTTCTCCCCCTTTGACATCTATGAAAAAGGTATGCATGGAATTGACATGGAAACAAATGACTCATAATGACAACTAAGCTCATCAAGACAAGATGAAGAAAACTTACATGAACATAGCTCCCCTTGGTTTATACAACCCATATTCATCCGATTAAGCAAAAAAAGACACACACCTTGCAAATTTGTGATAAAATTTGAGTTAGAACAATATTCACATCCTTGAAGCTACATTTCGATGCTTAACATACTCCCCTCAACAATATGTACAATCAAAATTTAGTACACTATCATTCAATTAGCTTGGACATTGCTAACTTAGTTTCATGTTTACACAACTGGGAAATAATATTTGTAACTCTTCTTGATCACATTTAACTATAAAAATTATCTTGCCATAACTTACAACTATATGTTAATCATTTGAGCTAACTTACTCAGCTAGATTAGAAACCTTGACCTTGGAGGCACCATATTGTACACTCTCTTGGATTTTAACTACTCACAGTAGAGAGTCAAATTTTTTATGTTTCTTGATACTTTTGAAATGGTAAAAACAGTTTTCAAATGCTGACCTTCAACCCTTTTTGCTTGAAAACTCGGCTGTAGCTTGTATTCGGACCTCCTAATTTATACTAACACCTTTAAACCACTGAAAACTTCTTCAAATCATGAGTCAAAACTAACTTTAAACACAACCCATGTCTTCATATGCTTAGTGGATACGTAAAATCATGAAATTTGAACTCAATGTGACAAGAATTTCACAAAGATTCACTAATAAGCATTGTTTCTTATTTCAGTTCATGTCATATTACTTACTCCTTGGAGACTTAATAAGGACTAATATTCTTGAGAAGATCTTTAACTTCATTTGAACCATAATTCACAAGCCACTTATGAGATGAAAGGTGCCAAACTAGACAATATTCTTTCATGACCACTCAAAATAGATGTTTACACTTGGGTTCTTTCATTCAATGATATTGAAGACTTAAATTTTTTATAAAAGTGCACAAAAACCTTAACATTCATGCTCAAATCATCATGGTAGATTGGGTTGAATTTGAACACATTTTCCTTTATTTATACATCCTGTAGAGTTAGATAATCAATCATTTAAATAAGCATTATATCATGCTTGAGCTTCATTGTCAAGCTTTTTCTTTTCATAGTAGTCTTGTAGGTACGCATTTTACAAACCTTTGTAGTGACATAGAATTGCACTCCTTTCACAAATAAATTTAAAACCATTCATGACTGTAGATACACATTTTTGTCACATTATAAACCATATATAATTCAAGGATCTTCAAAGGGAATATGGATTTGGAACTTCATCTCGAGATACCTCTTGTAATCTTTACTTAGTATTCAACATCTTTGTTCATCACAACATCATTGTTTATCTCGTTTCAACACCACTATTCATCTTAAGTGCGTTTGATTCCCACTCTATCTTGTGATCAGAATATGAAAGTTGTAGGAAGTTGTGATCATCATTTTGAGAACTTTGAAGGTCAAAAATGAGAAGGTTTAGGTCACTTGTTGACTTCAAATGTTTAGATCATGTTCACATTTCATGAACCATATTGTCTCAGTCCCTAAGTACACAAAGTTTTACTAAGAAGAAGACCATTTACACCTTTATAGTATAAATGGGATGTCAAGAAGGCATATTACCACTAGATACACGCAAAAGATCAAATATTCATACAAAAAATTCATCTGTAGGTTCATTTAAGGTCATGGTGTGACTTGAAAGAATTGACATAGTCCTACCAAATCATAAGGCACTCACACTCCATTGTTCTCCTAGCATGAAGATGATTATTTGGAAGCACAAACCAACTCATTATGGTTAGGATATCAATACACCAAGAAAATTCTTTGAGCCAAAGATTCAACACATAACACACTCTTGCTGATTTGACTAGCTCATTCGTGGAACTCGTGCACTAGTAAGCTTTTAGAAACCAAACCATTGTTCTTCTATATTTAGAATTTCAGCTCATTTTCTTCATTATTGATCCTTTATGGTTAAATAATCACTTTAATAGATGATTTTAATTCAAAATCTAAGCGTTCTTCTTCATGGGATGACAATATAAGTTCAGGGTTTTGGTGTTACAGTCATTTTTTATCTTGATATTACAAAGATCAGGCTCAATCTTCAAAGTTAGGATGATTATTTTTAGAGAGAACCCTATCCTTAGAATCTTGAGCATATTTGGAGAATGATATTACTATACCTCCTATTGTACTCATCTACTCAAAAAATAGCTCATGAAAAACAAACATTTTGGGAACTGTGATTTCTGATTTTAGGACATCAAGAGACAGTCTTGCATTTGGAGCTCCTTATAGCCATTTCACTACCTAATTGATCAACCACTGTATGGATACTTCAAGATGTAACCAATCAATTATTTCCAACCACTTGAATGATATTTTTGTGAAGCATAAATTGTAATCTCATCTCAGAGCTCAGACTTCTAGACAAGCTTCTTCAGGATAATTGAGAAGTAAAGAGTTTTACACCTCAAAGTTCATCATAAGAGCATAATTGAGACTTCATCAAATCATATTTTACCTTTACAATGTGATTACTTTAATTTCTCAAACGTAACCTTATGCATACTCACTAGATTGATATTCAAGCACTATAATGGGCTCATCTTAGACCGAGAGTCCTTTTGACTTATACTTTAGATAGAACATTTATAGTCTTCAAGTTTTAACAATATGATCAACATTTTGAACAATAACAAACACTTCACTTTTTACCTAGTAGAAAGATTATTCAACCTCTTCATGTGAGTCTTACCAGTCCTATAGGTGGTATTATCACCGTATAATGCACCTCTTTCATGATAAGATTAACTTAACTATGTTCCAAGCACCTTAAATCTATACATAGTCACAAAGATTCTGTAAAATTTAGCATCCATAGTCTTAGTCTTCCATCTAAGCTAATTATCTTCAATGGATCATACAAAAGTATTACTATGAGTCACAGTTTTGCCCAAGAGACTTCACTTTCATCAATTTCAATGTCTTTGTGATGCATGGGATGTTATTCATGGTGGAAGATAACTTGTTTGATCAACATGAGCCTTTTCAAAATCCTTAACATATCCCTAATACCGTGTATATGGTGATGTTCCTGTTATCCTTTTGTCCCCGTGGAAAAATGGACAATGGGATGTGACCAAACCCAAGCACTAAACATGGCACCTAGGGGTGAAATTGAGGTTTGTAGGAAATTTCATGAGTTTTGGGAGCACATTCAATGATTTCAAAATTGTTGGAATCATAAGAGGGTTTTTTCCTCTTCTTGGTTTTGAAATTTAAGAGTTCAATTAAAATGAAGAAGTGTAGGCATCATGGGCCAAACCAAGCCAAAACGAGTGAAAGAGTGAAAAAGTGAAAAATGGCTCGGGATACCATATTTCTTCCCCCTCAACCTCATGGTCCAAGAAAATTCAAAAAAATCCAAAGGGGTCAAAAATGGAAAAGTGGGTCTAAGGGGGCTATTGAGCTAGAAAGTAGCTCACCAAGCTACTCGATGGGTTGGTTGAGTTGCAAGGTAGGAAGAGCTCCATCAAGTTGAGATGGTGCAAAGGGTTCACCAAGATTTGAGTAGCTCGGTTGAGTTGGTGAGTGCATTAGGCAATTTGCATGTTAGAAATTAGAGGATTCTAACTATTACGAATTTAATCAACCAACACATTTAAATATTAATATAAACCATAAAACATTAAATGTTAAACATTATTCAATGTAATAAATAAAATTACCTAACATATTAACTAAGTAATACATACCAAAAGTAAGAACACAATGACACAGTGTTTATAGTGGAAAACCCAAAATAGGGAAAAAAACACAGTGAAATAACCTTTTATTTTCCAAGAACCAAACTTACATCCAATAACTTTCACCTCCTCCTTTCAATCCTAATCACAAGGGTAAAATAATATTCACCTTTGATATTTCTTTTTCAAACATATCAAATGAGTACCTAAAGTCCTTTTTATATCAAGTGATCGGGTATGTCTCCCACCCACCTTTTCAACCTTATCGGTTAACACATATACCTAGGTTTATAATATTCAATAATAGAAATATAATCATTTTATGATATTAAATATTTAACCAAAAATATATACCTAGGTTAAACATATTTAATAATAGAAATATAAATATTTTATATTATTAAATATTAACCTATATATTAGTGATGGACCCATATACATTAAGGGTTAATCGGACCACTTAATCATTATGTTCCAACACCCCCTCAATGTTAAGTGGGATAACATAACATATGCCAATAGATTACCTACCCGTGGTACACTACAAGATTTACAATCCTTAAACCATAAAGGTTTTAAGCTAGCATATCAGTTGAAGGAATTATAACACCTTCATTATACTCAAGTTACCTTTTGGTACAAAAGGATTTGGAATCCCAATAATCATCCCATGATCAGTTCTAAGTATGATTTTTGAGTTTGACATGTTCTCACAAGTTCTCATAAAAGGTTATTGAACCCAAGCATATAGGATCCTTTTTAAGCAAGGACCTCCTTAGCAATATGCTTGTACTAGATGTTTACCAAGAAAATCAATAGTACTAAAGAGTTTATTAAATACCCTCTTTAAGATTTTCTACACTTCTTTCTAAAATATAAGTCGATGAGGTATACATATCCGAAGGTATTTTTACACTTGCCCGAAGGTCTTTTTAAAAACTTTCTGAAGGTATTTTACAAATGCCCAAAGGTATTTTTACAAAAACCAAATTCCATTAGGAGGTGACATTGTTATGCACACTCCCCCTCAATGAAAACTCTAAAAATCCAAGTTTTTCACAAAAGTGACAAAACTTTATAGCACTCAGGGGATTTGTGAAGATGTCAAGAACCTACTCTTGATCGACACAAACTTGAGATCTATCCCACCACTTTGCATCTTCACGCATGAAGTGTGTATGTATCTCAATGTGATTTTTCCTCCGATGTTGTAATGAATTATTCTGCAAGATCTATGGTTCTTTGGTTGTCGTAGAAAAAAAGGAACACTACCTGGATCCTTCATCTTTATCTCATTGAACAACCTCTTTAGCCATAGACCCTCTTTTGCAGCTTCCATTGCACTTCTATACTCAACTTTTGTTAAAGAGATAGAAACGATTGGATACTTTTTGCTGCACCAAGTAATTGAACCTGCACCAAATTTAAACACATAACCAGAAGTATATTTTCTATCCAATACATCACCAACATGATTAGAATCACAAAATCCATATAAGTTATCATTTTCATTCTTAGTATAATGTAACCTATAATTGATTGTTCCTTTAATATATCTAAGAATCCTTTTTACAATATTTCAATTATCTCTATAAGGTTCTTGCATAAACCTAGAAGCAATTCCTACTACATAGAAATATCGGTTCTCATGATACTTAGATAAATCAAACTAACAACTAACTGTCTATATAAAGTAGGATCAGATTTTTCACATGCAAGTTTAGGATCAATTTTTAAACCAACTTCCATACATTGGTTTCATGTTAAAAAAATTCAATACATTGGTTTCATATTGTGCTTGAGAAACAACAATAGAATGTTTATCTTGAAATACAACAATGCCTAGAAAATTATGTAAGAGACCTAACTCATTCATTTTGAAGTATTGTTTCAATTTCTATTTAATCCTATGAATTAAAGCAGAACTATCACCAGTCATAAGCAAAACATATATACATATAATGATAATATAAGATCCTTCTTGCTTAATGAATATATTATTGTTAGAAGAATAATTAACAAAACCCAATAGTTTAAAGAAGGAAATAATTTTTGCATACCAAGCTCTAAGAGCTTGTTTTAAACCATACAAGGATTTCTCAACTTACAAACATAGTTTTCTTTACTAGTTTCTTCAAATCCTTTAGGTTAAAACATGTAAATTTATTCTTTTAAATCCCAACTAAAAAAATATTTTTCTTATCCATTTGGTGAATTTACCACCCAAATTGAGTGGCAATTACATAAAAAGGCCCTAAAAATACTCACTTTAGCCACAAGGAAATTGTCTCAACACAATCAATACTAGGTTTCGAGTAAAACCTCTAGCAACAAGCCTAGCTTTATGTTTGTCAATACTACCATCATCATTATATTTTTACTTTGTATAACCATCTAAACCCTATATACTTCATGTCTCGGTTCATACAAGGTAATTAATGCATGGTACATATGATGGCTTTTGGTCTTTTCCTAAGGTTAATAGGATTTGAACTTTCTAACATAGATTGAGTCCAATTTAATTTCTTACCCGAGAAGATAGGAGTTTGAGAAACATCTGTAGCATCAAAACATCATCATGACCATTTACTAAATCAGAATTAACACCATCATTTAGAATCATTTAATGAATACACTTCAAGAGAAGAAGATAACACATGTAAATCTTTCACTAGATTATATCTAGACATTTCATATAAGCTTCGATAATTAACATTCCCAACCTTTCATGCCATAGTTTTGAAATATTCAAACTTTGAGATATAAAACAAGATGTAGATGAGAAATCATCAAAAATATACAAACCATTTTTTTGAATTCCTTCATCTATTATACTCTCATTACTATCCTTGATATATAAAGTATCCTTCATGTATAGATTCTAGTTGTGTCCATACCTCTTTCGGATGATCAATATTACCAATGTGTAGAAGGTACTCATTATTCAAATTGCGTGGGGAATCATGAAAGAGCCTCCTACTTTCATTATAAGAATGTATTCATGTTATCTACAATTGTTTGACAACCAATGGGAGCAACCTTAGATCTAGAAATAATTATCCGAGTTTCCTCACCATAAGTTCGATTTGACCCCTATCTTCCAAATGTTGTAATTAGTTCCATTCAGATTTGAGTTTTGTCAAGACAAAAATAACTAGGACGCCATTGTTTTCCCCGAACTCGTAAAACACACCCCATTATAATATACAATGTACCACAAAGTTAGATACATATTTATTGAAAAAAACAACACTTTTAAAATAATTAGATATAAATTTTATAGATCTAAAGAAACTATTTGATCATAACTAATTTTGTCATTACAATACATACTAATTAACCTCCCATGATCAAAATAATAACCCATTGATATAAAGAGCTCGTATTATACCCCATATTTATATAAAAGATATTTCCAACTATATATAAGAGAAGAAGAAACAACTAAGAATGTATAACAACTTCAAATTTATGAAAAAAAAACTAAATGTAGGAAAAGATTCGGCCAAATTAAATTTGACATCTAAATGACCATCATAATGGCTTATTTGTTGGTTCATGCTGTATAACTGATCGTTTGATCATCAATTTTAACACAATGAAAGTTTCTTGGAACCTATGAGCTTATATTTGACGTCTAAATGACCATCATATTGTCTTATGTTTGGTTTACCATGATAGTCATTTGACTATCAAATTTAATGAATCCAAAACTTGTTGTGTATTTCCAGAATGTGAAATTTCATAATTTCTTCTTCTATATAATATTAGAGAGGTTATATTTTAATACATTATAATAATCTATTATATTTTATAATGTAAAAAATATATACACTTTGTTTTGAAAAAAAGAGGTAAATAGTTTATATAATGTAAATAAAAAACAATATATAGTTCTAAAAACTATAAACTATAGTATTCTTTTCATTTTATAAAAATGCATAAACCTTATTAAAGGGGTTTAAAGGACATAAACCAAGTTAAAAGATTTTTACCAGTGTGCAAGTAGATTTATGAGAGTATAGATTAACTTGGTGATTTTACTGAGAGGGGACAAAAATTTCACTCGACTAATGAAATAAATTGAAATCCTTATTTTCATGAACCTTGTCTCCTCGTTCATTTACTCTTAATTTTTACCATTGAAAACATTTAACTATACTGATTAAAACTATGAAAAAATTGAAAAATATTTCATATAATTCTATTTATACCCTGGAATTCCACATTTATACCTCGAGATATTATCTCATTTTATTCTCCACTCCCACTCTTATATAAAAGAAAACCTTGAAATAGGTTTATTTATATAGTTATAAACTATAAAATATAAATGAATGGGGCCCCTTACATGGATAATATAAATGGTTAGGGACACATGTTAGGTTTAGGTTTGAATACTTATTTTAAAAAAACTATAAAATTATATGTTATTTATATATATATATATATATAGTTTTAAGACTAGTATTTATATGGATTTATTTAAGAAATAGAAAGGACCTTATTTAAAGGGATCTTGATAAGTGACAACTATAGATGATTCCTTAATAAAAATATGTAAAAAAATTAGAGCAATTGCATTATTTTTTCTCATTCCATGGGTCTTTAACCTCAACTAAAAGGAAAATTTTAATTTTCCAATTCTCAAAGAAAATTGTCTCTATATAAGAGACTTTGTGATTTGAATTTTTATATGTTTATCTTGGAATTTAAGCTAGGCACATGCATACATTAAAAACTATACAAAAATTAATAAAATATTTCATAAAAATTTTAACCTTTACATATGATATTCATGCATAGGTAAAAACTTATTCCAGAGCCCCTTTCACCAAGGGTTTCGAGGACGAGGGTTCCACCACAATTTTCCTACAAATATCAATTCTTCACAAAACACACAATTTTAGTTTACACAAAAAATGGAAAGAAGGGGGCTTGATCATTTTAAATACCCTTTCGGGTTGGTTGAAAAAAACCCTTAAAATTAAATAGATTAAATACAATAACTTAGACCTAACCTATTTAATTTAAACCATGTTGTACCATGTTAGAAATTAGAGGATTCTAACTATTATGAATTTAATCAACCATAAAATTTAAATATTAATATAACCCATAAAACATTTAATGTTAACCATTATACAATGTAATAAATAAAATTACATAACATATTAACTAAGTAATACATACCAACAGTAAGAACACAATGACACAATGTTTATAGTGGAAAACCCCAAATATAACCTTTTATTTTCCAAGAACCAAACTTACATCCAGTAACTTTCACCTCCTCCTTTCAACCCTAATCAAAAGGGTAAAATAATATTCACCTTTGATATTTCTTTTCAAACATATCAAATGAGGACCTAAAGTCCTTTTTATATTAGGTGATTGGGTATGTCTCCCGACCCACCTTTTCAACCTTATCGGTTGAAACATATACCTAGGTTTATAATATTCAATATTAGAAATATAATCATTTCATGATATTGAATATTTAACCAACACTCTTGTATACCTAAGTTAGCATATTTAATAATATAAAATACAAATATTTCATATTATTAAATATTAACCTATATCTTAGTGGTGAACTCATATACATTAAAGGTTGGCGAACACTTAATCATTATCTTCCAACACCGTAGAATGTAAGGGTGTCGGGATTAATATGAAGCAACTTGGGCAAAGATCATGGGGCGAAGATAAGAGCTTGGCAGAGTGTGAGGTAAGGGCCTGTCGACACTAAAATTTTCCTCCATGATTTTTACTTTCTTAATGTATATATTAGGAATATGATGTTGTTAAGTATAATTATTAATGACTTCTAATAAAATATAACAAAGTTTTCATTACAATGCCACCAATAAATTATAGTATGGTAACAATCAAAGTACAATAGGAATGTTGCGGTAAAAAGTAAATATTTGTTGTAAGTGGTCCGGTAATGCTAAAATGTCAAAGTTAAGGTAAGTAGAGAAGTAGGGTCTACATGATTTATAATTAGAAATATTATATTTGTAATAATGACAAGGAATGATGTCATAAATATTTTGTATATTAAAATTGTATAAAGGTGGAACCCATGTGAGATGATAAGGTATATCTTATCTTAAAAGATAAGCCTACATGTAAAGGTAAGAGTTTAGGCATGGAATATGATTGGTCGAAAGATATTTTCTATCCTATCTTAGAGATAGGGTGGATAACCCAATTTATATAAATAGAGAGGCCACCCCCTCTCATTTATCATGGAATAAAGTTGTAATAATTATTTTATGAATAAAGGATTCATTGTGAAGGTGTGTTAAGAAATCCATCAAGATGAGTAATTGTGAATTTTCTCCCATAACTATTGTTGGAAAATAAGTGGAGTTGGTAACACTTGGAGTAATTCATGGGTGAGATTGTAACAATTTCATGTTAATAATATATTTTACAATTGTATTTCATATTTTTCATCATTCTTTTATGTCATAGTCTGTGGTATTCTTGTGTTATGTCTATGCTATTGTGTTTCTAGATTACTACCACCAAACCAAAAGTTGTGCATTACTGAAATAATCATAGCACGAGGAGTTCTTGGTGAAATATTATCAAAGTGTCGATTGTTGTTGACATTTTGGTTCCATTGTTGGGACCATTCCTCATTGGTGGATTTTCATGGAGAGATATTCCCACTTAGTCAGAAATCATTTGGAGGGTAACCTTATTTTTACCATAGTAAAGTCACTTTTTACCATGTATAGTGTTTACCATAGTAAATTCACTTTTTACCATGTATAGTATTTACCATAGTAAATTCACTTTTTACCGTGAATAGTATTTACCCTAGTAAAGTCACTTTTTACTATGAATAGTATTTACCACAGTAAGTCAAGTTTTACCATAGTAAATGTAAGTTTACCATGGTCATTCCTATTTTGTTGTAGAAAGGTGTAAAGTCACTTTCTATTATAGTGATTCTAATTATTTGTACACATAATTCTTGTTGATTGTACTTGTGGGTTGGTATTTTATTATGGTTACTTTTGAAAATAGGAAAGATTTTTTTAGCCCAATCTAATAAAGATTCTTCCTCTTTCATTCAAGAATTTAAACGATCTTGCATTTGTAATGGTCTCATAAGAAGGAATAATGAATTGAATTTTTTTATCTTTTTGGATGGATCATCCCTTAGGTGGTTTTGAAACACTAGGTGATAATGTTAAAAACTCATGAGATTTATTAACTAAAAGTTTTCTTAAATAATTTGGTGAACAAAAAAATATGTAGATCTCATGATCGAGATCACAAAGCTAGCCCAAGGGGAGAAGGATAAGATAAGGGATTATCATGCCTATTTTATAGAGCTAAGGAGGAAGCTCGATGCCTAGATCGAAAGGAAGGATTAACAGATGGATTGATGAATGTTGTGGATGATATCCTCTATAAGCACTTCATTCTTAGGATGAAGATAGAGATCGACGAGTGAAGTATTATAACCCAAACGACCCTTGAATAAGTAAAGGAGATTGTAATAAGGAAAGAATAAATCATCAAAGAGGAGCCCAAAGAAATTGTTGCTAAGGTGGAGCCTACACTAACACATTTGGTACAATATAAAATAAAATGGTACGAAGCCACAAACACTCTCGGTGAGCACAAATTTTCCCGTAGTACATCTATTGAGTATGAAGATATCCTTAGGAAGATACACCAGATTAATTATTAATATTCTTCAAAGAAAGGAACTTAGTTCCCATGGAGGAGATAGAGGTCCAAAAATAAATATTTCTGAAGTTGTATGTTATGGTTGTTATAAAAAGGGTCATTATAAGTATAATTGTCCAATAGAGCTTCTACATCTAGTACAAGAGATAATGCTAAAGGAAAAACACCTATGAATTCTTTTCATGTAGTAGATAGGAGCATACATAATCAAGAAAATGTGTTTGTAACAAAAACAAACAAAGAAAAAGATAACCAAGATGGAAATTATCCTAAGAAGATGAAAGGAGAGACTAGTAAGAAACATAGGAGAAGAAAGTTCGGTGTGTAAGATTTTTTGATTTCACAAGGATAAGGACCATACTCCATCCTAGAAGATATGTCCAAAAGGCCTAAAAATATTACATATGGTCAAAATATTTCTATGTCTTCTGAGAAGAGGAGGGAGCTGCGAAGTGGACTCAATGCTCGACGAAGGAAAGAGGTTGAGGTCCTTGTTTTGGAAGCAGAGGCGGATCCCTAAGCTTCACAAGCTGAGGTATTATGTAATGGTATTTCAATTCATGATGTCTTAGTAGATGGAGGTGTTGTAGTTAATGTAATGACTAAGTCCGTAATGAATATGTTGGGTTTAAAAATTTATCGCCCTCAACTCTTATGTTAAGGTCATTAAATAAGGGAAAAAATAAACCAAAAGGTGTTGTTTAGGATATGACAATATCTATCATGGGTATTGTATGTGTGGTATATTTTCAGGTGATGAAGAATGGTATTGTTGCATAACCAATGTTGTTAGAAGACCATGGCTAAGGATAATGCATGCAAGAAACTACTGGAATGAAAGATTCATGACACTTGGACATGGGAAAGAGAGGGTGAAGATAAACGTGATCCCTTGGAATCATAAGGTAGAACCTATGGATTCAAGTGATGAAACTAATGATTGGACATCCTCTGATTACTCTAGTACTAGTGAAGTGGACACAAAAGATGAAGAAAGTGAGGTTGATGTTTTGGTCATGGATATCCTTCCAGTCACTCATGAAAAAAATTATCTGAAGAAATTGATGATCGTCTCCAACAAATAAATATTGGTGATGTTGTGATGGAGAGTGAGAAGGAATCCTACCTCCAGATCTTTTGAAGGTGCATGTACTTATTCACTTTTGATTACAAGGAACTCCGTCAAGTAAGTTGGGTGAACATTCTATTGAGCCAGGTAGATGGTACTAAGCCCATAAAATAAATACCATATAGAATGAATCCTAAGTTTTCCAAGACTATAAAATAATAGATAGTTAAGTTACTTGATATATGATTCATATTTTCTATGGAGAATTCAGAATGGGTTTATCCCATTGTGATCTCAATAAAAAAGAATGGGAAGCTACGCATTTGTGTTGATTATAATAAGCTCAAAAAGTAACAAAGAAAGATCATTACCATTTTCCATTCTCATATTAGATCGTGGATGAAGTAGCTAGCCAAGAGTGTTATAGTTTTGTAGATGGCTATAACGAGATATAACCAAGTTCGTATAATAGAGAAAGATCAATGAAGACTATGTTTACCAATCCATGGGGAAATTTTCTTATAGAGTTATGTCATTTGGGTTGTGTAATGCTCCAACAACATTTCAACGCTTGATGAATAGGGTGTTTAAAACCTACATTAGAAGCTTCAAAAAGTATTCTGGATGATTTTTAAATCTTTGGGAGAAAAATGGACCACCTATACACTGATGGAGATAACATTTCAAAGGTTAGATGAAGCACAAGCCTCACTAAACCCTAGAAAGTGTGTGTTTCACCAAATTCTTGGTAATTTAAGGAAAAAAAAAAGGTAAGATAGACCAAGGAGGAATACTTGTTGCAATGTTGGTTGAAGGTTGTGCGCGAATCTAATTTTTGATCCAAGTTGATTGTGTGAGATTCCTTTTGGCTAGGAGGAACTACCTGAAATGCAAAGCAAGACCACAAAACATAGTTAATAGAAAAATGTTAGTGGATTGCCTAGTGTGAGATAGATCTAAGAAGTGTGATACTTCCTTGACGATTGTCAATCCACTGATATGTATAATTCAATATAAAATAAATGAACATGCAAATAAAAGAATCTAACACTAGTGTTTTGATTTAGGTATCTCAGATTACTATCAATGTTAATTTAATTAAATGCTTTAATAATTAAACTGATGAAGGTCTCGAGTTAGGTTGCAGATGGGTAGGTGGTCTGGAGATCACATGCAGGGTCTAGGTAAGACTTGGTGGAGTTTGGGTTGGTCTTGGATAACTAGGAAGCTTGTTGGTGGAGACAGTTTACCAAACATAGAGACTAACATTGGTCAGTGTGTGACCGATGATGGTTTAGGTATGAATGATACCGGTTTAAGATGACCGATATCGGTTCTTGTGGGAGTGGCCAAATGTCATAAACATATATCTAGGCTCTCTCTTTATCTACAGAGAGTTTGGAAGGTTTGTGGTTAGGTTGTAGGTGGGTTATTAGGTTTTGGAAAGGTTCTGTTAGGTTTTTGGGGTTGTTAAGGTAAGTTTAGTGAAAGTATGACATGAGACACAATAATTGAACTTGGTCTGGTGACCGATGTTGGTGGAGGGGAAAATGATTAAGATGTAGCTAACCAACATTAGTAGGGGCAATTTGGTGAAATTTGATAAAAGGTGATTTTGGGCTTCTCTATGATTGCATAGAGAGTGAAGACGGCTTGGTTGGGTTCATAATAAGGTAAGGAAAACTCAAGAAAGTATAAAGGATAGGTAGGGAGGGTCACAAGTTTGGGGGTGACTGGATATGTAGATGGGAAGGAAGATGGGGATGGAGAATAAAGGGAAGAGCAATATCTAGTAACAAAAAGATAAAGAACCTATTTAAGTAAGTATAGAAATGATACAAAATCAAACACACTTACTTGTATATGCAAGCTTGGTTGGTGAAGAAAAGTGATGGTAAATCTGTGAAGAACTTGATGTTCAATATCATAACTATGCTTCCCGAAGTGTACCATGGATGCCAATACATTTGGATCGTCTGTCGGTACTTTCTTGGGCCTCTGCGTAAAGGTATTTCGTTGCTTTAATGCCGAGAAAAATCTAGTTCGTGTTTGAATGTAGATATCTCTCTCCAAAAATTGAAGTTAC
This sequence comes from Taxus wallichiana var. yunnanensis, assembly GCA_018340775.1. Lineage (NCBI taxonomy): Eukaryota > Viridiplantae > Streptophyta > Pinopsida > Cupressales > Taxaceae > Taxus > Taxus wallichiana. The sequence continues at coordinate 349,904,656 of CM031240.1, read as the reverse complement.
CAAGATGGGGAAAAGGTTGTAAAATTTAATATATGGTAACCGATGCGAGTCAAGGTGATTGGCGTCGGTTGCATGTTAACCGACATCGATTCTTGAAGTTAACCGACATCGGTTAGGGCGGTAAATCCTAGGTTTACCTAAAATAATAGATCTTGGCTATTTTTGGCATGCTTTGCTTGTCATTCTGGGTCTCAAGTGATGGTTAGCACTTAGATAAGTGGAGTGTGGTTGGAGAAAGAATAGGAATTTAATTTTAGGGTTAGACTAAGTCCCAGTTGGTTAAGATAAGTAGAGACCGAGTCTTAGTTAATTAATAGGGTAAGAATAAGTCCATGGTGAGGTGTCTAGGTGAGGTGTAAATTAACCTAATTAAAGTAATTAAATTAATAAATAATGTGAGGATGGACATTAATTCAATTGTAAGTAATTAAATTAACATGAATGTGGGGTAAAGGGGTCGTGGTTAGGTGAACACATTATGTTAACTGATTGAAAGGGGACTAAGGGGAGTGTGACCCAAATTTGGTGTCTACATTTTCCCCTTTTTGTCACATAGCTTGTATTGGTAAGCGCTGCTAAAAAAATGAAGTGGTTACCCCAAGTATAGGTCAGAGTGGGGTTTCCCCAAGTAGGGCTAAAGGTGAGGTTGCCCCAAGTATGGGTGGAGGTGATCCCCCTCAAACCAGGAGCTGACGAGGTGTTAGAAAAAGTCAATGAGTGGATTGATAAATGGGTAAGTGATGGAAGTGTGGGTTGTAGGGAAGGGTATGGGAACTTTGGGTAATGGGTAAGGGTCATATCAGGTAATAGGTAATGGAAATCGAACACATGCACACGTATAGAGATCGACAGGTGTTGTACTGGTGGAAGATCTTACAAACTCTAAAGTATTTAAGGTCGATAGGTTTATCCAAACAAGGTTGAAGTGATTCAGGTATCCAAGGTACATGATATGGTTTAGAAACATAACTTAGGTTAGGTGCAGGAATGTTTAGGTATGATCTAGTACACCAAAGGTTTGGTCAAGATAAACAACACGACAATAGGTAAGGTAAGGTCATTAGGATAAACAACATGGGTAATAACATCGCAAGGTATACGAGTACACAAATTTTAATGTCACAAAAGGTGGTTCAGGTCAGGGTATATAGGTCATGGCATGGGTAAGGCCAAGGTATAGGTAAATAACATGTCCCTAAATGTAATTAAGGACATGTATAGGTAATTTAGGTCTTGGGGTAGGGTCTAATAGGTGTTGGTAAGGTCAAAAGGTATTGGGTCATTAATGTTTTTAGGAAAAATGGGTATTAGGTGGGTCAAAAGGTAAGGGGGTGATTGATGTCGCTAGGTATAACTAGAATCAATTAGCTAAGGCACAACATGACCGATGTCACTCATGTCAATTTGGGTCTAAATAATAAAAACCGTGTTTTACGGATTCATTTTGACTTTTCCATTTGTAGAAAATGACAGAGGAGCAAGTGAGGAGTGAAAAAGAGATATTACGAGGCATTGAGTTGAGTTGGCGAGCCACATAGTGGGTGATTGGCATTCGATCAACGGTTCCTAGAGATCGATTCGAGTGTTTTCATTGGTTTGGAGGTGAGCCATTTATTTGGTCACCGATAAGATAGAGGGGATGGTCGTAGGTTTTTGGCATGTTTGAGTCTAGGTAATTTAGGCATGGTTGAGTTTACGTGATTTTAGGCATGGTTGAATTTAGGTCATTTTAGGCATAGTTGAGTTTAGGTCATTTAGGCATGGGTGATTTTGGTGAAAGGGGAATCCTTAAAATGTAGGTGTCAATGGTCTAGTCTTGTATAGGAGAATCAACAAGTAATGAAGAATGTGTATGGTAAGAGGTGGAAAAAGAGCCACCTAATTGATAAGAATCCTAATGAGTCTATCATACCAAAAATTGGCTTATGAATGTAAGACCCTAAAGGTGTTGCATAATTGATTATTCTAAGGGTGAAGAAAGTCACATGATCATGAAATTTTGCATTTGTGGCACGTCCCTTGAGTGGGCAAGAAATTAGGGTGAAAAGGCAATGAGGTGAAAATAGTTTGGTTTTTAGCGTAACCTAGTGTGAGACAACATGACTATTTGGCAAGAGATTCAAGATCAAAATAGGAAAGTCCATGACGAAAAAGTTATCTTTTTTTTTTTTGGTTGTTGTTTTTATAGACTGATCGATGTGGGAAGTCTATATGGGATGAGTAGATTATCTCCTTGAGGTCTTCATGAAGTTGATCGATGCAAGAAGCTTTAGAATATTTTATTTTATTTTTTTGCGAGAATAGTCTTCTTTTGATGATAGACTATGTATAGTATGGCTAGCTTTGTATAGTTGTCCTTTGAGGGAGTAGTCTACTTATAATAGCGAGATAGAAATAGTAGATGTCCTTTTTGAGGGAGTCATTTTTTTTGAAGTTTGACTCAAGGAGTTGAATCCCATTTTACTTTTGAAAATGTTTTACTTTTGGACTTTTAGGTCATGGACAAGGCTATAGATAACAATAGGCTCTTAGTTGAAGACAAAACCATAGCACGCAGAGGTTAACTATGAAAGAGAGGGTTTAAGTGACGAATGACCATGGGATTCCATATTGAAAAATACATAAAGTATCCATGAGAATCATGCCATGAGTAGAGTTGTGGTACTCATATTGAAGATAAGGCTAAAAAGTGATGGGTAATCACATGATTCTTGTTTAGTCATTGATCCTTAAAATAGGTAAAATGGAAGGTGAATGGTGCTCAAGGGATGAGCATTTTAAATAGACAAAATGTGATATAAGACTTGATTCAATAATAGAATGGTCGAAGATGCAAGGCATTGAGGGGCTTAGGTTTAGGTTTACCTTCGAGTGAAGACAAATGATAAGCACCTGATCCATAGGTATGAGTAATGATATAGGGTCCAAGCCAATTAGGAGCAAATTTTCCCTATTTACTTTTCTCCTCTTTTATTACATGTTGATTTTCCTTCAGTACAAGGTCACCGACCTGAAAGGTTTGTTCATGGACACGTTTATCGTAGGCATATTTGATACATTTTTATTAGATTTGGAGGTGATCAAGAGCATTGAGATGACGTTTGTCTAATAACTCGAGTTGTGCCAAATGGTCTTGGTGAAAGTCATCATCGTTGAGCATCTATTTAAGTGAGATATGAAGAGACGGAATATGGATTTCAAGAGGCGAGAACAACCTATTTACCTTGACCAGAGAGAAATTCATGGCATCAATTGAGGTACGAATACTAGTGAAATAAGCTCATAAGGAAAAAGGAATGTTTGTATGAAAATCCTTTCTAGTATTCTACTTGGCCATTTTTTTGAGGGTAGTAAGGTGAAGAAAAATGAGTTGAATGTTTGAAGGCATCATAGAGTTTCCGTAGGGTTTTGTTTTTGAACTATTTTCCATTATCAGTGATGAGACGATGAGGAACACCAAAGTGACAAATGATGTGATGGTTGATGAATTCACATATTTTCTTGAATTTTTTAGAAATAAGAGGTATGGATTCTACCCATTTAGTGTATTATTCAGTAGCAGTAATAATCCATTGATGACGTTGTGAAGAATGAGGATTGATCTCTCCGACAAGATCCAAACCCCATTGAGAGAAAGGCCAAAGGTCTCATGCAACTTGTAAGGTGTGACTAGGTGTGTGATGAAGATTAGCATATTGTTGGCATTTTACACAATGTTTGACATAATCACAATAATCATGGTTTAAGGTTGGCCAATAATAGCCCAGAGGAGAATGTATTTAAAAAAACTAAACCATTGAAGTGACCTCCACAAATTTCATCGTGAACTTCCTTGATGGTGTAGGGAACTTCAAAACTTATATGAAATCATAAGAGGATACTGTGAAAGACACGTTTATAAAAATACTTCCCATGATGACATAGTGAGAGACACTTTTGAGAAAGGCTCATTGTCTATTACGAGTAATATCTAGAGGTAGAATCAAAGGGAAAGGTATTCTAAAAATTGTTTATACCAAAGCTCACATGGGTCGGTTTCAATGGTTCCAACAAGGTTGACATATATAGAAATAGATAAGAAGGTGATTATGACCTTTGTATTGTGACAAAGATTTTCGAGTTAGAGGGTGAAGCGGGGATCTGAGAAGCAAGATAGGCCATAGTATCCAAAAATTTGTTAGTAGAAGGTTGTGGTATGAAGTTCAAAAAGGTCAAAGATATTCAAAAGGATGTCCACATGATGCTTATACTTTTGGAGTATTTCATTATGACACTAGTATATACCATTCACTTGGTTTATAACCAGTTGGGAATCGCTAAAGATATTAGTTGATTTAACGTCTAATGTGATGACAACTTGAATACCTAATATGAGTGCTTCATATTCGACAATATTGTTAGTAAAATCAAAATATAGTTTGAAAGATAATGGAATAGGCTCACCATCAAGAGGAATGAGGATAACGCCTACAACACCTCCATACTTGACATTTAGAACTTTTGAAGAATAAGGTCATCTGGTAAATGGTGTCATCCAAAGAGAGGGTAGCGATGGATTCATCTGGGAAATCAAAGTTAGAGGATTGATTTTCAGAGAGGGGTGCATCTTCCAGTTGGTCAATGATGGTTTGTCCTTTGAATTTTTTTGATGAGTGAATTCAAGGTCTAGGTATGTAAGAAGCATGAGCCAATGTGCAACACATTGATGTTGGTAGGGTTTAGCATACATGTAATGTAAGGGGTTAGTATTGGTGATAACAAAGGTTTTGTGGTTGAGTAGGTAATGTCAAAGTTTAGTGGCAATAAAAACTAAGGATAAGCAAAGTTTTTCGGTGTGAGTGTATCTAGTTTTGTAGTCTAAAAGTGTACGGCTTATATAATAAATCGTTTGTTCCCTATGTTGCTCATCACGATGAGCAAGCATGGCACCCAAGGAATGATCAGTGGTAGAAATGTAAAGGTAAAATGGTTGTCATCCTTAGGTGGAATGAGCATAGGGGGTTGGAGGAGGTATTGTTTTAAGGCCTCAAATGCTTTGTGGCATTCATCATCCCATTTTAAGGAGACATCCTTTTGAGAGATAATGAAATGGGTGGCAGTGGTCGGAAAGCTATGAAATAAAACAACGAATAGATTTCAACTTGAATTAAAAATATGCAATTGAAGAAGGTTAGTACGTGGAGGCATTCTAAGAATAGCCTTGATTTTAGTGGGATCAAATTCTATGCCACATAAAGAAATGATAAAACTAAGGAGCTTTCCAGAGAGAACAATGAAGACACACTTCTTAGGTTGAAGGTGAACATAGTACTTGATGAGACAGTCGAAGATGACCTTAAGGATGGTAAGGTGTTTGGCCTGATGTTTGGATTTTGCAAGAAGATCATCAACGTAATATTCCAATATGCGATGCATAATGTCATGAAAGATATAAGTCATAGTCCGTTGATATGTGGCACTAGCATTTTTAAGGAAAAAGGCATGACATGATAATAGAAGGTCCCCCAAGGAGTGATGAAGGAGGTTGTGTTGCTCTTTTTGGGAAAGCAATATTTGGTTATAACCCAAGAAACTGTCCATGAGTGATAGAATCTCATGTCCGATAGTGAGATCAACTAGTTGGTCAATACTAGGTAGAGGAAAGTTGTCTTTGGGGCAAGCTAAGTTAAGGTCATGGAAATCCATGCAAATGTGGAGTCCCCCTATCAATTTTGTGACAAGAATGATGTTAGAGATCCATTGGGGATAATCAATGGGTAGGATGAAGGAAACCAAAAGAAGGCACTGGATTTCTTCTTTGACAAGAAGGGAAATGCGAGGATGCATTTTCTGCAGCTTTCTATTTTACGGTTTGGCTTCAGGAATAGTTACAATATTGTGGACCACAATGTTTGGGTCAATACTGGGCATATCAATGTAGGACCAAGAAAAAGCGTTGCTATGATCCCAAGGAAAGAAGTAAAATATTCCTTCTTAGCAACATCTAAAGATTGGCCTATCTTTAAAATGTGTGGTTATCCTGAGTGTTAATATTGATTTCAATGGTTGATTCATTTAACATGGTTTGTGTCTCAGAAGGTAATGACCGATGAATATAATAATATTTCACACCAAGGTAGGTGAGAATAGAATCATCTTCCTGACATTAATAGAAGGTGTATCATCATCAATCATGTCAAGATACAGAAGGGAAGAAAATATGGAGCCTCGCCATCTTGTTGATAAGTCAGAGGTCCCAGGGAAATGGTGTTCACGAAAAAAAAGTTAGGAGGGATGGAATATGGATCCATAGACTCCGTAGGTGAAGGTGGTGAAGTTGGTAGATGGGGTGATGAAAGGTTGTCATCCTTAATGAGTTCGACATGGGATTTCTTGGAAGATGGTTTGGCAAAGGCAATACCAATTAGTTCTTTATGTTTACGTGTGGTACATAGGATGACAATATGGCGGTATTGTTCATAGAAACCAAAGCGAAAAACCTTCCATGCACAACGATGGAGGAAGGGGTGGGTGAAGCAATGGTTAGTGAGAGATTAAAGGTCACATAAAAATGGTCATGTTTAGGTAGGTGGCTCGGGAAAGTAGGTAGAATTATCAAGTCCCCATATGTGAAGTTGGTGCAAAGGTGGGGATGACCGTAAGGGAAAACCTCACCGTATATGATAATAGTGAGGATGTTGGAAAATGTTACCATAATCTTGAGGAGTAAGGAATTTTTGATTTTGTATAGAAGTAATCCCCAGAGTGAGATGTTGAAAAAAACCTTCTAAGGGATCTGTAGTCAGTATGTGGGTAGCATAAATTGATGAATTACTAGGCGACGAAGAAGAAGAAGCCTTGGTTGGTTGAGAAGTAGATGGGTTAGCTATGAGAGGCTACGACGGAAGTGGGAACAAAGGATTTAGGTGTGGGAGAGCTAGCGTAAACGTTGGTGGAAGGAAGTCATGGTGAAGGAGAGGTGGTGGCAGTGGAAGATGCCTTAACTGGTAGAAGGACATCATTTGGTCTATACAACATGTTACAGGTTTTGAATGTTGAAGGGTCAACCAAATGGTATAGTTATGTCCTTCATGTTCAAATTTTACACAATGATGTAAGGTTGAAGGATCACAACCCATGACATGGATCCAATGTCACTAAGCAACATGTTGTAACTTTGAATTCCCCTCTAAGATGTAGAATAATTATAGAATGGTATGGGGCCCACATGAATGTGGAGAATGATGGTACAAAGTGTCAAAGTTATGGCATCATTGAATGAACACATCATAATTGGGTTATTATGCATGCAATTGGCATGGATGTACGATGGGAAGATATAATGTTTATGTTAGCACCGCCATCAATCATAATGAATCGAACACATATTATAAATGTAGATAGAGATGAATAAGGTGAGATCATGATCATCTAATTAGAGAGGTACAATCTTGTCGTCAGAGAAACTGAGAGTCGCTACTTGATGAGTGGTAGAGAGTGTAGAGGAATGTGATGAAGTTGTGAGAGATGCCACATGGTGAGGAGTGATCATGGTTACCACAGGAGCTGGGTCATTAGGTAAAACCTCAATCGATTTTAGAACCTCCATGAGGGAATTTTGGTGAGACTCAAAGGTTTGGACAAGGTCATATAATGACCTTTTGAGAGGATATTGGTGTAATTGTTTAATCATTGTGTGATGGGAAATCCCATCGGAGATAGAGTATGCGGGTCCATGGATGGTGATCTTTGGTGCGGGTGCAGATGGTATATTGGGCACGGAGTTTGTCGGATGGATTGGTTGTTTTCTCCTTTCCTTTTTATTTCTAGGCATGAGTGGCAATGTTAACCATATTAATATGGGGTAAGGGAGTAAATGAGTCATGATAAGTGTAGCAACAAGATGAGCAATAGAATTATGAGGGCATATACTAGTGTTTTGCAAAGAAAGCAGACATTGGCATTTAGGCGGAGGTTTGGCTAATTCTCTTATGTGAACCATGTTGATCTCAAATTTTGGAGGATAAAAGGGTTATGGAGGTGGAGATGAAGGTCGTTGGATAGGTAAGGGATGAGGGTGTGTGGTGATAGGTGAAGGGGGAACATGGTCCTCATCTAAAGATCATCATCATCAAAGTTTTCTTCAGGAGGAAAGAGTTGGAGAAGAATGGTTTTCAGAGCCTTACAATTTTCTACATCATGCCCTAGTACACGATGGTAGGTGAATTTTTTTATCATCAAACCATGTTGGTTTAGGTTTGAGTGGGCCGTAAGGTATAAGTGGTGGTAATTCAATGACAACTGTCTATAAAAGGTTTGCTAATATGTTGGTGTAAGATCCTACCAATGGATCAAAATGTGAAGTAAGTGTGGGTCGAGATGGAGGTGTGAGTGATTTTTGTGGGAGAGGTACCACGGAGGTGGAATCGGAAGTGGAATAGGTTTGATCACTGGTTTGGTAGGTTGTACTATTTGAGGTTTGGGTTGCACCTTCTTGGGTAAAGGTGTAGCAAATGAGCTAGCGATAGAAGGTGTTGTAGGTTTGACTACCTCTTTGGAGGGTAGTTAGTTTTTCAAATTGGCTTCACCTTCCTAGGTAAAGGTGAAGATGGTGTGCGTGATGTAGAAGGGAAGGTAGATGGTGGAAGAGGATGGGTTAGCCAAGGTGATAACGGAAGTTCCGTGAATGTTTTGGAAGAGGCGAGGTGGAGGGTATTTTTTGAAGAGTGGGGAATACCATAGGTAGGGATGAGGCTACTAGAAGTTGTGTGGGTATAGGTGGTAAATAGGTTGTAGGTGACAACAAAGGTGTATGATGTGCAGGTAAGTTAGGTGTAACAAAGGCTCATGAAGAGGGGATGTTATTCTATATTTTTGGTTTACCTTGGGTAGGAGGTTGTTTCTCCAAGGTGGATGGGTGAGGTCATAGGATAGATGGAAGTGGTGAAGGTGACAAAGGGGTAGTAGGTGAAACCGGTGTATGCGGCCTAGAAGGTTGGGTCTTCCTTTTAGGTGGAGGTATGGTTTTTGTGCGGGTTTTCGAAGATGTGTCTAAATCAAATTTAATAGGAGGATGGACTAGAGTGGATGTTGACATGACCCTCAATTTGGTGATGGTTTTGATGTGGGGAAAGGTGTAGGTGCAGGTAGGTTCTTAGGCATAGGAACAAGTTTGATTATTGGTAAAGGTTTAGGTATAGGCGAGGGTGATGAAGAAGAGGTCATTACAATAAGCTTGAGCATGGTTTTTTCGGTTGTTTGAAATACCTTTGGATAAATTATAGAGGTATCAACAGATGAAATTTGCATTTGGGTTGAAAAAGGTAGCCGAACACGTCCCCAAAGCATGGAATTATCAACATAATCCAAGTAGTCAGCCAGGCATGAAAATGACATTGTTGTAGGAGGAGATGATGTTGACTTGGTGGTAATCCCTATAAAAAATCTGTGAGACAAGGAACTGTTAGCTTTAGATTCTGTGGGTACGAGAGCCATGAGAAAATAAATAGGGTCTTGGAAGGATAATGGGGAATGGTCACCAATAGGCAGTGGCACTTTTAAAGGATCCCCTATGGGTAGGGGAGATGATGTGTAGGATGAGGTAGGTTCCTCTTTTGGTGGAGAGGAAGGGGGCATGACTCTCCCATGGGTAAGAGAGTTAACACCATAGGTTGTTCATTAGGTTGCGAGGTGAGTGGTGAAATGACATCGAAAGATATTGTGAACTCCTTCGTGGGTGAAGGGGGAGATGAAGGGGACTCCTTTGTGGGTGAAGGAGTAGATGAAATAGGTTCCTCCATGGGTAAAGGTTCTCGTGCAAGAATATCCTTGATAGAGGGGATAGGAGGAAATTGAGGAAGGGATGGTATGACTTTGAAAACAACATGAACTTCATGGACATTATTGTCATTATTCACAATTTTTCAGTTTGGTTAGATGACGGGGTGTGATTAGGAAATGGCTTCTTGAAGATATGTAAGTTCTGATTAGCCGGTGCATTCGGGTTGTCCAAGATGAGATCTCTTGTTGTCTAACATTTCCTAGACAATGTTTTTGAAGGTTATACAATTACCATCACTATGACCTTTAACATGATGGTAGTTGCAGTAATCATGTTCCTTGTACCATGCAGGCATAGGACGAGTGGGGTCAAAACTAGTATGTGGTTTGATGGGTGGAAGAGCAATTTCTTTAACTTTTAATTTTTTTCTAAAATCGATGAATAGGGTTCTCTTAGGGAGTGTACTTTTGTTGTTATCACTTTAAATGGAAATCTTGAATGGGAGAAAGGTTAGAAGAAGGTTTTGATTGATTGGATGGGTGAGATGGGCCAACTTTTAAAATTACCGTATTGGCAGGTCCTATGGATTTGGAATAATTATTTTTGGTTTGGAAGAGGAAGAGGCATCATTTGTTACACAATTGAATTTTCTTCTCTTTTATGGCACAAATTTCAAGTTTTCTAGCCATGGTGAACGCTTCATCAAACATACGGAAGGTTTGGACTTAGAGAGTTGGTGAGATGTGCCTAACACAAGCCCTAGTGAACAATTCTATAAAATCAGGTTAGAGGTAGTTGGAATGTAATCTAGTTGATGAGGCTTTGCCAATGAGTGATGAAATCTGTGATAGATTCATCTTCATATTTTCATGTTGAGTACAAGTTAGTCATGGTGACCTTCTTGACGATATTGATTGAAAAATGGTCTAGGAAGGCTTGAGCCACTTGGTTAAATGAGTAAATGGAATGTCAAGGTAAACCACTATACTAATCCAATGCAGGTCCTATTAAGGACATTGGGAATGTCTGCAAGAGTAGAGCGTCGTCATGAGTGATTAAATAACACCCATGTTTGAAAGACCACAAGTGTTGCTATGGGTCCTCTTTGCTATTGAACTGTTAAATTTGGGCATTTCCTAATGCGTAGGGTATGGATGAATGGGAATAGATGGATGAATGGGCTCATTATAGATTTCATCATATGTCAAAGAGTTGCGAGAGCTAGAAACCGATGCTTCTAATGTTTGCATCTTTTCCATCATCATTTTAATAAGGTCATTGGTAGGTTGTGATGACTAGGCACCCCTAGTATAAGGGGGTAGATGGTGAATGTATGATGAGGATGGCATCCCAATATATGGTGGTGCTAAGTACAAGAACTGCGAGGGGGAATAGATGGTGAAAATATCCTAATAGGTGATAGACGAGATAGGTGGTTGTTGGTGATATGTGTAAGTAGGTGGGGTGGATGTAGCGATTCTTATAGTGATTAGAGGTAAATACTACGGGATGGAGAGGATGATGTTTTGGAATGGAGTATGAGTTGCCGACACCATGGGTGGCTACGATGCAATAGGTATATACGAGGTGGTGGGTGTAGATGGGGCTATGCTCAAGGTGGTTGATGAAGGAATGGTTGACACCATGGGAGAAACTAATGTCAAAAGTATGACCGATGCCATAGGTGCCATAGATATTGATGATGTGGGGTCAAGTTGGGATACTATAGGTGGTAAAGTGGAAGAAGGTAAGGTCGAGCTAGTACTAGCCGACACAAAAGTGGGTGTGAGGGAAAGAGGAATGGACACAAGCATGTCGTATACTAGTTGTCCTGATGAATCTTGAGTGGATGAATGGGTGAGATAATATTGTAAGGTAGCGGGGTTTTGGTCAAGGAGTCTTGCAAACTCCTTGTCACTAGTATTGATGATAATGGGATGAGTAGGATCCATAGGTGACATGATGGAAGGTGGCATGGGCTAGGCAAGAGCGACTGAAGGCTTGCGTGGAATACAAGGGCATTGGATTGACTATAAGTCAAAACCATGTGAGTTGGTGTAGGCTTGGCAATCTACTCTCTCTAAATGACATATAAAAATAGAAGAAATGAAGAAAAATAGGTCCAGTAGAAGGTGAAAAATGATGTTGTTTTAATAAAAGTTTAAAAAGCAGGAACAAACAAAGTGGTTAGATTAACTGATGAAGGTGGTAGAGGGTGACCGATGATGGTTAGGGTGACCGATACTGTTTACTGTGGAAAATCAATTTTTTTTCAAATGAGACAATAACTGATGAAAATGAGACAAAATCTAGATTTTATAATGATTTCAAAGGTCTAGAGGTATGATGATGTATCTGAGAAAACCCAAAAAGAATAGAAATATGATGAGTGTTGTTTTGGTGAAATAACCAAAAAAGTAGGAAACCAAAAATGGTTAGGTAAATTGATGACGGTCAGATGTAAACCGGTCATGGTCATTGGACAACACCGATCACTATGAAATTTGAAAAGATGAGGAAAAATGGGATTTAGTGACTTAGATCAAATAGAATACCAACCTAGAAACCTGAGTATGGTAATGATGAACCTTGACACACTTAGAAACAATTAGAATACACCAACTATGATTGTGGAGCATGAAAGGAAGAAATAAAAATGGATAAAATGACCTCTCAACTCAAAACATAAATCAAGAAAAAACTAAGAAACATGAAATCCTATGGGTGAATTTTATGTTTTAGCTTATGCTATTTAGGACTAACTTGTTAATAGAACAAAGTTTTGGTTTGATAGAAGGTACCCTATGAAAATACAAGAACTAAGGATGGTTTTAGGTAATTTTTGGTGGGGGAAGTCATTTCTATGAGATAATGACTGGATAGAGAAACTAGCTAGGTGCCCACCATCAATCCTCTAATTGTGTGATCGTTGAAAACTTATTCTAGGAAAGATGATGTTTAAGAAGATGTGTAAATTATTTAAGTGGTTTAGTATAGAGAGTGTGCAAAGTGAAATATGATTGGATTAGTCAACCATTAGCTAGGCATGACTTCCAGTGTATAGGTTGCCCTTAATTAATGTGAGCTACAATGCAACAAACTAGAATGAAATGTAATTTTAAGCCCAAATCCATAATTATGTTCGATGTAGCAAACAAAGAACAGGAAGAGGAATGCTCTTTCGCTAATGAAATGTAGTAGAAATAAATATGTGTTCTTTTTAAAGCACCAAAATCATGATTTATTTTAGACAATAGAAAGAAGGAGAAGATTCCAAAGAAGCAAATTAATGTGAATACTTTTCAAAGGGAAATAAACACACAATTTTTATGTAGAATGAACAAATACAACAGAACCCCTGATGGGTCCCACCAGGTGTGCCAAAATGTTTCACCGGATTCTTAGTAGATTAATGAAATAGATAAGGGTAAAATAGGCCAAGGAGGAATACCTGTTGTAATGTTGGTTGAAGGTTGTGTGCACAAATTTGATTTCCTGATCCAAGTTGATTGTGTGAGCTTCCTTTTGGCTAGGAGGAACTACCTGAAATGCAAAACAAGACCACAAAACATAGTTAATAGAAAAAGGTTAGTGGATTTCCTAGCGTGAGCTAGATCCAGGAAGTGTGATACTTCCTTGATGGTTGTCAATCCACTAATATGTATAATTCAATATAAAATAAATGAACATGTAAATAAAAGAATCTAACACTAGTTTTTGATTTAGGTATCTCATATTACTATCAATGTTAATTCAATTAGATGTTTTAATAATTAAACTAATGAAGGTCCAAGGTCAGAGTTATATGCTTTGGTAGGTTGTCTAGAGATCACATGCAGGGTTCTAGGTAAGACTTGGTGGAGTTTGAGTTGGTCTTGGATAACTAGGAAGCTTTTTGGTATGAGGCAGTTTACTAGACACAAAGACCGACATCGGTCAGTGTGTGACCGATGATGGTTTAGGTATGACTGATACTAGTTTAAGATGAGCTATATCATTCCTTTGGAAGTGGTGAATGTCAAAAAATAGGCATCCGACTCTCTTTATGTCTACATAGAGAGTTGGGAAGGTCTATGGTGAGGTTATAGGTGGGGTATTAGGTTTTGGCAAGGTTCTATGAGGTTTTTTTGGGTGTTAAGGTTAGTTTAGTGAAATTATAACATGAGACATAGGAACCGACGTCGATCTGGTGACCGATGCCGGTGGAGGGGAAACAAGACAATTGAGCTAACCGGCATTAGTAGGGGAAATTTGGTGAAAGTTGATAAAAGATGATTTTGGGATTCTATGTGATTATATAGAGAGTTAAGGGGGACTGGTTGGGTTCTTAATAAGGTAAGGAAAACTCAGGAAAGTATAAAGGATAGGTAGGGAGGGCCAGAAGGCTAGGGGTGGCTGGATAGGTAGATGGGTAGGAAAATGGGGATGGAAGAATATAGGGAAGAGAAAGATCTAATAACAAAAAGATAAAGAACCTATTTAAGTAAGTACATAAATGATACAAAATCAAACACACTTACTTGTATATGCAAGCTTGGTGGGTGAAGGATGGTGATGGTCGATCTGTGAAGAACTTGGTAGTCAGTATCGCGGTAGTGCTTCCTGAGTGCTACCATGAATTCCAATACTCTGCAGATTAGTTTTAGGTACTATCTTGGGCCTCTGGCTGAAGGTATTCTATCACTTTGATGCTGAGAAAACTCTGGTTCATGCTTGAATTCGATAGCTCTCTCCAAAACTCAAAGTGACCAACCTAGGAAAAAGGTTGCAAAACTATATATATGGTAATCGATGACGGTTAAGGTGACCGGCATTGGTTAGGGTGAGAAATCCTAGGTTTACCAAAAATAGCATATCTTGGCTATTTTTGGCATGCTTTTCTTGTCAGTCCTAGGTCTCAAGTGATGGTTAGTGCTTAGATAAGCTGGAGTGTTGTTTGAGAAAGAATAGGAATTTAATGTTATGGTTAGACTAAGTCCCAGTTGGTTAAGATAAGTAGAGACTAAGTCTTAGTTAATTAATAGGGTAAGAATAAGTCCTTGTTAAGTTGTCTAGGTGAGGCGTCTAGGTGATGTGGCTGGGTGAAGTGTAAATTAACCTAATTAAATTAATTAAATTAATAAATAACGTGAAGATGGACATTAATTCAATTGTAAGTAATTAAATTAACATTAATGTGGGGTAAAGGGGTCATGGTTAGGTGAACACATTATGGTAACTAAGTGAAAGGGGACTAAGGGGAGTGCGACACAAATTTGGTATCTACAGTGTGTCTTTGGATGTTCTAAAGGTGATTTGTTAGGGCATGTTATATCTAGAGATGGTA
Source organism: Taxus wallichiana var. yunnanensis (assembly GCA_018340775.1). NCBI lineage: Eukaryota > Viridiplantae > Streptophyta > Pinopsida > Cupressales > Taxaceae > Taxus > Taxus wallichiana. The sequence continues at coordinate 349,889,570 of CM031240.1, read as the reverse complement.
GTGGTACTGATCCCGATAAATTTTCAAAAATAAAAGACTCACCATTCTCTATGAATAAAAGTAAGTTGAGATCATTTTTAGGCCATGTGGGTTACTATAGAAGGTTCATCAATAATTTCTCAAAGATTTCATAGCCACTAAACCAATTCTTGAAGAAGGATGTTACTTATGAACCAAGGAAGAAGACACATGAATATTTTGAACAACTAAAGAAAGCTTTGGTGTCTTCGCCTATTTTAAATAATCTAGATTGGAGCAAGCCATTCATTGTGTATATTGATGCTTTAGATGTAGCACTAGGGTGTAATATGAGCCAAGATGATGAAAATGGGAATGATCATCCAATTTACTTTAGGATTAGATAAATGAGCAGTGTTGAGGTAAATTATACTATAACTGAAAAAGAGGCTCTAGTTATCATTTTTGTTGTAAAGAAGTTTATAAATTACTTACTACGGCAGAAATTTACAGTTGTAATAGATCATCAGGCTCTAAAATATATTTTAAATAAACCTAAACCATCAGGAAGGATAACAAGATGGATAATTTTTTTACAAGAATTTGAATTTGATATTATAGATAGGCCAAGAAAGAAACATGTCAATGTAGATGCACTCTCTCAAGCCTATGATGGTTTAGGTTCATCTTGTGATGATGATGATTTCCTAGATGCAACATTGTTGTCCTTTGACACAATCCCTAGTGAATACATAGATATTTGGAATTATCTGAATGATTTCTAATTTCTTGATGGTGCTAATACAAAAGTAAGAGGAAGATTACTCAAGCCAGTCATCCATATTCTATTTTACATGGAGTATTATTTCGGATAGGGCCTGATGGACAGTACAAGAGGGAAGTTGGACGTGATCAAGGGAAGGAGCTAATAGAATAATTCCACAATGGTACATGTGGAGGACACTTCTTTAGACAACTTACAATAAGAAGGATCTTGGATGTAGGTTATCACTGACCCACTCTTTTTAGAGATTGTTATAATTATTGTAAGACATGTGATATTTGTCAAACACATGGGAGCCATAAGACTTCATTAGCTCCATTATGCCATAATCTTCCACTTAGTCCCTTTGAAAAGTGGGGAATAGATATTTTAGGTCCACTTCCAACTACCCCACACCAAATTAAGTATATTGTAGTTGCCACAAATTATTTAACCAAGTGGGTTAAAGGTAGGTCATTCAAAACAAATTCCATGGATGAAGTGTAAAGGTTCATAGTGTAAAGGTTCATGTATGAACGCATTGTCACTAGATTTGGTTGTCCATTAGAAATTGTAACAGATCAAGGAATCCACTTCATTAATGAAGTGGTAGAAGCCCTGGTAAACAAGTTTTCTATTAAACATAGGAAGGCAACAAATTACAAGCCAAACACAAATGGACAAGTGGAATGAACAAACTATGTATTGTGTCAAATCCTAGTAAAAATGTAGCTTTGCGGAGTGCATAAGTGGGGTAAAAGGATTCATCCAACATTGTGGGAAACATCAAAGTCAACAACATGATACTCCCCATTTCAATTGGCTTATGACATTGGTCTAGTTCTTCCTATTGAGTTGTATATTCCCACTGTGAGAGTTATGAAAAATGAAAGGATGGATGAAAGTGATTTAGTAAGAGAAATATTGGTACATCTTCATTTGCTAGAGGAAATGAGGGAAACAACAAAGGATACAAGTTATAAGAAGAAGATGAAGCAGAAGGAGTACTTTGATCAAAAGATCCTCTGGTCTCCATTTCAAGTGAATGACTTGGTTCTAGTATATGATTCCAGATACAAAAAGAGAAGGCATAGAAAAATTCTTCCAAAATGGATGGGACCCTACAAAATAGTAGTTGTGCATGAGAATGGTACATATCAACTAGAGGAATTGGATGGTACTCCCATTACAAAATGGGTCAACCATGAAAAGTTAAAGATTTTCTAGGCGCTAGCTTTAAAATGTCCATAATAGTCTACTATGGGGATGCAATAGAAGCTAAGGAGGGGGAAGATGTCGACACTAAAATTTTGCTCCATGATTTCTACTTCCTTAATGTATATACTAGGAGTAGGATGTTATTAAGTATAATTAGTAGTGGCATCTAATAGAAGATGATGGCATTGTCTAGTATGGCACCACCAATAAAGTATAGTACAAAGAATAAATAAAAATACAATAGAAATGTTGTGGTAAAAAGTAAAAATTTGTTGTAAGTGGTCCGGTAATGTTAAAATGTAAAAGTTAAGGTAAGTAGAGTAGTAGGGTCTACATGATTTAGAATTAGAAATATTATATTTGTAATAATGACAAGGAATGATTTCATAAATATTTTATTTATTAAAATTGTATAAAGGTGGAACCCATGTGACATGATAAGGTACATCTTATCTTAAAAGATAAGCCTACATGTAAAGGTAAGAGTTTAGGCATGGAATATGATTAGCCGGAAGAGATTTCCTATCCTATCTTAGAGATAGGGTGGATAAGCCTGAATTTCTATAAATAGAGAGGCCACCCCCTCTCATTTATCATGGAATAAAGTTGTAATAATTATTTTATGAATAAAGGATTCATTATGAAGGTGTGTTAAGGAAGCCATCAAGATGAGTAATTGTGAAGTTTCTCCCATAACTATTGTTGGAAAACAAGTGGAGTTGGTAATAATTGGAGTAATTCATGGGTGAGATTGTAAAATTTCATATTAATAATATATTTTACAATCATATTTCATATTTTTCATCATTATTTTATGTCATATTCTATGGTATGCTTGTGTTATGTTTGCTATTGTGTTTCCATATTACTACCACCAAACAAAAATTGTACATTACTTTGAAATAATCATAGCACGAGGAGTTATCGGTGAAATATTATCGAGTGTCGAATTGGTGTTTACTGAGCCAAGCTCCTTGACCTTGGTCGATTGAATGCATCCGTGAGCTATGCATGGAGGCTGTAATCGGTGAGTCACAAGAAGCTAAAGAACACGAGGTTGACACATTGATAAGTGGAGCTCGATCAACATAGGTAACGAGTCATTTGTGGATGTATGGGAGGGGATGGCTCACCTCAACAAACTTAGAGGTGGAAAGAAGAGACTAAATCGGCCATGGTGCAAAGGTCACAATGCTTTTAGGGTGCATAGAGAGCTTGGATGTTCAATCTTGTAAATGGGTGGAAAATCAAGGTAGATGACACAAGTGAAGAAATACTTGAGCCAAGCCAATGGGAATGAGTTCACTATGAAGTGTTGCGGGCTCATGTAATTGAGGAAACAAAACTCATCCCCGGAGGTAAGTCATTCGTGAACACATAAACATTTGTCTAGCTAGAGAGTGGATAGCTCGCCATAGATATGAGGTCTAAGTTGAAGCACATGCATGAGGAAGAGAGACCAAATTCCAAACTTTGGACTTTAGAGATTTGGGTATGCGAGTGGATAGAGAAATAGTTTGGTGAGGAGAAAATCCCAACCCGATATCTAAAAATTGATCTGGTCAACATGTAATTTAGGGTCAATTTTGGGGTTTACATTTTCGGGTTTCAAAGAGTAGAGTGATGTTTGTGTAAAATTGGTTAGTTGGATCCCAAAGTCGAAACTCTAAATTTGGATTTTTTTGGATTCAGGATTTGGGTTTCACGTGAGGTGAGGAAAATGAATAGTACAAGATCATTGGGAAAACCATCTCGAACCCCGAAATAACCAACATCAGAAATCCATGTGGGAAAGACTCCAAAGTTTTCGCAAGCTCAAAAATTATGGTGAAGGGGTAGGTGGAAAGGTTAGATGGCATGCAACGGTCGAGCTTGGTGTCAAGGCTGAGGAGTCATTTTGGGACTCACCAAGGCATGCATGAGGAGGGTTCGACCATAAGATCCTTTGGTGAATGTTCAAACTACAAAACGAAGGAGGAAGGAAATGTAGAGATTAAGAAATTAGGGGAGCTATACAATGAGTCAACATGAGGGACATTAAACCCAATATGTATGCCAATGAGGAGCTGAAGGAACAAATATAATGGAGCATAGAGGCATTTTAGGGGCCAATAATGGAACCCACCATGTAAACATGGAGAGATATTGACCTATCTCACCAATCAGCTCGGTGAGCTAATCAATCAACTCACCCCCAAACCATGCAGATACAAATGCATTAAAAACACCCCTTTCACAAAGATGGGCATAACTCTAGCCCTTGTTTCCAAATATTGATGAAATTATAGTCATCAAAAGGGGAGAAAGATAACATTAATATGATACCATCATATATGGATTTTAGAGGTTTTAGAACTCCAAAATTGAGGAACAATGAATAGTAGGGGTAGGTGAAGGAGTTATTAATGGAGTATGGGTACCAAGTTTTCTCACATGGAGGCCAAGTACCAGGGACATGTATAATAAAAGGGATGATGTAAGTAGAGATGGTCACACATAATGCATGAAAACCCTGAAATTTCTCTCTCATGCTAAAATTTCTCCTATAAATTGTAAGGAGGGGCTCATTTTAAAAGGTTAGACACTTTGTATTGCCCCTCCCTTCTTTCTTGTCTATAAGAAATTTGTGGAGTTTCAAACCTCCCTATTTGAACACTTTGTAATGAAAATTTATACCTTTGGCCCCCAAATGTAATGAATTGTATCAACTTATTGGAGCAATAAAATCATATCTATGGATGTTTGCAACCCTCTTTTATGTTTTATTACATCTTTTCTGGTCTTTTCATTGCATGTAAAGGTTATTGTGCATTGTTATATTTTCATTGCAATGTTTAAGTAGTGTTGTTTTTATTGGAAAATAGGTTTGCAGCAGGTGTTTTGATCTATGGAGCTAAACCCCCCTCCTTAAATTTGCTTGTTTTCAATCACGTGCAGTGTAGATTGTTCAACATCCCTTCTTAGTGCATCACCTCCTCTTAGAGTAGATTTCATTTTCATCTAATCCTTCTATCCTTCTCTCCTTGGAAAGCATTAGGGTAGGGGTAGATTAGTTGTTCTCTTCATTTTGTATTAGTTTAGCACTAGGATTAGGAAAGGAATCCAACCTTCTCTAGAGAGTTATCCCGCGTTTCTGATTCCCACACTTTGGGATAGCTTCATGTTACATAATCACATCAAAACCTCTAGTTTCACAAGATAACCATCCGAGGGTGCTCTGATTTTTGATAATAATTTTGGCATGCCCGTGGGATGAGAATTCATCTTCACAACTTTGCATGCATTTTTAAGGAATTCAGATTTTAGAGTTTCCATATTTCAAATTTCGAGCTTACACTTTGTAGGGTTAGAGTTCTGAAATCAATTTTTAGAGGTTTTTCATGAGTGAAATAGGCCCTAAGTTTCTAGAAAGATAGATTGAAGGGTTAAGATTAAAAGGGTCGTCTTAAAAATCCAAAAATTTTACATTTCAAAATTTCAAAATTTTGGATTTTGGGATTTCAAACATTTCAGGATTTTGGAATTCGGACTTTTTACAATTTGAAGATTATGAAATTTTGGACATTTTAGATATTTGGAACGTTCAAAATTTGAATTTCAGGGATTTAAGATATTTTGGGCTTTAGGACTTTGGAGGTTCCACTTTGTGCACTATATTTCAGATTTCAAAGTTTAATCATTTCGTAATTTTCAAATATCTCGCATTTCAAAATTTTGGAAAATGGCAGCTGTAAAATAGGTTGATATTTCCAAAATCAACATCTTGGCCCTTCAAATTTATTGTTCTCTATTTTTTTCAAGATTGGGTGTGTGTTGATGAAACCCAAGCCTTTAGAGGCTAATTTTCTCAACACATTTGGCGACTTCCGGGTTATAACTCGGTGGCGTAGTAGTACAGACAAGCCTCTTAAAGTACATGAGAAGGAACCAAACTCATTCAATGACTAGAGAAGAAGGTGTTTTCAAATATTTGTAGTTATCTCCAGGTAGAGGAAGGAGAGGAAGAATACTACAAAGATCACCATATCCACCTAATGATACTTTTTCTACACCTCCACCTAGTAGAACTTTTCTCTAATCTACTAGGGTGCTTAGGCTTATTAGAATGACTCAACAACCACCACCAAATCCCTTTGTAAATATCACAGGTAGTAGTCCACTTGCCTTAAATGCTTAAAATACAATCTGATTGTAGCATTAAAAAATATTCCCTATTTCACTAGAGAAAATCACACAACACCTATGGACCACATCCAAGAAATTGCCAATGTCTTTGCAATTCATGAAATCAATGAAATGGATGTTTCTGTTAAATTACTTGCCTCCTCGCTCAAGGGTAAGTATTTGCAATGGTTTAGGAGCTCAATGGGATCAATTACAAATTGGGATCGAGTTGTTCACTATCCTCTATAATCAATTTGGGGAGAGGGAAAACAATCTATCATTATTGGAACAACTAACTACAATCAAGAGGGATCCTATGAATAGATGGATGATTACAATTTCTATTTTCAATGAACGTGGGATCAGATTTTGGTTTTGTGAGGTCCAACGGCAGATGGTGCGTTCTTCTTTTTTTGAAAGGCTCTAAATTTTGACATATCAGTGATGATTTTTTCAATGGAGGGGTTACTCTACCAGGAACTTATGAAATTTCTATTAGAGCCAAGAATTACTTAATACAAGTGGGTAAACTTGCACCTAGTCCACCTATACCTTTTTATCTAGAAATGGGAAACCCCTCTACGAGTCAAGTACTTGAGATAGCTCCTGTTCCAGCTCCTAGAAATTAAAGTAATACGTGGCCTCCACTTCTTCTAGCAATCCATTTGAAAACCAAGAACTTAAGAAAGTGTTGCAGGAGATAATCAAGGGGCAACAAAATTTTGGGAATGAATTAGTGGCACTCAAGAGGAAACATGCTCGAAATTTAGGGCCTATCCGCCTCGATATCAAGCTAACAGGCATTCGTATAAGAAAAATAGGCCTCCCGCTCAATCTACTAATCAAAATCAAGGGAAACGTCCTACTACCAAACCTTCTCAACCTTATAATCCCAATACAACATCAATGTCAAGGGCTCTAGTTCCAGTCCAGAACAACATGGCACATGAGTATGAATGGTATCCTTCATATGGAAAACCTTATGATTAAGAAACAAACTTCCAAAGTCCATTAAATTAGGATTTAATGGTGCAGATTGTGAGTGTTTCTTAAGAGGAAAATCAGCAAAGAAACAAGTTTTCAAAAGGCATCTCAGACCGAAACCACACTAGTAAATTGGCAAACTGAAGATTTTTGTGGAGTTAATCAACCTCCTTTCCAAGGTGTAGCATCTAACACACGATTAAAGAAGAGAAACATTGAGGAGGGGAAACCATCTAATCTAGTGGTTTCACAACCTCCTACCATGCCACAGGGTGTTAGCAAGTCGAGTGTAGCTCCAAATGTAAAAAATCAGCCCAAGACACATGTTGTATCAACTTTAAATGTCCAATATCGGTCTGCAAAGTACTAGTTGTAGCATCCCATGTACTAGTTCAAGTACTAGAAAAGGTTATGATGAATAAGGGGAAACACAAGGATAGTTCATCTCCATTCAATATCATTGATCAAATGAAGAAGATGAATGTTAGTATTTCCATGTGGGAATTACTAGAAATTCCGGGCCATAAGATTTGTTGCAAGTAGCCATGGAAAACTAACACACTTTAAATGAGACATCCAAGAATCAAGAGAAAGTCCTCACTAACATAGTGCAACAAGAAGGAGGTCAACCAAGTAATAATTTTAAGCCTCCACCATTCTACGTGTCTCTAATTATAGGGGACAAGATATTGCAAAATTGTATGATTGATTCCGGGGCAAACAACTCCGCGATGCCAAAGTGAATTTATGATCATTTGGGTCTAGAGTACGAACCAAAGATCTAAAGGAGTGGTAGAATTGGATGGGACAACAGTAGGGATAGTTAGAGTGATCAAAGGACTAAACCTTACACTACATGCATGTGTGAATGTCACAATTTTATAGGATATATTAGTAATTGACTTTCCACCACTATTTTCTTTGTTCCTTTCAAGGGATTTCATGGCAAACATTAGTGGTTACATATTAACATATTAGAACCACATATTATTCATGACAAGGTATGGAGCTAAAGCAACAATCAGATTGGAACCAATTGCAAAATTTGACATTGAGCCTCACATGCCAAGTCCGTTCAAACCCAACTACTCATCTTTTGACCAAGAGGATTACCCAAGCATTTAGGAAGCAGATCCTGAAATCAGGAATATTCCTGATCTAACATTGGAAGAATGGGAAAGCAAAAGGAATGCTTTTGATCCTTACAAAGAGATGGAAAAAGTTGAGTTAGGTATTTATTGATTGCATGAAGAAAATCCACCTCTCCCTAGCATCACCAAGCCAAAAACCCAACATGATAATGAAATATCGAAACTATTTTTTGATGGTTCAAGGAGTAGGTAAGGTTTTGGAGGAGGTGTAATGTTGTTGTCACCACAGGGAATCAAGCACTACTCATCTTTCCATTTTCATTTCACGTGTTCTAATAACGTAGCTGAGTACGAAGCATTGGTTCATGGATTTCATTGGGAAAGAAAAAGGGGCATCGAGAATTTGCAATTTTTCGAGATAGTGAGCTAATTGGCAATCAAGTCAAGGGCGAAATGCTACTAAAAATGATTTCTTAAAGAATTAAAATAATAGGGTGTGGGACCTAATGGAGGATTTCAAAGTATTTAACATCGATTCCATACCTAGGAAGAAAAATGAAGCCACATAAAGGCTTGCAAGAATAGGAGAAACATTTGATGTGGTTAACACCGCCAAGTGGGATAGAATGCAACCTCATATCAAGGTGATTATGAGGCCAGCTGTTTTTGAACAACAAAATAAGTTGGTAGGTGTTTGAGAATGATCCACAAATCATTGATTTCCCATAGGAAGAATCCAAGTTCTCTTCCAAGACTCAAGATAAGTAAGAGAAACAATATGGGTGTAGACACCTATAATTTGGTTTGCATGATTTTATTACTAAGATCATACTAGTTATCCTAGTCTCATGTTCATTTACTACACTACACTAGTAAATCACCCTTTCTAACCTCTTCTAAACCCCTTAAATATGCAAATTCCTCTCTAACCAAATTTTATAAGCTTGTTTCCCTTTAATTAACCTTGTTTAGGATAATTAACCCTCTTGTTGACCTCCTATGTAACATTCCCATTTTAAGACTTTAGAAACAAGGGGAAAAAATTGAATTTTTTTATAATGTTCACTGTTCTAAATAAAACATTATTTAGAACACACATTCCATACCAATCAATCTCATAATAGATAACCATATGCAGCTGTAAATGACTCGGTGATACACTGATCTATTCATTCCATGACTCGGTTACCTACCGATCTATTCATGTTTAACTTTAAGTATTGAATACTTATTGTATACTTGGTTTTTCTACCCTAACTGGGTACTGAGTGATCTGTTTAAAGAACATATCTGAATATTTGTTACCAATATTCATCTGATATCATGTTGCTTTAAACTTGGTGACATAGGACAACACAACCAACAACTTGCGATACTTTAGCCAAAGATTTACAACATACTTTGTGTATGTCACTATTCCTAGATGACATACTCGTCATTTTGGAATACATCCTTCACCTCACTCCTCTATTATCATGAATGGTCTTTACTAACTACCTTCAGTCCACTTGCCCAGAGATCAACCTAGTCCCGTTAGAAACATAAATGATTATAGGAATACTCTCACAATGACTTAGGGTATATGGGCATACTCGATTGACCTAAGTCAACCGGGTGTGCCAAGGTACCCCGAGCCATTGAGAGCTACTACTTATCCTAAACATGCCACTACTTGACCTAGAGAGATAATAAGTTCAAGTCCTTATTGTGTGTAGATCTAGATTATCAATGCAGAAGGGTGTTGCCAAAAGTCAACTACAATGATGTATCCTCAAGAAACCCCAATCTTCTCGAAGGTACAACCTGCGGTTGGCGTGTGCCAGAATCCTATAGAAAGTGCCTCATCACGATGTACATACCCCAAGGAGGTTATTAATGTTTAATTAATTTGGATTATAAAATATATTACAACATCTATGCTAACCCTAATCCAACACTCCTTAAGTCCTTGTTCTATACTTGAATCAATTAAGCATTAAATAACTTCCTTTAACTCATGATTGCTTTTAATGTATGATTATTTAGTTTAACAACAGTTAACCAAAATAGGACAGCAATATCATAAGTTCCATTAAATATAACTCAATCATTCAGAGAAGGTGTAGCAACCAATTAGGTTCAACTAGAGTAGACTTTCTAGGGAAATGAAGTCTAATGATTTACAATCATATCACCATTCTTTAGATTACATTCCTTTTAGTGAGGAAGAACATTCCTCTACTTGATTAAGTGTTAGGGTTTGTCAAACCCTTCTTATCCTTCACAAGCTCTATAGTTTTATCACATATTCATTACACATTCCAATACTATATTAGGATTGTTTAGATAAGATTGATAACTTATGCAACTTAACAAGTTGCATCTTATTAAGGGAGATTAAACTAGTTCCCTTTTATCTAACTTATCAAGTTTATCCGAATTAAGCATATAACATATATGAATAATATCATCCAAATAAGAATTCCATCTTCTTCATAAATATAAGATAGTTTACCCAACCAATACAAGTAAATCTCCAACATTCAATTCCTCATTAAAAACTTATTCATTTACAAGACTATGTATTTTAGGCATGTTGTATAACAAACAACTTTCATTCCAAAAAGAATACAACTTTTATTTTTCAATACAATTCAAGAATGAATCAAAACTCTTTACATGAGGTTCAAAATTAAATAACCCAATACAACATGAAAGTTCCTATCTTCTTTAATCACTTACGATGTCCATCTATAAAATTGCTAGCAGGTCAGTTCAATGAACTAAGCATGATAAGCACTAAGCATTAAAGTAAAGTGCATTCCACTAATTGCTTCATTAAACAAATTTTCTTTCATGAAACAATTGAAAAACATCATGTAGATAATCATAAGTAATAACATCTATAAAGAAGACAATTAAGAAATCTAGATTTACTTTTAAGAAAGGAACATTTTATAATCTGCAACATCAAAATTATACCACAAGACTTAATTGATCCTATCAATTACTTTTAAACAGTCAACAAGTCTTATCATTAAATTATTTCATATATTCGTAAGGTTAGAAGGACACCTTTAACTTTTCCCAATCTGCAAGGAGTTAGTTACAACATAACTGATATTCATAAGTTTCATCCCTCCATAAAGACAAAGAAGAGAAACGAATAATGAGAAGTTCAATCAATAAACTTATCAGTCAATAGAAAAAGGATATCAAACCAATAAGTGACCCCAAACTATATTTCATTTCATTTATACTATGTAATGAAGTCCATCATCTATTACAAACTTATAAATTCTTAAGCTAGTTCCAAAAGAGAACTCAAAACCGAATGCATAGTCAAGCCCACATACTTCCAATTTCCATACAACCTTCCCAGGAATACCTATTCTCATTCACCTAGCTCAAATTCATATCAAATCTCAGAAGAAATACACAGTACAGTCCTAAATCAGTAGAATGCCCACAAGAGAGTATAATTCTCTCTCTTTAATACATGGTGGTTCAATAAGGATATAATAGTGGAGTAAAAGTCCTCTAATTGAAAAATATTGGAAAGTCACAATAACTCTCAATTCAAGGCTGAATTCCCATTACAAACATTAACAACAAATTGCAAATGAGAAGGAAGTTTGAAATCCCTAGCAAGAGCCACATTACCAACATCCACATAAGTGATACTATAACTTTTTGGACCACAAACAGAATAACAGGTTTGAATTTAGCATTCTACAAAAACCCATGACTCAGATGGAAGTAAATAGTTAAGTAATTCGATAAGACAAGTCTTGTCTTACCTTCTTCCAACTCGTCAGAACAAAATAACCACAAACCTCTCTAGTTCCTTTTAAAATCATACGACAGGTAGGGTTTGTTCAACATAAAAGATAGAAAGGAAGAAGTAATTCATTCTATGAACCTCTACAACTGATACGACTATCCCATAATAGAACACAGTTCCAGTTCCAATTACTTCTAAGAACAAAGTAGTCAAGTTTTCCCACAAGATACGGGTACACTCAGAGTAGATATGAATAGAATACACTCTAAAATTCACACACCCCATCAAGTTTGAAAACACAGTGCAGTCTAAAAGGTAGAAGTAAAACAACCATTCCTTCTCAAAGTCAAAACAAAGGAGGCCACAAAGAAGTTATATAGTCTACTTCGACCAAACAACTCACAAGACCCCATCCATCAGACAGTAATAAAAGAGACTAAAGTTTTCAATTCATAATACCTGTAAGTATACAACTCATCGATTTCCAAATACATAATCAAAACAACCATCAAGGAATACATGTGTTGCGTTAAATACATGCATCGATCACAAGTTCAAACAACACAAGCTCAAATATGAATTTAAAATGGAATCCCATGGCCCTAATAAAAGCTCAGAATAACACCAACACCCTATTATGGGTTCAAGCCTTCCATTTTCCTAAGGAAGAATAAAACCTCAGTTAAGAACTTAAGTACAGAGCACAACGCAACAACTCAAACAAATTCAGTATTCATAAGAACTATATACAAGTTCCAAGGTTCAAAACTTCAATAAGTTCAACACAGACTCAAACAACACACAGTCCCAATAAAGCTAAAACAAATCTCATGCTTCAATAAAAGTTTAGAATCCCTATGGAGCTTCACTTCCAGCTCACAAAACACAAGTCTAAATAGAGATTCAAAACCCAACAAGCAATAAGCCACTCTTTCCACATTATTATCGAATGCAAGAAAATAAAGCTTTAAATACAAGCTACAAGCTTCAAATACAAATAATAGAACTACTAGTTCAAGTTACAGAGTTCAAATAAGCTTCAAGTATAGGTTACAGAGTTCCATAAAAAATCACATGCAAACCTCTAACAACCAGTATACAGAGAAAGTTCCCAAAACTATCAATAACAACAAAGAATTCACATTCCAAAACCCACATAATTTCCAAGAATACATGTAAGTGAATAACCATATACATCATGCAAATAGAAAATTTCCAGTGAGCATAATTGTTTTAATGAATCATTTAGAAGAAAGAAAGAAATCTTAATGGGTAGAGCCTATCATGCCTGATAGTGCCTCTGCCGATTCAAAGAAGACTTCCACCGAGTTTCCAAGACCTCTTCTTCTCCAAGCAAGATCAAACAACAATAATCTTTTTCCACAATGCCTCTTATACATTCCTCGAACCAAAATTAGATCAAAGAACTCAAAAATAGCCACTAAGTGCAGATCAAACTGTTGGTTTGAAAAACTAGATAGCTCCATGCGGAGAAAAAATCATGAAGCATGCAAAGTAAAACAACCCCCAATAATTCCACCAACATGCCTTCCAAGACAACTTGCTCACCAAACCCGAGGCATATTAATGACATTAATTCCAATTTTCCCACTTATCTTTCCTTGCCACTACCATTCATAGTTGGTGAGACCTAATTACACTTCATAATGCATTTCCAAACTTAGAGATGCCTCCATGTAGATTCCTCTAAACCTTCACTAACCCTTGCCACACTAGTAGTACTTACTTGCATTTAAAACCAAATCAAAATCAAATCCCAATAAAAGGCTTAGGAACTACCGCTTAGTTTCCCACTTGCTAATGGCCCATAGGTTCCCTTTCATATCCCATTAGTTTAGGATAGATATAATTTTCTTAGGTTAGATCTTAGGTTAGTTTAAATATATATAACCCCAACAATAAATTTCCACCTTAGGATAGGATGTAGATTTAATAAAAAACAATAGGTTTAGAAATAACGTAGCATCACCTAGGTTATTTCCTTTCAAACTAACAACTTAGGTTAGAATGTCGTCCCACGTTAAGTGGTGTAGTAGTAGTTAGGTAAATTACACGAGTCCTATATCTATTAGGGTAGACCATATAAGTAAAGGGGTACATAATAATTTCCTTTTCTCAAGAATTCGGAAGTAGGGTTTCTATTTCCCTTAATGCCATTAAGTGCCCCCGCAAAGGTCGATCAAGAAGATTCGAGCACAACACAAAATAAATATCTCACCTTTTCAAAATAGCCACTTGGCTTCCCAAATCCAGTTCACACCTCCCAATGTGCTTTTCTGAAATTCACCTTTTTTTTTAATCCCACATGCATCCAAAACACCTTTTCCTCCAAACCAAAAACTATAAATACAAGGGTACCCCTCCCACCTTTTCATAAGAACTCCCTCTCTCATCTCATTTCTGATTTAGATTATGCTTTAGTCATTTTAGAGTCATTTCATTTCATATTTGAGCTATTTACTTGTATTTGCTAAATCTTTCAAAGCTTTAGGTAAATGGGAGAAGCCATTAATGGTGAGCTTCCATTCTTAAGCTTTTGAGACATCCATAAAACACATAACTGATTGCTAGAACTTTAATAGGTTCATTTATAGATAGCTTTCATGGAGTAGAGAACTAATATAGTCATGTTTTAGAGTTTGATTGTTTGTTTCAAGCTTTATTGTATGCATGCAAATAGGTAGCTCTTGTTTATCTCTAATCGATGGTCATTGCATTGTTTGTTCCAAATATTTTGGGGTTTCTTTAGAGATTCTTACCCCATGTTCATAGCTTTAACAAAATTTTCATTGTACACATTTGGCATGCCAATGGGGGACACTCACCATTGTCCTCTAGGAGCCTTTTTCAAGATTTTTAAGTCCACTTTCATGTTTTCTAGGAGAAACAACTTGTTATTTACTTGATTTCATTTTTTAAGTGAGCTAAATCATCCTTGTTCATACATATTTTGTGGGTTTAAGCTGGAAATAGGCTTCTTTGACTAACATTTAACCTGTTTGACTGTTGAAAATTTTCATTTCCATGACTTTTGCAGTTTTTCAGGGGTACACAGGTGTTCTGAGGGGAGCATTTTGTCGAAACCCTAGCACACCCTTTGAGTCACCACACACACCGTCTAGTCAATTTTTTTTTTGACAATTCATTTACAATGGGCCTCCACCTTCGAATCAAGGTCTCTATTTGTCACATACCCATGCCTCTGATCAATTTTTGTTTTGATTCATTTATGGATTTTTCATTTGTGCTTGCATATCCGTCAACCACCATAGGTGTCTCCATTGGTCGGGTATACTTGTGCCTCTGGATGCATTGGTGTCTTTCGGCATATTGTGTGGATTTTTCATTTTGGCTCACATGCATATCCATCGTACCATAGTGTCTCTTTGACTATCAGGCGTACCCATGCCTCTAGATGCACTAGTGTATTTTAACATACTATGTTGATTTTCATTTTTTCTTACAAGTGCATCCATCAAACTATAGGCATCTCCATTAAAACCCTATAATACCTTGTCTATTACCCACATGTAGGTGTTGAACCCCATTGTCAAAAAATTTTCCACCACGCGTCTCTTTTGTTTTTTGGGCGTATCTCGTTGGCTGGGGCGCATGCGTCATTCTAGATGCGTGCCGATGTCTAAGTTAAAAATTGAATTTTTCTCTTGAGAGTTAAGATCAATTTGTTAACTTTTTCTAGGTTGTTTGTAGGCTCTAACAAGTGATTACAGGTTCCTTTGGGTTATTTAATCAACATAGTTTAAGTGTTTCATCTTCTTAGGTAGAAAGAGGTTTGTGAAGTGTGTATGCTCTCTCCTCACACCTTCTAGGTGATCTTGGGGATCAAAAACACTTCTAAAAACTTCTTGTCACTTTCAAAAAAACTTATTTTATGTTTCTTAATTGGATTAACCTTTCAAAGTTGGTTAAAAATGAACTCTATCTTTTGCAAACACATTTAAAAGTATTTTCCATAAAACTTGTTTTAGTGGAGTTTTCACGTTGTGTATGCTCTTCCTTCACACCTTTTGGTGATCTTAGGAATAAAAAACAACATAAAATCTCTTTCTTGATATCATTTGTAAATGGAAAATTACTAACTCCATACATGTGTAGGGCCTAACACTTTTCAAAGAAAGGAGTTGCAAAAACAAAACCTTCTAATACATGTTTTCATATAGGTTGCCAAAAGGTGTGCTACTTAAAACCACATTAAGTTAAGCAAGATAAAAAACACACACTCCACATCACATTGTATTATAGGTTTTGAAAAAGGGTACGTCCCTATCCACTCAACTAGAACATAACCCCTTTGGCATAATGCCTTAAGCTACAACAATGGGGGTGGTTCTAGGAACCCTAAAGTAATCCACCATGAGTAACCTCATGGATGAAACAGAAGCTCTCGCTTACCCACTTGACTAGATTTTACATTGCAAGTTAGAGTCAAAGTTGTCTCATGACGACCCGTGAGAATACGCATGAACACACTAGTTTCTCATCATATTTGAAGGGGGTAAAGTAAATCAGATACTCCCAAATTAGTCATGTGAACTCTTTGGGTAAATCGAGCTCACATTTAGACAACTTGTGACACCTAGTTGAGTGATCTTATTAGGAAATTCATTCTGTCTTGGAGCCCACTTTTCTAGTCCATATCGCATCTTGTCTTATCAAGCCATCATGAAGTGATGACTTACTTGGAGTTTGAACCTTGTTTTTTGAACAAGGAAAAGAGTCCACTTAAGTTAGATCTAAGTGTCTTTCATCACGAAATTAAACGATGTCTCACTTAGCTTAGTTTCTTTCTCACCTTGGACAAGGTGAAAACTCTACCCAAGTGGTGCTTAGTTTATTTTCATCTTTTAATCTATACCCTTGCATTCTCACTACCCATTTTGGGTGAGAAGGAAGCATACCTCACAAGTCTTATCAAAGATGGTACTCACCACTTTTTTGTCCATTTACACCCATCCATGTTTTGCATGTGGGTTGTTAAACGTCTAAAGTGCACAAGTACATTTTCATATCTTTTGATAGTCCTTTGATCTTGATTTCAAGATCATCTTCATTACTAATTTTGGTTCATCATTTATCTCTCCTTAGGTTGATAGTTTTTCTCACATTCTAGTCACACAATCTTGGTACTTACATCATGTTTTCAATTTCTTGAGAACTTGATATAAGTCCCTTTATTGTGTGGTTACATTGCTCACACAACTAAAAACTTCTTGCTATACTCATACTTAGTTTCAGTTCCAACGTCATCTAAGTCTTTTGAGAGTGTCAATATTGCCTTATATATACCAAATAATGTCATCTTGATACTAACACCTTGCTTTCTCGGTTAATGTATCAGGATAGTGTTGTTACGCTATACATATTCACAACTTCCATTTTTCAAAAAAACTTAGCTTTCATCGACATTTAAACTAGTTTTAGTATACCTCGTCGAGAGATTGTGTCAATACCACTTTAATATTTAGGCCTTGTTAGAATTCTAACTTGACCTACGTATTGATAGGATATTGTCACTATCCACTTTGGACCCTTCACCAGAATCATAGTTTAAGGTATAAACTTGGCAAAGCAACAATTTGAGTGACCATTTCATTTAAGTGTTCATGTGAGTGTTCTTTGAATGATAAAAATGACTGTATAATATTACATCTAGAACACACTTTGGGATATTTCAACATCACATCAAATGACTTACACAAACATACATCTAGGTTTCACACAAACTTTGAAGACATTTAGACAAAACCTAGTATCATTTTGACTAGTTATGCCTAAAATCACAAAATGGCATCTAAACCAAATGAGCGCGACTTAGGAGAAAATCCTTTTGAATCCTTCCCATTTAGCAGAAACAACTTAGCACCTCTCTTTTCACAGGTTAAAGACACAAAGCCATTGATTGATCATAGTAGAGAAGAATCTGATTCTTCTAAAGAACAACATCAATTAGACCTAGGTCGATTTGACAAGCTCCTTTATTATAACAGAGATCAAGTACTCACAAGAGTCTTGGAATTAGGGGCTAAGCTTCCACAAGAACGTGAAATGGAGGCTAAGGTCATTAATCATAAAATAGAAGAATGAAGATCCCTCTTAGACATGGATAACCCCTTTGACGTAGGGTATGCTTCTACTTCTGGAAACATCATAACACCGTTGAAGGAGACCCATCAAAGCCACTTGGTGATTCACATGATGACCTTATTACAAACCTTCACATAAAGTGAAGATTGAACATGCAAAAGCCTCACCACCTCCCAAGTTTGATGAGGAAGAGGATCCTTTAGTTGAAGAAGAGATCCTTCAAAAAAAATCTTAAAATTGAGCCAAAAATTGGCAAACTTAGGCTCTTCAAGTAGGAATGTATACAAAGAAAAACTCAAAACAAAATCTAGTGAGTTCCACTTTGATCCATATAATGACACAACTTTTAAAGTGGCTAAGGCACAAATACCAATGTCACCTACCAAAGAACAACTCATTCAATGAGAATTACAATCCATGAAAGACACACTTACTATGCTACAAGAAGGAAACATAGGACATAGTAGGAAATACTTGTATGAAGAACTATGCCCTTACCCTTTGATAAGGACATGTTGTGGCAACCCTTCCCAAAGCATTTTACCATTCCTAAATTTGATAAATATAAAAGCAAAGGTGATCCTCATGATCACATCAAGGAATTTTATATGGCTTTCCAAGAGGTCACGTACAATGATAATTTCTTAATATGACTCTTCCTCAAGCCTAGGCACACTAGGCATTAGAATGGTTCTTTAGCATACCCAAGGGCTCCATTACAACATGGCCCACTAGTAGAAAAATTTATGACATTATTCCTTCAACATGGAAAATGATATCACAATGAATGATCTTTACAATGCAAAGTAGAAGCCCAACGAGACCTTTGCAAGATTTTTATAATGATGGCATGGTTGGCAAGTCATTTTCCTTGTGCATTACCAAAAACAATAGTTAGCATATTCATTCCTAACCTAAACCCAGAAATAGCCTTCCATTTACAAATGCATTGGCTCTAACTTCAAAGAAGTTATAGAGAAGGGTAGTCAAATCAAAATCTCTCATCATCAAAAAGTACACTCAAACCGGTCATTAAAGACAAACATGAAGCAAAAAATCCTTAGATAAACCAAAATTCTTCAACAAAAAAACATGTCATCAAGATGGCATTACAGACTCCAAAAGAGTCCAAACCATGCAAACCGGTCCACTTTTAAAGCTCTCACAAGGACCTCACCCAAAAGCACCCACCAAACATACATTCACACCACTAACTAAATCAATCATTTTTCATATACTTAAACAGTTAGATGCATGAAACATGGTGGAATACCCAACCATGATAAGTACCATATCCAGAGGATGCTCCAAAACCTAGTTGGTTCAAAGAGCATGAGTATTGTGATTTCCACCATGTTAAAGGACACAAAATAGATAGGTGTTTGAGACTACGTCATTACATACAAGACCTCATTGAAGAGGAAAAATCACCATAGATTCTCCCCCTGACTCAGAGACAAGGTCCAAATGAGAAAATGGGTATCTTCAAAGAGCCCTTCCCTAACCATGCAGATAAAAAGAAAAGGAAGCCAGATCACGGACAAACTTCCAATGACTATAGGACTGTTTCCTATGTTTATCCCACTAATGATAGTCCCTTTGATTCCCTCATAGGATGTATCCGTTCATCTGATGAACAGGTCAATACTATTAGGATCTTAGAAAAAATTTGTGCAGTAGGGACGCATGCGCTTCTCATTTGATCATACCATATCCCCCTATCCCTCTAGGAAGGTCAATACAATTTAATAGAATAGTTAGAGAAGACACCCGCTAGGATATCAATCTTAGATCTCCTCAAAATCTCTACTGCCCATAAAAAAATATTGTATAAAACACTGCAGAGTTTGGGAGTCTCCATAGATGTAGATCCCACACACCTCCAAGCCATGATTTCACACCTTGACTCAAATGATCATATCACTTTTGATCACATGTTGTAATCAATCCCATGTAATGACCCAGAGAACAACTTACCCCTATACTTAGAAGTGGTTATTACCCATCGTAAGATCAAGAGAGTACTTGTGGATGGTGGATCTAGTCTAAATATTTGTACTTTAAAGTTGGTTAAATAGTTAGGCCATTTAGAAATGGATCTAGGGGCCAAAACTATTATGATCACAACCTATGATAATGAGGAGTGAGAGTCAATAGGTACTATAGTAGTTCCAATGGAAGTAGGGCCGACTTGTCATGATACAATGTTCCATGTCCTTGACTTGGATCTTCCATACAACATGCTCTTGGGGCACCCATGGATCCATGCCATGCAAGCCATTCCTTCAACTTTCCATCAGTGTATCAAGATGTGTCATGAGGACAAATAGTCACCATTCAGGGTGACCCAGAACCATTCACGCATTATAGGGCATTTGCACAATTTTTCTCTTGCATCTTATGAATGCCCTTCTAGATATTGTTGTTCCTTTACAAACAAAAGCTATCAAGGAAATGGGTGGATCCAGATTCACTCACTCCTTGTAATCAAACTTTCCTTCGTTGGTCAACCCTTTTACATCATGGGAGGAAACGTCGGAAAAGTATGGCCCAGTGAACAATTCACCCTTGAATAGATTTATTAATATCAGATCTATCAGTGTCACCCAGACACATGGTAAACCTTACTTTCAGTTCAAGAGCACTTGGGATAAATTCCTAAACCACTAGAGAAGTTCATCCCTAAGTGTCTCTATCCGAGGAAAAGATGTTAGAGGATCCCACTAGCAGAGTGCCGAAAGGTACCATGGCTTCATGCCATCAAGCCCCCAAGATATCAAAGGCCACCACATGATGTTCATCATGGGTTATAATGGGTTTGGATGTGGTATCAATGTGCAAGGATGATTAGAACCCATTCCTATCCCTCATTTCAAATCTAATAGACATGGTCTTGGAATAAGACCTCATGATGATCCACCCTTTGAGATCGATGCCACCTCTTCCTAAACGTGAGGACAACTCATCTCATTCGATAGCGATGCAGATTCCCAATGTAGCCTCTACGAGGATCTTTCCTCCACTAACCTATTCCCTGATTCAGTTGTCCTTACCTTATCTAAATCTAATCCTCAAACCAATTACCAAGTAACCCTTGTATATCCTAAACTTGTAGATTGGGATCAACAATTTCACATGTCAATCGATTTCTTTGAGAATGATGAGGCATTTACAAAATTCATGGGTCTCAGGGATTTTATTCCAATTGGGGATCACAAGAAAGGATTTTCAATTCAACTAGATGCCTGTGCATACTTTGGAGAAGAGGAAGAGATGTGTGGATGCTTAAATAAGAAGGTCATAAACAAAAGTAAGAATGCTTTAGAGAAGCCTTGTGGAAAGAGAATAAACACAAGTCTCATAGTGAAAAAATTTTGAAGCACTAATAGAGATAAACAAAATGAAGAACCTATGGATGAAATGGTATATCCATTCAAAGATGATGATGAGCCACCTAAAGGTTGATCTTACTCTTCCCCTGATCCTACATGGATGGAGGATGCTTCTAAAATGTTGGTTGAAGAAATGATCAATGTCAACATTGGCTCAAAAGAGGAACCTAGAATGATAAAGTTGGGAGCTTCACTCTCAGCTCAAGAACATAAGGTTTTTGTGGAGTTATTAAGAGAATATGCAGATATATTTGCATGGTCATACATAGATATGTCCTAGTTTGACCTATACTTGGTCATACACAACCTCATTGTGCACCCAAATGCCAAACCCATCAAGCAGAAGTTGAGAAAGATGCACCCTAAAATTACACTCCTTGTCAAAGAAGAACTTGAAAAGTTATTAGCTATTGATTTCATTAAACCTATTGACTATTCAGATTGGATATCTAACATAGTCCTAGGTTTAAAAGAAACTTGTTGGCATAAGGATCTGCACATCGAATTCCATGACATCAATAAAGCATGTCCCAAAGATGACTTCCCTTTCCTAATATTGATATGATCGTTGATTCCACCACTTGGTTATGAAATGTTGTCCTTAATGGATGGTTTTTCAGGTTATAACCAGATCCGAATTGATAGAGGAGGATCAACATAAAAAAATTTTATCACCCCTTGGGGAAATTTTTTTTACAAGGTCATGCCTTTTGGACTCAAGAATGTCGGGGCCACCTATCAACATGCAATGATAATCATCTTCCATGACATGATGAATGACATCATGGAGGATTACGTTGATGATATTTTAGAAAAATCTAAAAGTAGAGGAGAGCACCTGAAGTGCTAAGACATATTTTTCAACATCTCCGAGATTACAAAGTACATTTGAATCCTAAGAAGTGTGTCTTTGGCATTTTTCAGGAAGCTCCTAGGTTTCATCATTTCACAGAGAGGCATAGAGGTAGATCCTATAAAGGTTACAACTATCATAGAAATGCCTCCACCTACAAATCTCAAACAACTAAGAAGTTTACAAGGAAAAATTTAGGCAATCCACCATTTTATTTCATAGCTTATGGATAAGTGTCACCCATTTACACATCTCCTCAAAAAGGATGTTGCATTCAACTGGGGACCAGATTGTCAAAAGGCCTTTGCACTACTTAAACAATACCTTGTCAACCCACCCAGTACTCATGCCACCTACCCCAGGTGAACCTCTCCTATTATACATTTCAGCTACCCAATTTTGATATTGGTGCATTGCTTTCTTTCCCAATATGACCTAGACCATAGAGAAAGGGTAGTTTATTACCTTAGTCACACCTTGATTTCCTATGAACTGAATTACCCACAAATTGAAAAGGCCTGCTTAGCAGTCATCTTCACATTTCAAAACTTCACCATTATCTCCTTAACAACAAGACCAAGCTAATATCCAAAGTTGACCCTCTCAAATACCTTTTATCCAAACCCACCCTTACAGGATGAATGGCTAATTGGATCATTCTCCTAAGTGAATTTGATATTGAGTTTGTAAACCAAAAGTCATTGAAAGGACAGGTATTGGTGATCAGTTTGGTAAAAGCTCCTCTACCAGGATGGAACCTTTGTGTCTGATCTTCCAGATGCATCCATGATGTATGTTGAAGAGTCTATAGAGTGGAAAGTTCATTTTGATGGATCATTCACCTTCCATGGATCTAGGAGTAGGAGTGGTGCTCATCACTCCCACATGTGAGGTTATTCCAAGAGCATTCCATTTGGGATTCCCATGCACTAATAACATTACAGAGTATGAGGCACTCATTGTTGGCCTCAAATTAGCTATCACTTGGAATATCATATAGCTACATGTCATTGGGGACTCCCAACTCATTATTAAGCAAGTTAATGATGAGTATAAGGTTAAAGATGAGAAACTTGTTCCATACAAGAAATTGGTTGAAACCTTGAAGGAATATTTTACATAGATTGTCTTTGAGAAAAACAAGGTCACATAATAGATCAATAGATGTTATGGCTACAATTGGATCTCTCTTACGCATTCCACCTCAGAAAGAAAATTCCCTTCTTTATAGAGCATTTACAAGTGCCCACATACGACATGCCAGAAATCTTGTTTGGCATGTGAAATTGTTGGTCCATCCTCCCCTTGGTATGACCCTATATTTAGATACCTACAAGATGGCACATTTCCCCATACACATTACCCATTCTGAGAAGAAATCCCTTATCCATCATATAGCCCATTATACCCTCCTAGGAGGCACCCTTTATCGTCATGGCTACGATGGGAATCTACTTCATTGTTTGGATGTTACTGACTCGGTCCACACTATTAAGGAAGTACACAGGTATTTGTGGAGTGCATACACTAGTGGTATGGTCTTGGCTAAGAAGATCTTAAGGGTAGGTTATTATTGGCCCACCATGGAAGCATATTGTTGTAATTTTGTAAAGAAATGTGAGCTATGCCAAAAGTATGGCAACTTAATACATGCACCAGCACAAGCTTTGTAGCCTATCACAACACCTTGGCCATTTTCTAAATGGGGCTTGGATCTCATAGGGAAGCTCCATCCTTCTTCTTCAGATGGCCACACCCACATTATCACTACCACCAGTATTTTACTAAATGGGTAGAGGTTGTGCCTCTTACTTATGTCACTTAGTGCAAAATTTCCAAATTCATCATGAATCATCTCATTTTCCATTACGGTATCCCCTTCCATTATTGTCACAAATAATGGTAAATCCTTTAAGAATAAAATGGTTAAGACATTGTGCCAATGCTTCCATATTCATCTCAAGTGGTCTACCCCTATTATCCCCAAGGTAATGGGATTTGAGGCTACCAATAAAACTCTTGTCGATCATGGAGAAAATGGTAAGTAAGATTGGTCCATAATTGGCACTTACAGATACATCCCACCCTCTGGGCCTATCAAACCTCCATCCGCACTCCTACTGGTGTGACCCCATATTCCTAGTCTATGGCACTGAAGCCATCATACCCTTGGAAGTGGAGCTTCCTTCCCTGAGAATATCTCTCTGGGACTATCTTGATAAAGATGAAGACTACAGAGTTTCTTGGCTAGCAGAGCTAGAGCTATTGGATGAAAAGTGTATAAGAGCACTTAATCACCTAAAGGTTTACTAAAAAAGTATCAAGAGGATATAAAAATGGATCATCCATCATGAATTTGATGTAGGTGATCTTGTTCTAAAAAAAATCAAAGAACACTATTAAGGACAGAGAAAAGAAAGGTAAGTTTGAGGCTAACTGGTTAGGGCCTTATGTGGTGGTTGTTAAATATGGATCAAGAGCTTACAAATGGCATACTCAGATGGTGAAGAGCTTCAAACCTATGAATGCCATGCATCTCAAGCATTCTATGCTAAGCATGCCATGAATATCAGATAAGAACTAAAAAGTAGAAAAACAAAGAAAAAACAAGCAAAACATGAGAAAATTAAGAAAATAGTAAAGAAAAAAAGGTCATCCACATGTGAAAACCACACAATTGTGGCACAGTGGGTAGGTCTTTGGGTGAAAACCAGTTTTCGTGCTCAAGGAGATTCATCGGTCACAAGTACTACTCTTACATCTGATGGGTAACTCTTACCACCACTTTCTAGGATTGATCTCCTTTGCTAGGTCTAGAACCCTACCAAATCTATCTTGCCAAGTCCGTGATCTAGCTTATTTGTTCTTATATTTGCATGTGAAGGGTGTGCCTTTGTATATTCCCATCTAATGTTGGGGGCACCTTCATATTCCACTTTCTTTATATACGCGTGGCATTC
Organism: Taxus wallichiana var. yunnanensis; assembly: GCA_018340775.1. Lineage (NCBI taxonomy): Eukaryota > Viridiplantae > Streptophyta > Pinopsida > Cupressales > Taxaceae > Taxus > Taxus wallichiana. The sequence continues at coordinate 349,864,298 of CM031240.1, read as the reverse complement.
TACCTTTTATATATTCCCACATCACGTTGGGGGCATCCACACTTCTTTGTCTTTGTACATTGCTTTTGGAACATGACCTTAGAAAATACAAAAACATTCAAAAAGATACACAAAAATTCTAAACATTCAAAAATCCCCCTTGGGAATGAAGCTACAAAAACATTGTCTTAGGAAAACCCCAAAAATAATGTGAATAGCCTTGAAAACTTATCTTTCAAGATAACCCAAAAACATTAGAAAATATATCAATGTTGTCCCACAAAAACAAGGTAGTGATTTAATTACTTTTAGTTTTCGGTTTGTATAGTTTTGATTGTAAGTACCTTTTTTGTGTTGTGTGATTTAAAAATGGTTCATTTGCTTACCTTAGATTGATCTTGTTTGATTTAATTGTGTGTTGCATTGAGTTCATTTTTAGCTTTCATACTTGTAAAATATTGTTGTGTTTTTCATCATCTTGTTGTGCATCTTTTAGGATTCATTTTACTTAGATTGAATGCCAATTTAATCTATTTGTTTGGGATTTACATGAATTCATTTTTAGTTGCATATTGTTGTGTTGTTTTGTATGTATATATTTGTTTAGTTTTGTTAAATTTTTTGTGTGTTTGTTTACTACACATTTTTTGTTATCACATCTATCATCTATCATTCATCACATATAACATCATCTAATACATCATATATACAAAAATGCTAAGTTTTACATCATGCATGTATACTAAGCTAATCATCACATATCATATCATCAATGGGGGCAAGAGGGGTTGCACATAATCACAAATCTATCCCCCACACCAATATCATCTAGTATCATCCCAAATGCTAGCATATAACCATAACATCTCATGTCTAAAAGCATATGATATCATTTGAAGGTATATCATCAATATAAAATCATGTGGTACAACATCTCTATCTAAGCATGAAATATACATAGGAAATGAGAAATCATACATCATCATGATACACTCATATATCTATAAACATGGATCATCATCATAAGAGCATATAAAAACATGACAAATAAAAAATAAACCATCGAATGTCCATATATACATGTATAAATGTTGGTCTCAAAATAGATATACATCATCAATACAAATCTGCCATCTAAAGGGCATATCAAAAACTAGAGCTTCATCAAGAGGCATAATCAAAACAATGATACATCAAGTACATATATCGATCAAAAATCAGCCTTCATAAGAGGCATGTATACATACATATATCTATACAAAGAGAATCAACCATGACTCTCACCCTCTCGGGGCTTCCTAGGTCTATGTCCTGGGGATGAAACAATGGTGGCTGTGATGGGCCGGCTCTAGGTGTATCACCCTACTTCCAGGCTTGTATATATTATCTAATGATCATCCTAATCTCCATGATCTAGAGCCTGTCCTTCTCACATCTAACTGATCAAAGGGTGCAACTCGCTACCTTACTGCTGGAACTACTCTTGTAATAGGTGACCTTGTAATACGAGGCCTCACCACTAGCTCTCATAATATCCTGGATCATCTTTATGTCTCCAAAGGCACTAGCTTTGTATAACAACATCCCACTCACCAATCCTGTCAATCTACCCCCTATCAGCATGGGCATGTCTCACAATGGGCCTCCCGATCTCTATCTATCTATAGTAATAGTCTGGACTTGGGCTCTCACTCTGTCTCTCTAAATGATAAAGCCCTACACCTATGTGCCTGGCTTGATCTCTGTGTGCAAGTGACACTATGTACACCTAAGTTTGTGCTGATGTAAGAGGCTCAATATCTCGAGCACCTGCTAACTTTAACTAATCCTATCTGTGCTATCATGCTACACCATCACCCCCCAGAGAGTCCTTGGGCTCTCACCTGATCTCTCTCTATTTTAGGGGCTGTACTCTATGCCTGCCTAGCCTCTCTCTCTCACTTTACTACTGTAGCTGCATGGCATGGACATCACCACCTAAACTTACTTGTAAGTGTAGCTAGTTGTCCATCATCCCCACCACCCCTTAGAGCACGAGGTGGCGGGCCCTGCTGTGGAACACCTATTGTAATGGGGCATATATCCCCATTGGAATGCCTACTAGAGGAAACTCTATATCTAGAGCCCTGGTACCTGTCTCTTCCTGGGCCTAGGCCCCTGTCTCTCGTGGCTGCTTGTAATAGAGGACCCTGTCCCCCACCCCCATCATGACATTGGCCATCAAAAGGATCATCATCATCATCATCATCATCATCATCATCACCACCACCTCCACCTCCACCCTCATCACCACTAGGAGGCCCCACTGGGGTGCCCTCACTCCTGCATCATAAGTAACTAGGAATCATCAATCAATGAGGAATCACTCCATGGTACCATGGGGCATACTCTGAGTGTACAACTTGATCTCAAACTATGTCTCAAGGGTACCCACATAGTTGGCACCACCATAAGAAGTTGGTCAATGCTCTGTCCCTTGTAATCTGTGGCCCCAGTCAAAATACTCTTTGGCCCTATGAGCATACCACATGTCTAGGCCCAGGTACATCCTATGTGATGCCAAACTATCTCTGACACCATCCACCTATAAATCTCCCACATATAGTTGCGGTTTCCCAACATAAAGTGCTCAACTATAGTGTGTTGAGCTCTAGGCCATCCTAAGGCCACTGAAAATGTCTGTATGGCCTCCATACCACTACGCTTGTGTAGATCATCTAGCTCATGGTGGTAATGGTATGCATCTCCCATGTATAGCCGCACACATCATCTCCAATCGAACCCAACCCATACTAGAAGGCTCCTCTGGAGCTCAAACTCTCAATACACCTACGGGGTGACCAATCACAATATGGTCCCATGCCCAAATCTGAAGAAGCTCTGGTGGTCCTACCATCTTCTGATGGTAGTATGTAATCAAATGTAAATCCCAATATAAGTGTGCCAATATGCACTGCCCCAATATGTCTCCCCATCGATCAATCCACATATCACTCCAATGAGGCCAAGTGGAAATGAAGCTCTAGTTTTTCAGGAGTAAAACTCCACTGACAAAATCCATCAAATAAACCATAACCCGATCAAGCTCGGGATCCTCTATGCACCGTGATAGTCTGATTGTCATCCCGTGACGTAGTATTCGCTTGGGATGATCAAAAATAGCTCAAGAATACATTGATCGATATCATGGTGGTGGCTGGAGTACTAAATCAACTCACCTTGGATGGGGACCCATGATGTGCCATACATCCTCTAATGTGATAGTGATCTCACTAGTAGGAAGCCAAAAACACTGACTCTCACTTGTGCCATCTCTCAACTAAGGCTGTCAGGAGGCCATGGTCCAGGGTAATGTGGCATGTCGGCCACGTAAGCTAAACCCATAATATAAAAGAATATCTAGTATCTTTTGATCCTCCTCATCAAACTGTGCCTCAATCACCACTTGTGCGGACCATATCTCTCATCGGGTATGAAGGATGGGTAGTATCCACTGTGCACACAAAAAACGATGCACACATTAGGGTTACATTTCTATCTACTTCTATCTAGTTTTCTAGTAAAATTCTTCTTTCTTTCCTCTAACATACTAATTTTTCACTTTCCTCTACAACAAATTAGTCTATTTTCATCTATACTTAGCTAATTGTTTGCAGGGGTAAGTTGTCTCCTTTCCCCATGCATGCATGCACACTACTGCACTACTTCAATGTGCATGCCTGTCTCGACATGTACACACAGTGTATGCACCTCCACTTTGACACCTACGCCTCTACCCGAACGTGTGCCCCCCCCTTTTTCATCTAACTATCCCTATCTACCTAGGATGCATACACATCTAGTTCGATGCATGCACTTGCCCTTTCGCACGTGCACGTGTGTTCCCTCCTTTTTTCCTCCCGATGCATACGCATCCCCCTTTGGTGGATACGTGTGCATACCCATTTTTTAGGTACGCATGCATGCATACCTTTTTTTTGAGCATGCGCATGCACATGTCAAAAATTGACCTATCTAGCCTAAAAAATGCCTAAAATGACATTAAATGCAAAAATGATGAAGTAGGGTTAGGGCACTCACGTAGGGTCCATCCACTTTGGGTCCTAAAGGTACTCTTGGATGTGATCTTCTCATCTCCTCCTACTCGATAGCCTCGCCATCTCACTCCAGGGCTCTCACACTCACTCATGGTGAAAATTCGCAAGAGCTCTACTATAAATGAATTGGTCATGATTGATTTACCCCCAGGGAGGGTATATTAAGTTGTCATGTGATGCCCCTGGGGCATGTTTTCTCCATTGTGATCACTCTAACACTTCTTCTACTCACCAAAATGATTATTTTTATATTTAAATAATTATTTTTACTAATTTTCACTACGTTGGAGCACTAAGTGCTACCTAGTGGTCACTTCTTCCCTGGAATAGTTTTGAATATTCCAAGCACTATTTTCTCATGCATTTTCTTCTATTTTCTTCTACATCACCCATCATGATGATTATTTTTATTAAATAATTATTTTGGGACTCACTCGTCTCACCAGGCATTTTTATCCACCCAATGCCCATTCTCTTTTTTCACCTTGGGGCATTTTCGTATGCTTTTAAGAGATATTTTCATCTCTTAAATTCTTCTAACCGATCAAAAATTTAAAATTATAAAATCATCCAAAATTCAAAAAAATCATGAAAACTTTGAAAATGGACTAAAATTGGTAAATCAACTCATTTGTGGCTGAAATTTATGTCTTTCACATGGTGTTCATCTCATATCTTGTTGGCATTTCCACATATTTGAAACAATGACTCACGGATCATCTGAATCTCCAACCCATTTACAAAAGCTACATTGCTTACTTCATCGATACTCTAGGGTAGAATTGTCTGGTATTGTTTCACTTTGTGCACATTACTTTTTCATTGGACCTAAGTGTCCTCCATCATTTCCCTTGCATATACCAATTTCTTGGGGCATCATTTTAAACCCTTTTTTAATCAAAACATTTGGGATTTCAACTTGATAACAAAATATTTGTGCAACCATCTTGAACGTTGTTGGTTTGAGTGTGTGTGATTGTACTTATTTCCCTATTAGGTGAGTTTGTTTGCTTCTCATATTGCATTGCATTCATGTATGTTGCATGGAGTTGGCTATTTTAGCAATGGATAGTTTGTTTGTATCTTGATTTTCATGTCATTTTACGCTTCCATCGTATGCTTATATGTTAATAAGGACCAATGATGAAGATTACTAGCAATATGATGAATAAGAATTGTTTATATAGCAATACCTTGTGGATAGCTCAAAGTCCCTTTTCTTGTTATTTTCTCTTCTATCTCCCCTTTCTTCACATTTTTCTTTCTTCCATCCTCTTTTTGATCATCGATCATTCTTCCATTACCCCATCGACACTCGAGGGGCATCCTTCATCCTACTAATTTTTCTTCTACCCCTTCAAAATTTTCTACTTGTTTATGATTGTCTACTTTCTTTGAAGTGACATCGCACACGTCACCTCAAAGAGGGGAAAATGTAAACACCTATAATTTGGTCTACATGATCTTATTACTAAGATCATACTAACTATCTAGTCTCGTGTTCATTTACTACACTACGCTAGTAAATCACCCTTTCTAACCTCTTCTAAACCCCTAAATATGCTAATCCCTCTCTAACCAGCTTTTATAAGCTTGTTTTCCCTTTAATTAACCTTGTTTAGGTTAATTAACCCTCTTTTTGACTTTATAATGAGAATTTGACTTTCTAAACAAATATCTCACCTTTTCAAAATAGCCACTTGGCTTCCCAAATCTAGTTCACACCTCCCAATGTGCTTTTCTAAAATTCACCTTTTTGGCCCCTTTTTAATCCCACATGCATCCAAAACACCTTTTCCTCCAAACCAAAAACTATAAATAGAAGGGTACCCCTCCCACCTTTTCATAAGAACTCCTCTCTCTCATCTCATTTCTGATTTAGATTATGCTTTAGTCATTTTAGAGTCATTTCATTTCATATTTGAGCTATTTACTTGTATTTTCTAAATCTTTCAAAGCTTTAGGTAAATGGGAGAAGCCATTAATGTGAGCTTCCATTCTTAAGCTTTGAGACATCCATAAAACACATAACTAATTGCTATAACTTTAATATGTTCATTTATAGATAGCTTTCATGGAGTAGGGAACTAATATAGTCATGTTTTAGAGTTTGATTGTTTGTTTTAAGCTTTATTGTATGCATGCAAATAGGTAGCTCTTGTTTATCTCTAATTTGATGGTCATTACATTATTTTTTCCAAAGATTTTGGGGTTTCTTTAGAGATTTTCTTGGATCTACGAAGACTTGAAAGGATTTAATTCAAAGTTAGCATAACACACTATTGAGACTAAAAATGAATAAGTCCTAAAGTAAAGGATGAGCGCACATGGAAGGCACTATGGATAAAATCACGTGAGTGAACACGTGTGAGGAGGGATAGGTTTGCGTGTGGGAGTAGGAAAGGGTTTAAGGACTTAGCCATATTTTAGTTAAAGAAGGGTATCACATGCAAAACACGTGAAGCTATAGGTAGGCGTAATGATGACAAGGTTGTTACATGGAGACTTGAAGCTCAAGAAAATAATATTATAGGGAATCATTATGGTTACGAGCTATAAAATGGAGGTTGTTATGGCTAGCTGACATCTGCATGGCTTGGAAACTTGAGTATAACAAAATATAATGATATTTGGCATGCAACCTTACTTCGGAATGATGATTAGGTGAGCTCCTATCCTATTTAAGGAGGCATTTGGATCTAGGAAAGAAGGTGGAGGTCAAGTGTGAGTGCATATGTAATGGTGTATGCATGGTGAAGAATATGTAATGGATTTAGGGGGTAATATAGGGTTTCTAGATCGTGAGCCATAAGGAGGGTAAGATGCAAATGTTAGAATGATGTACTTGATCTATTGTTGAACCTTTTGATGTAATATGGCTATTGTAAACATTTGTTAATAAATACATAAAGGGTTATTTTGAATATTTGTGTTTATGGGTTCAAACCCTAGTGCTATTCATTTTGCTCATGCTTCAATCTTATTCCTTCGTATTGTCAATAATTTTTATGTTCTTTTCATGGTGCATATATATTTAGATCTAGTGTTTTTACTTTTGTGCTAGAATGAATGCACGTATCACTATTTCTATAAAAATTCCTCCATTAGTGGTGAACATTCTTACAAATCTCACATAAAGGAGGGGCTCGGCACCTTCGCATGCCTCGGTGAGTGCCCAACTAATGTTGGGTGATAGGCTGATGCACTTGGGGTTTAAAAGGCATAGGAAAAAATGACTACATTTTGGTTCCATTGCCAAGACCTCTTTTAAAGTTGTTGTGAGATTGGTGTGTGATGACAGAATGTTTGACCTTTAATGCAGCCTAGAAGTTACTGTGAATAACTTGGGCACATTGGCACATCACTTAGCTTAAGTTGAGTGCTCATCCAAAGTGTGCAAAGGCAACATGTCCCTTTTTATATTTTCTTATATAGAATGTTAACATGATGATGTTTAAACATATTCAGATTCATAACTAATCATAAATATTTCATAGTGTATAATCTATAATTCTATCTTAGAGAATCATTTTAAATGAACTAGACAATAACTATGATAAGATTAATCATATAAGAACCAGATTTAGTTATATCTAATACCACTATCCAACTAATATACTCCATTGCATTAAATACTATGAAACACAGAATCTTCTTACACTTATACCAGTATATCCATGAGTCATGTGCACGTCAAAACCAACAACAAAACTCTATAATAATTCACCACACTAAAATACACAAATCAATACATATTTATAGGGGTGGGGAATTTCCCTTCAACACCCATGCACTTCTCAAAATAGGTCACATACTGATAATAGCCATGTACCTTTACACTAGTATGCACAACATGCAAGTGCTCTAACAATAGATTTCCTATAGTTAACTCTACGTAGAAATCCTATTATTAGCTTAAACTATGTATGGCGCTTCTCTACCGCTTGTTCCCAAAATACCATTGCATGGAGTGCAAGTCTTCATCTTTGTGTGCTCCGCACATTATCTCCAAAAATAGTCCTTATCCAGAAAAATGGCTAATTCCTAATCCAAAGTGTTCTGGCACACGTTTCCTTTTCTATCTTCCTGTGCCTTCAAATGTGCCTTGTTCCCACATGCACATCTTTCATATTTATTCTGCTTAGAGAGACATTTTGTCTACTCAAAATTACCCCACACTAAATTACATTGTCATCACGGAAATGAGAATTCTTTCTAATGACTCCAGTAGTAAATAATAAGTAAATAAATAATGAATGAAACAATGTACAAAAGAATGAATTTTACTTTGCAACACACTCTTCGTTGACTGGAAGGATTAACTCTATATATTCAACTTTGATTTTAATCTCCAAGGTCTATCAGTCACTTATTGCATTCCTTTTTTTTTTTTGGAATATTAGTGGCTATGAAATCCAATTTGTCTAGAGTGGTCTTCTCTTTCTCATTTTGTAGCACTGAACAACATTGGCCATACCGACAAAGATTCCTTCCATGAGATCCATCTTCTGCACTATGAGTTTCCCAATCTCATCAATTCTATCCTTATGTAGATCATGGGCTACTGTAAGGGCCTCACGCTTTTGTTTTACTAGTGCTAACCTTTCTACATGCCCAAGTGTTTCATCTTTCATTTCCTTTAGAACTTCATTATCCTCTACTATAGTTCTGATCCTTATTATGGCATCTAGTGCCACACATAAATTAAGAGCTTGGTAAAATTTCTTCAGCTCATATTTCAATGTTTGGAGCAAAGCCTCGTAAGTTGAATTTTTTCTAACAATATTGGCCCTTGCTCTTGTGGCTTCTTGTGCGAGAATATTTTGGAGCGGGAATTCAAATTGGCCCGTCATCTACTACCAAACTGACCAAAGTGTGTAAATAATGCATAGCAAAAGGAAAATGTTTAGGAACTTGAGACTTTAGAGGAGGCCTTGTTTTAAGAATGTGATCACCAAGCTCCTCATCCATGCTAACGAAGGCCTCATTCTTTGCCTCTTCTCAATCCTTTTCTTATTTTAAGTGCTTTATCTCTGTAGCCTTATCCTTGTTATCTTCAAGTAGCACTCGAATGGTGGCATCCTTATCAATGTTCCTCTGTGCCACCTCAAAGAAATACCTTGACCAAGGTAATGTTGACTTACTCATTAGAAATTACAATAGGTTTTATCATCAAGTGTCTACTCAGTGGTGCCTTCTTCACTTTGCACAAGACACGAACTATTCACACACATTAAAATTTGGTTCATCCATATGAGTCTAGATGTACAAGGATAGTTGATTCCTTATGTGTGTAGTAGCCATATATGGATCCATCAGCTCACACCCATATAACTCTTTTAGGTCCACATTGCTCTGAAAATGGGTGCAGATAATTTTTCTCATGTCTTTAGCATAGCCCATATTAGGGAAAACATATTCTTCACTTTTCCTCTCTCTTTTTGTCCTCGTCCTATTAAGAACCTAGGTGCCAAATCTACAGCTTCCCTTTTTCCTTCTTGAGTAGTAATAGGTTCTTTTGGTGGCTCGCCCATAACTTCCTCTACTTCTTTCACCCCTTCCTCATCATCTCTCATCTCCTCATCTCAGGGATCTTCTGCATCTTCAAGTTAAACCAGGGTTCTTGGTGCACTCTCCCCTAACTCCTCCTCCTCGTCATCTTTAAGCTTCATCTTTCTTCTCTTCTTTTTCTCGGATGTTTATTTTTAGGGAGATTCAAGGTGACCTTTGTAAAGGTTGGGATGTCCCTGCGCCTTAGGTTCTAGTTCTTCTGAACACCCTCTTGAAATGGCATTCCTCATAGACTATATTTACATCCAATTCTTCCTCTTCTCCTTGTTGTTGTGGAGGAGTATCTGCACGCTCACTTTTTACTTTGTTAGTGGGCTGCCTCTGGCCTTTGTGGTCTAATCCTCCAATATCCTCATTAAGTTCTCCTTCCTCATCTTCCTATAAGGTCAAGGTAGGCTTTAGAGCTGCCACATTTTCAATTGTATGCTTTCCTTTAGGCGAGCCTGGGAGCATGAACTCATTCTCCACATATTGGCCCTTTTCCAATCTAGGCTTAAGCTAGAGATAGATAAGTGTGGAACCAATGTCCCTAATGGCCAAACTTATTGGCTTCATAGTTATAACATCAAAAATAATTTTATCAATGTAGGAAAATTGACCGGATAAACAAAAATAATTCTTAAGGTATGGTAGTCATAGTCTACCTTGTGCGCATTGTAGCTTAGCCAACATGCATCAATAAACCCGTGTAATGCTTCCTGGAAGAATCACACTATGAAGGCGTATGGTAGTTTACACCGGGACTCCATGTCCCATCATTCATTGTGAACTATGTGATGCAAAAATGTTTATATACTTGTGAATCGTACAAAGCATTTCCCACCATTGAGGGTAGCTCCTTTGGAATACAACATTCCTCCTCAAAGGCCACAAGAAGTCGGTCATACCATAACTCTACCATTTTCTTGAACAGACCACTCATTGATCCTTCACATAAATACTTTTGAAACATCTCTATGAGGAACTTCTTACAAGGTATTCCCAAATTGTTTTTGGCCCATCGGGAACTCCAATTTCTACAAACACAAGTGATAATAGGATAGTGCCAAAAATTATCTTCTCACCTATGCACGCTTCCTCAATGATTTTATCTACTATGTATCTTGTTAAGTTGTAAAATTATCCTTGTGAAATATTTTTAGTAATGTGTAGCCACATGGTGTTCACTTGTGAGCACCTTTCCTGATCATTCAATTTGGTGAGTAAGTTTGCATGCTTGTACCCGTACTAGGGTACTTCCTCAAATTGTTTTTATATCCAGGCAGACCCTTTCTATATCCCAACTCCTTAATGGTGGCCATGATAGCTTCCTTATCGCTTAGATCACTTATAACCTCTGTACTTGTGCCCATTAATCTTATCAACATAGTAATTAATGGCGTTGTGATCCTCACCGCTACCCAACAAAGTAGAAGAAGTCCTCATGAAATTTGCTCATCAAGCACCGATAGAGATTATCTAGTTTTCCAAAGTATGGGAGTTCGTGATACCTAGTACACCCCTACCTTCTTCATCAACCATTCACTTGTTGGTCTTTCTATTCAGCAATGTGTCTAATTCCTCCTTGTTCTTGGTGGTGCGATGTTTGTAGTCGCACACCTTGCACCTACGGATATGGGAATCCCAATCCTGTCTGATAATTACTTCTTCTGGATACTGCATTTATGAAAAATTGCTTTTGGGAGCATCCTCGACCTTGGTTTCTACCTTCTTCTTCCCCTTTGTTCCTACTCCAGGTGCTTTCCTCGGTGTCATGATAAGACAAAGTTGTGCCTTTTTCCTCTATCGAGCAAGCTCCCGTGCCCTAGCTTGAAACCATGTGCCCTAGCTCCTTCTCAACCCTAGCACTTTATTTCTTCTCTCTGCACACTTTTGCTTCACTCAAACCCTTCTCGAATGGGGACGCAAGCCAATTCTTTGTGCACAAATCTACTCTCCTTGCTTGGTTTCACAACTCTCTCACCTCGACACATTTTTCTTGGTTTGGTCTCAACTAGCTTGCTTGAATACTTGTGATCGCAAAGGTATAAATGAACTCGCATCAAACCTTTATATAGAGTTGGGAAAATTTATCACATTTATTGCTCATTTACCTACCACTAATCCTCTCATTAATTGATCATTTTCCCAATTTCTGCATGTGATACACCTATGCACCACAACTATAACCTTCTAACACACATTCCTACCTTTTGCTACACAAACCTCCTTCTACACGCTTCCATGTGCCAAATTACCTCACCACTATGCCTTCCTCTAGTAGTTTTTATGGCCATAGCTTACCTCACATTATATTGTGCATTCATTCGTTTCTAGCTATGGTCTTCTTTAGGAGCAATTTTCTTTCTAGTAGCACCTTTTCATAGTATCTGCACTTTTTAACAAGAGAAATCACTTGTAACAATATTTTCTTATGTGTACCTATGTTTGAATGACAACCACCCCACACCAAGGGTATGTGTAGTCCTCTATGCATAAAAACACTTCATATTGTGATCAACTTCTGGCGTCTCAAACACGCTTATTACACAAAACACTGAACTAAATTGACAAAGCATAGCGACAAAGAAGGAAACACATTAAATGAAATACAATAAGGGAAATCTATACTAAATGACAATACTTCCTTATTACAAACACCAAGAAGGATTATTTATAGTAGGGCTTTAGCCTACTCCCATTGAAGTAACCAGTAACCATGTTCCATCAAGCACCTCTAACTGGCAAGTGCCTGATTCAAGTATGTGAGTGATAACATACGGTCCCAACCAATGCACCTTAAGATTGCCTAGGTGGCACAAAAACTTTGAATCGTAAAGAAGCACCATCTTCCCAACCTCAAGCTTCTTGTCCTTGATGTGTCTATCATGCCATGCCTTCTATCTGGCCTTTTCTTTCTTCTGACTCCAACATGCTATGGCGTGCCTCTCATCTAGCTATATTAATTTGTCAATTATTTCTTCCAATTCTTGCTCATTAGCTAGACCTCCTATGCATGAAATACACAAATAAGGTAACATTAATTCTATGGGAAGAAGCTGTCATGCTTAAAAACCAATTGAAAGGGTGTGGCCTTATTCAAAATTTTATAGGTTGTTATATATGCCCAAAGTACAACATAAACTTTATCATCCCAATCTTTCCTTCCAACATCACAAATTTTAGTCAAGGTTTTGCTCAATATCTTCTTGAAGACCTCAATAGTCCCATTTTCTTGAGGGTGATAGGGTGTGGTCTTGTGGTGCATGACCATAAATTAATCCAATAATATCTTGATTGTCTCATTTAAGAAATGTATGCCCTTATCACTTGTAAACTCAACGGACATCCATACCTAGTAAGAATATTTTCCCATAAGAACCTTGTTGTTGTATCCATTATACAATCCTTTGTAGGTGTTGCTTCCGCCCACCTTGTAAGATAATCTATACAAGTGATGATGTAGCGTGATCTAGTTCTATGCGTGGTTGGGAAATAGGACCCACAAAGTCTATTGCCCATTTTTCAAACGGATCGAAACTGCGGTAATAGGCCTTAAAGGTATTTCATCTCTTTGCCCAAATTTTCCAAGGCACTGATAGTGATCACACGCTTTACAATACTCCTTGTAATCCTTGTGCAAGGTTTCCCACCATAAACAATTGAGTAGAATCTTGTGTGTGGTGGCATCACCTCGTATAGTTTCCACTGTAATACCGCCATGAGCCTCTTTCATGATTTTCATGCGCTCATGCTCTAGTACACACCGACGCAATACTTCATCTCGTATTAGTTTGTATAGGTCACCACTGATCAACATGAAAGGTGTGGTGCGAATTGTAATTTTTTTCTTTTTCAAGAATTTCACTCCTTTTGGTGCCATACCCGAATGTGAAATGACAACAATATCCTCTAATTCCAAGGGCACATGGTTTAACCTACAAAACTATGTATCTCGGCATCAGTATCTTCGATGGTTTGTGCGTCCTCTCTCCTTGTATGACACTTGTAGTTTGGTCAAAGCACTATTATTCCTAATATTGCACTAATTATTCTCTTTCTTACAAATTGACGATACCTCGTCAATAGGGCCTCCTCCAACTCATCGTTTACAACATTATTTTGGTCGTATTTCTCCTATAAACCAAGTAATGGGGTTAATATAATCCTTTATTGGCTAAACCATCTTCTCATCCTCTTCTATACCACTTTTACTAACTTCCTAGACTATCAATCCATTTCATTGGATTGATTAGACCTCTCAAAACTCTCTCAAAACCCTAATTCCTCTCTAAACAAGATTAACTAGCCTAGACCTAGTTTAACTAGTCCTAACCCATGATTAACCTCTTCTAAACCTAGTCAAATCTTACTTTGACTCACTAATCAACTTGTTGACTCCTTTTAGTCCCACATGCACCAAAATTCCTCCACTTTCCCAAATGGAAAACTATAAATAGCCCACTACCCCCTCTCATTTCTAAGAACTCTCCTTCTTCCTAACATAAACTATAGCATTTTTCTTAGGGTTTAGAGCTTATTTCATTTCTTTTATTGAGATATTTCTTTTTCCATTGCACTACACACCAAGAATTGAGTAAATGGGAAGAACCATTGGCCTTGAAGCCATTAATGGTGAGCTCCCATTCTCATAATCACAAACTAATTGCTTAGAATCCTTATTAGGTTCATTTTTTAAAGCTTTCAAGAATAGAGGATTACTAAATATGTTAGGTTGCTTGTTTATTTCAAGTTTAATGCATGCAAAGTGATGAATCCTTGTTTATTTCTTATCTGATGGTCCATTGACTAGTTTGTTAAAAGCCTTTGGGGTTTCTTTAGAGATTCTTACCCCATGTCCATGGATTTTGTAACTTTTCATTGAACACATTTGGCATGCCCAATGGGACACAATCCATCCTCCATTAATGGAGTCATTTTGAAGCTTTTATTTCAGTTTCTAACTTTTTACATGTTTTTGTAGGGTTAAATATTTTGCCTTGGGATTTTTAGCTAAGTTTTATGTAGTTAACCTTCATTTTCATGCTTCTTTATTAATTTTATGCTAGAAACTACATTTAATGGCTAAATTATAACCTATTGACACTTTTTAAATTTCATTTTCTCGTGTTTTCGGTGGTTTTTAAGCGGTGTGCATACAACTTTCTACTAGTGTAGCCACCTTCAAAATGTCATTTTTAGTAGAGGTGCATAGACACCCAAACCCATGCATAGGTACCTAAAAGCAGGGGCACATGCCCAAATCATGGCACACATTCCCTTCTACCAAAGTGTAGACACCCTGTAACCTGTCATTTTTACTAGGCATGCAGGTACCCAAACCCACACATAAGAACCCTATGTATTCTTGGCCCTCTATTAAAAAATTTTTACTGGCACACACACACCCAAACTATGGTGCATAAACCCTTTTGCTACAGGCGTAAGCACCCCTTTTCCAACACACATGTATTTTCATAGCTTTTACCATTTTTCCACTCCCCTAGTGCAGGAACTTATTCTCTAGCACAAGAACACTAATGCTAGCACAAACATCTCTTAGGTAGCGCAAGCACCATGTAACCCTGCTAGGATTATATAGAGGAGTGCAAGCACCATAACCCATGTGCACATGCCCAAAATGGCATGCATACACCTTGAAGGGTGCACAGGTATCTCTATTTGATCCGAATTTGTTCATATAATTTTTAGTGCTCCTAGTTTGGGTCATATCTTTTGACCTGTTGACCCATTTTCAAAGTTTGAATAGGATTCAAAGATAACAAAGATAAATTTATGAGGAAGCTCCAAAATTACTATACCTTTGGTATTAAGACTTCATCATCAAACTCCCAAAGTGCCCCAGAGACCTCCAAAATGTAAAATACTAAAAACCATTGAAAAAATGCTAAAAATAGATTTATGGAATTTTCTAATATTCTTGGTTTTCTAACTTTCTCGTAGGGTTTTGATAGTGATTTACGGGTTTCTTTTCCATCATATTTTTGTGCTAACTTAGTTGAGTGTTCACATTTTTCATTTGTAGGGGTCCTTTGAAACGTGTATGCTCTTCCCTCACACCTTCTAGGTGATCTTGGGAATAAAAAATGTTTCAAAAACCTTCTATTTTACTTCCAAAACACTTCAATTTAAGATTTAAAATGAATTAACTTGTCAAAGTTTTCTAAAATGAGTTTCCTTTTGTAAAACACTTAAATTATTTTCCATAACTTGTTTTAGTTGAGGTTTCCATGTTGTGTATGCTCTTCCTTTGTGCTTTTTGGTGATCTTAGGAATCAAAAGAAACACACAAACTCTCTTTCTTGGTATCATTATCTATTTTGGAAAATTACTAACTCTTTGCATGTAGGGCCTAACGCTTGTCAAAGAAAGGAGAAGTCAAGACAAAATAAAACCTTCTAATACATGTGTTTTCATACAGGTTGTCAAATGGTGTGCTACTTAAAACCACATTAAGTTAAGCAACATAAAAAAAACATCATTTCACTTCATAATGTATTGAAAGTTTTGAAAAAGGGCATATCCATATCCACTCAATTAGAACATAAACCCTTTAGCATAACACCTTAAGCTACAACAATGGGGGTGGTTCCATGAACCCTGAAGTAATCCACCACTGATTAACCTCTTAGATGAAACAGAAAGCACTCCGCTTACCCACTTGACTAGATTTCACATTGTAAGTTAGAGTCAAAGTTTTCTATATCATGACCCCAGTGACGGTTCAACTAAACACACTAGTTGCTCATTGTATTAGAAAGGGATAAAGTAAAGCTGAGATATTCCCAAATAAGTTAGTGTGACTTTTTGGGTAAATCAAGCTCGTATTTAGAAAAACTTGTGACACCTAGTTGAGAGATCTTATTAGGGAAGCCATTTTGTCTTGGAGCCCACTTTTCTAGTTCGTTTTCATGTCAATCCATCATAAAGTGACAAATCACTTGAAGTCTGAACCTTATTTCTCAAACAAGGAAAAGATCCCATGTAAGTTAGAGCTAAGTGTCTTTCACCACATAATTAAACAATGCCTCACTTAGCTCGATTTTTATCTCACCTTCGCATACAAGGTGAAACTCTGTCCTAGTGGCACTTAGTTTATTTTCATTCTTTTTATTTATACCCTTACATTCTCGCCACCCATTTTTTGGGGTGAGAAGGAGGCATACCTCATGCATCTTATCAAAGATAATACTCACCAATTTTTTTCCTTTTTATGTGTATCCATGTTTGTGGCTGGGTTGTTAAACGTCTAAAGTGCGTAAGTACATTTTCATATCTTTGATAGTCTTTGATCTTGATTTCAAGATCATCTTCAATACTATAATTTTGGTTCATCATTTATCTCTCCTTAGGTTGATAGTTTTACTCACATTCTAGTCACATAATATTGGTACTTATGTCACATTTTCAGTTTCTTGAGAACTTGATATAAGTCCCTTTATTGTGCAGTTAGACCGCTCACACACACAACTAAAAACTTATTGTTATAATCATACATCGCTTTCAATTTTGATGTCATCTAAGTATTTTTGAGAGTGTCGATATTTCCTTATATATACCGAAATAACGTCATCTTCATACTAACACCTTAGCTTTCTTAGTTAATATATCAAGATAGTGTTGTTATGCTATACATACTCACAACTTCAATTTTTCAGAAACTTAGCTTTCATTGGCATTCAAACTAGTTTTAGTATACCTCATCGAGAGATTACATCAGTACCACTTTAATATTTAGGCCTTGTTATAATTCTAACTTGACCTACGTATTGATATGATATTGTCACTATCTACTTTGAAACCTTCATCAGAATCTTAGTTAGGGTATAAACTTGGAAAAATGAAAATTTGAGTGATCATTTCATTTGAGTGTTCTTTGAATCATAAAAATGACTGCATAACATTACTTCTAGAACACACTAGGTTATTTCAGCATCACATCGAACAACTTACACAAACATATGCCTAGGTTTCATGCAAACTTCAAGCACATTTAGACAGAACCTCATATAAATTTGACTAGTGATGCCTAGAATCACAAAGATGGCATCTAAACCAAACGATCACGACTTAGGAGAAAACCCTTTTGAGTCCTTCCCATTTAGTAACAATAACTTAGCACCTCTATTTTCATAGGTCAAGGATGTAGAGCCATTGATTGATCATAGCGAGAGGAGTCTGACTCTTTTGAAGAACAACACCAATTAGACCTAGGTCACTTTGAAGAAATCCTTTATTACAATAGAGATCAAGTGCTCGCAAGAGTCTTAGAATTAGGGGTTAAGATTCTACATGAACACAAAATAGAAACCAAGGTCATTAATCATAAAACATAAGAATGAAGGTCCCTCTTAGACATGGATAACCCCTTTGACATAGGGTACACTTCTACTTCTAGGAAACATCACAATGTCTCTGAAGGAGACCCATCCAAGCCACTTGGTGATCCACGACGACCTTATTACAAAGATTCACATAAAGTGAAGATTGAACACAAGCCTCACCGCCTCCCAAGTTTGATGAGGAAGAGGATCCTTTAATTGAAAAAGAGATCATTCAAAAAACTTAGGCTCTTCAAGTAGGAATGTATACAAAGACAAACTCAAAACAAAATCTAGTGAGTTCCACTTTAATCCATATAGTGACACAACTTTTAAAGTGGATAAGGCACAAAGACCAATATCACCTACCAAAGAACAAATCATTAAACGGGAATTACAATCAATGAAAGACATGCTTACTACGCTACAAGAGGGAAACATAGGACATAGTAGGAAATATTTGTATGAAGAACTATGCCATTACCCCTTTGATAAAGACATGTTATCGAAACCATTCCCAAATAATTTTACCATTCCTAAGTTCGATAAATATAAAAGCAAAGGTGATCCTTTTGATCACATAAAAAAAAAAGTTATATGGCTTGCTAAGGGGTCGCATACAACGATAACTTCTTAATACGACTCTTCCTTGTATCCTAGGGGTATTCGGATTAGAATGGTTATTTAGCATACCCAAGGGTTGCATTACATAACGTGGCCTATGTTAGTAGAAAAAAATTGTATGACATTATTCCTACAACATGGAAAATGATATCACCATGAATGACCTCTCGCAATACAAATAGAATCCCAACAAGACCTTTGCAAGCTTTTTGATGGTGAGGGTTGGTAAGTCGTTTCCCTTGTGCCTTGCCAAAAAAATAGCTAGTAAGCATATTTTTTCCTAACTTGAACCCAGAGATATCCTTCCATTTATAAATGCATTACGGCTCTAACTTTAAAGAAGTCATAGAGAAGGGAACTCAACTTGAAAAGGCCCTCATCGTAATCACAAAGGGAACATATTAACAAACATGAAGCAAAATCATTAGATAAACTAAAGTTCTTCAACAAAAAAAACATGTCACTGTGATGGCATTACGGACTCCAAAATATTCCAAACCATACAAACTGATCCACTTTTAAAGATCTCACAAGGACCTCATCCCAAGGCACCCACCAAATGTGTGTTCACACCATTAACAAAATCCCTATCTACCATACTAAAATAGTTAGATGATGTAAACATGGTGGAATACGCAACCACAATGATACCATACCTAGAAAATAACCAAAACCCATTTGGTTCAAAGAGCATGAGTACAATCTAATAGAACACTTAGAGAAGATGCCCATTAGGATATCAATCTTAGATCTACTCAAAATATCTACTTCCCATAAAAACATATTTTATAAAATGTTACATAGTTTGGGAGTCTCCAATGATGTAGATCTCGCACACCTCCAAGCCATGATTGCACACCTTGACTCCAATGATCATATCACTTTCGATCACATTGCAACCCCAAGTAACAAACTAAAACACAACTTACCCTTATATCTAGAAGTAGTTGTCATCTGTTGCAAGATAAAGATAGCACTTGTGGATGATGGATCTGGTCTAAAAATTTGTACTTTGAATCTGGTTATATAGCTAGCCACTTAGAAATGGATCTAGGTGCCAAAACTATTACAATCATGACCTATGATAATGAGGAGCGAGAGTCAACAGGCACTATAGTAGTTCCAATGGAAGTAGGGCCGACTTGTCATGATACAACATTCCATGTCCTTAACTTGGACCTACCATACAACATGCTCTTAGGATGCCCATGGATCCATGTCATACATGCCATTCCTTCAAATTTCCATCAGTGTATCAAGATGTTCCATAAAGGACATATAATCACCATTCAGGGTGATCCAAAACCATTTACACATTGCAGAGCCTTGCATAGTTTTTCTCGTGCAGACTTATGAATGCCCTTCTATAGACATTGTTGTTCCTTTACAAACAGAGGCTATCAAGGAATGTGTGGATCCAAATTCACTCACTCCTTGTAATCAAGACTTTCCTTTATTGGTCAACCCTTTCACATCATGGGAGGCAACGTTGGAAAAATATGGCCCAAGTGAGTCGTTCACTCTTGAAAAAGATTTATTAATATCATATTTATCAGTGTCTCCTAGGACACATGGAAAACCCTATTTTTCAAAAGCACTTGGGATCAATGCCCTAAACCATTGGAGAAGTTCATTCCTAGTGGTTTCTTATCTCGAGGAAAAGATGTTAGAAGATCCCACCAACAAATTACATGAAGGTACCATGGCTTCATGGCATTAGGCCCCACTATATGTTTAAGGCCACCATATGATGTATGTCATGAGTTACAATGGATTTGGATGTTGTATCAATGCATAAGGGAGATTAGAACCCATTCCTATCCCTCGCTTCAAATATGAAAAGCATGGTCTTAGAATAAGACCACATAACGATCCACCCCTTGAGATTGATGCAACCTCTTCCAAATGTGAGGAAAATTCATCTCATTTCGATAACGACATGGATTCCCAATATAGCCTCTATGAGGATCTTGCCTCCACTAACCTATTCCCTGATTCAACTTGTCCTTACCTTATCTGGATCCAATCCTCAAACCAATTACCAAGTAACCCTTATATATCCCGAACTTGTATATTGGGATCAACAATTTCACGTGCCAATTGATTTCTTTGAGAGCGATGATGAATTTGTAGAATTCATGGGTTACTGGGATTCTATTTTGGTTGGGGATAATAAGAAAGGATTTGCAATTCAACTAGACACCTATGCATACTTTGGAGAAGAAGCAGAGATGTTTGGAAACTTGAGTAACTATCTTGGGAGAAAGAATGAAGACACTTCATAGAAAATTTGTGCAAGGAATAAACACAAGTCTTATAGCAAAAACTTTTTGAAGAACGTGTAGATAAATAGAATGAAGAACCTATGGAAAAAATAGTCTATCCATTCAAATATGATGATGAGATACCTAGGGAGGTTGACCTTACTCTTCCCCCTGATCCTACACGAATGGAGGATGCTTCTAAGATGTTTGTGGAAGAAACCATCAGTGTCAACATTGGCTTGGAAGAGGAACCTAGAATGATAAAGTTGGGAGCTTCGATCTTAACTCAAGAGAAGAAGGTTTTTGTAGATATGTTAAGAGAATATGGAGATATATTTACGTGGTCATACACCGATATGCCTAGTTTGGACCCAGACTTGGTCATGCACAACCTCATTGTGAAACTAGATGCCAAACCCATCAAGCAGAAGTTAAGAAAGGTACACCCTAAAATCACACTCCTTGTCAAAGAAGAACTTGAAAATTTATTAGTTGTTGATTTCATTAAACCCATTGACTATTCAGATTGGATATCTAAAATATTCCATGTTCAGAAGAAACCTATTGGCATAAGGATCTACACCAATTCCCATGACATCAATAAAACATGTCCTAAGGATGAATTTCCCTTACCTAATATTGACATGATCATTGATTCCACTGCTGGTTATGAAATGTTGTCCTTCATGGATGCTTTTTTAGTTATAACCAAATCAAGATTATAGAAGAGGATCAACATAAAACAACTTTCATCACCCCTTGGGGAATAGTTTGTTATAAGGTCATGCCGCTCGACTCAAGAATGTCGGGCTACCTATTAATATGCAATGACAATCATCTTCCATGACATGATGAATGACATCATGGAGGATTACGTTGATGATATTCTAGCAAAGTCCAAAAGCAAAGGAGAGCACCTTGAAGTGATGAGACGTATTTTATAGCATTTTTGGGATTACAAGGTACGCTTGAACCCCAAGAAGTGTGTATTTGGTGTTTTATCAGAAAACTCCTAGGTTTCATTATTTCACAAAGAGGGATAGAGGTATATCCCGCCAAGGTTACAACTATCACGAAATTCCTCCACCTACAAATCTCAAACAACTGAGAGGTTACAAGGAAAGATTCAAGAAATCTGCCATTTTATTTCACAACTTGTGGATAAGTGTCATCCATTTACACATCTACTAAAGAAGGATGTTGCATTCAACTAGGGACTAGACTATCAAAAGGCATTTGTACTACTTAAATAAGTACCTTGTTAACCCACCGTACTCAAGCCTCCTACCCCAAGTGAACCTCTCCTCTTGTAAATATCAACTACCCAGTTTGTTATTGGTGAACTACTTGCCCAATATGAACTAGACCAAAAAGAAAGGGGAGTTTATTATCTTATTCGCACCTTGATTGCCTACAAGCTGAATTACCCGTAGATTGAAAAGGCATGCTTAGTAGTCATCTTCACCTTTCAAAACTTCACCATTATCTCCTTAACAACAAAAACAAGCTAATATCCAATTTTATCCTCTCAAATACCTTTTATCCAAACCCAACCTTATGAGATGAATGGCTAATTAGATCATTCTCCTAAGTGAATTTGACATTGAGTTTGTAAGCCAAAAGTCCTTGAAAGGACATGTATTGGCTGATCAGTTGGCAGAAGCTCCTCTACCAGGAATGGAACCTTTGTGTCTAGATCTTCCAGATGCATCCATGATGTATGTTGAAGAGTATGTGGAGTGGAAATCCATTTTGACGGCTCATTCACCTTCCATGGATCAGGGGCAGGCATAGTGGTCATCACTCCCATAGGTGAGGTTATTCCAAGAGCATTCCATTTTGGATTCCCTAGCACTAATAACATTACAGAATATGAGGAACTCATTTCTAGCCTCAAGTTGGCTATCACTTGGAATATTAGACAGCTACAAGTCATTGGGGACTCTCAACTCATTATTAAGTAATTTAATGATGAGTATAAGATTAAAGATGAGAAACTTATTCCATATAAGAAATTGGTTGAAACCTTGAAGGATTATTTGAAAAATATTGTCTTTGAGCAAAAAACAAGGTCACATAATAGATCAATAGATGTTATGGCTACAATTAGATCTCTCGTATACATTCCACCTTAGGAGGGAAAAATTCTTTCTTTGTAGAGCATTTACAAATACCCGCATATGTCTTGTTTGACATGTGAGATTGTTGTTTCATCATCCCCTTGGTATGACCCTATATTTAGATACCTACAAGATGACACATTTCCCTAGGACATTACCCATTTTGAGAAGAAAACCTTTATCCTCTGTATAGCTTGTTATACCCTCCTAAGAGGCACCCTTTATTATTGTGGCTATGACGAGAATCTTCTTCCTGTTTGGATGTTACTTGATTCATTCCAAGCTATTAAGAAAGTACAACTGCGGTATTTGTGGAGCGCATACCAGTGACATGGTCTTGGCTAAGAAGCTCTTAAGGTTAGGTTATTATTGGCCCACCATGGAAGCAAACTATTGTAATTTCATCAAGAAATGTGAGCTATGCCAAAATTATGGAAACTTGATACATGCATCAGCATAGGCTTTGTAGCCTATCGCAACACCTTGGCCATTTTCTAAATGGGGCCTGGATCTCATAGGGAAGCTCCATCCTTCCTCTTCGATTGTCACACCCACATTATGACCGCCATCGAATATTTTACTGAATGGGTAGAGGTTGTGCCTCTTACTTATGTCACTAGTGCGTAATTTTCCAAATTCATCATGAATCATCTCATCTGTCATTATAGTATCCCTTATGCCATTGTCACTGATAATGGTAAATGCTTCAAGAAAAAACCGTTAAGACATCATGTCAACACTTCCATATTTAACTCAACCGGTCTACCCCTATTACCCCCAATGTAATGGACAAGTGAAAGCTACCAATAAAACCATTGTACGAATCATAGAGAAAATGGTAAGTAAGACTAGCCGTAATTGGCACTTACAAATACATCTCGACCTCTGGGCCTTTCAAAACTCTATACACACTCCTATTGTTGCGACCCCATATTCCCTAGTTTATGGCACTAAAGCCATAATACCCTTGGAAGTGAAGCTTCCCTCCCTGTGAATATCTCTCTCCAGATTATCTTGATAAGGATGAAGACTATAGAGTAGCTCGGCTAGCAGAGCTAGAGCTGTTGGATGAAAAGCATATAAGAGTGCTTAATCACCTCAAGGTTTACTAGAACAAAGTATCAAGAGGATATAACAAATGGATCATTCATCGTGAATTTTATGTAGGTGATCTAGTGCTGAAATAAAATAAAAAGAACACCATCAAAGATAGAGAAAATAAAGGTAAGTTTGAGGCCAACTGGCTAGGGCCTTATGTGGTGATTGTTAAATATGGGTCAAGAGCTTATAAACTAGCATATTCATATGGTGAAGAACTTCTGAACCTATGAACACCATACATCTCAAGCACTTCTATGCTTAAGTATGGCACGAATATCAGATAAGAACTAAAAATATAAAAACAAAGAAAAAACAAGAAAAACATGAAAAAATTAAGAAAATAGTAAAGAAAAAGTAGGTCATCCACATGTGAAAACCACACAATTGTGGTGTAGTGGGTAGATATTTGGTTGAAAACTAGTTTTTCAGGTGCTTCAAGGAATATTTTCCAATCCCAAGTTACTCTTGCATTAGGATGGGTAACCCTCACCGCTTTCTAGAAATAACTTCCTTTGCTAGGTCTAGGAACCCTACCGAATCCATCTTCACCAAGCCATGATCTGGCTTATTTTCTCTTATATCTACATGAAGGATGTGCCTTTGTATATTCCCATCTAACATTGGGGGCACCTTCACATTCCACTTTCTCATACATATATGCATGGCATTATGCCTTTTGTATATTCCCACATCATGCTAGGGGCATCCACACTTCTTTGTCCTTATACATTACTTTTAGAACATGACCTTAGAAAATACAAAAAAATCAGAAAAGGATACACAAAAATATAAACATTTAGAAAATCCCCCTTCTAGGGACGAAGCTACAAAAACATTATAACATTGTCTTAGGGAAACCCCAAAAACAATGTAAACAGTAGCTTGAAAACTTATCTTTCAAGATAACCCAAAAACATTAGAAAATATATCAATGTTGTTCCGCAAAAACAAGGTAATGATTAAATCACTTTTAGTCTTCGGTTTGTATAGTTTTGGTTGTATATTTGTTTAGTTTTGTTAGCTTCCTTGTGTGTTTTTTTACTACACATATGTTTGTTATCACGTCTATCATATATCATTCATCACATATAACATCATCTGATACATCATATATACAAAAATGCTAAGTTTTACATCATGCATATATACTAGGCTAAACATCACATATACTATCATCATTGGGGCAAGAGGGTTGTGCATGATCACAAATCTACCCACCCCGCACTAATATCATCTAATATCATCCCAAATGATAGCGTCTACCAAAATATCTCATGTAAAAAATGTAGGGTATCATCTAAATCATCCTCAGACACTATTTTCCACCTAGCACTTCTCTTCACCTTGGGGATTTTTAAATATTTCCAAGTTCTTCTTGTCTTCTATTTTTATCTAGTGCCATGATTATTTTTAAATGATTATTATCAGCCTATTTTTCTTCTCGTCGGGCATTTTATTGCCACCCGATGCCTATTCTCTTTGCCTTGGGGAATTTTCACGTGATTTTAGGTGATCTTCCATTTCCTAAATTCTTTTGACCGATCAAAAATTAAAAATTATAAAAACCATTCAAAAATCCAAAAAATCGTAAACACTTCAAAAATGGACTAAAATTGGTAAAAAGCTCATTTGTAGCTGAAATATGTGTCTTTCACATAACACTCATCTTGTATATTGCTGACATTTTCACATGTTTTGAAACAACGACTCGTGGATCATCTAACTCTACAATCATTTACAAAAGCTACGCTGCTTACTTTGTCTATACTATGGGGCACCATCAGTTTCCTAGTACTTATTTTGTCATGCACATCACTTTTCCATTGGACCCAAGTGACATCCATCCTTTCCATTGCATATAAAAATTGCTTGGGGCATCATTTTAAACCTTTTTCATTTATCAAAACATTTGGGATTGCATCTTGATAACAAATTATTTGTGTAACTCTCTTAAACATTATTGGGTTAAGTGTGTGTGATTGTACTTATTTCCTGGTAGATGAGTTTTTTTATTTCTCATATTGCATTACATGTTTTTTATATTGCATGGGGTTATTGTTTTAGCAATGGATGACTATTTGTATCTTGGCTTTTCATGTCATTTTACACTTCCATCGTATGCTCACATTTTAATAAGGACTGATGATGAGGATTCTAAGCAAAATGATGATTACAAATTATTTCTGTAAGCACTGGTTTGTGGATAGCTCAATATCCCCTTTTCTTGTTGTTTTCTCATCTTCTCTTCACACTTTTCTTTCTTTTTTTCTTTTTTATTGTTGATCAAGTTCTTCCATCATCCCATCAACACTCGAGGGGCATCCCTTTAGCTAACTAATTTTTCTTCTACCCCTTCAAAAAATATTTGCTTATGTTTGTCTACTTTATTTGAAGTGACATAGCTTACGTCACCCCAAAGAGGGGAAAATGTAGACACTTGTAGTTTGGTCAAAGCACTATTATTCCTAATATTGCACTAATTATTCTCCTTCTTACAAATCGACAATACCTCATCAATAGGGACTCCTCTAACTCATCGTTTACAACATTCTTTTGGTCATATTTATCCTATAAAACAACTAATGGGGTTAATATGATCCTTTAATGGCTAAACCATATTCTCATCCTATTCTATACCACTTTCAATAACTTCCTATACTATCAATCCATTTCATTGGATTGATTAGACCTCTCAAAACCCTAATTCCTCTCTAAACAAGATTAGCTAGTCCTAACCCATGATTAACCTCTTCTAAACCTAGTCAAATCTTACTTTGACTCACTAATCAACTTGTTGAATCCCTTTTAGTCCCACATGCACCAAAATTCCCCACTTTCCCAAATGGAAAACTATAAATATCCCACTACCCCCTCTTATTTCTAAGAACTCTCCTTCTTCCTAACATAAACTATAGCATTTTTCTTAGGGTTTAGAGCTTATTTCATTTCTTTTATTGAGCTATTACTTTTTCCATTGCACTACACACCAAGCATTGAGTAAATGGGAAGAACCATTGGCCTTGAAGCCATTAATGGTGAGATTCCATTCTCATAATCACAAAATGATTGCTTAGAATCCTTACTAGGTTCATTTTTAAAGCTTTCAAGAATAGAGAATTACTAAATATGTTAAGTTGCTTGCTTCTTTCAAGTTTAATGTATACAAAGTGATGAATACTTGTTTATTTCTTATCTGATGGTCCACTGACTAGTTTTTAAAAAACTTTGGGGTTTCTTTAGAGATTCTTAGCCCATGTCCATGTCTTTTGAAAATTTTCATTGAACACATTCTTGATTGAATTCTTGATAAGTGGTCCTGGACTAGAATTGATTTTTCTTGGCTTTACCATGATTGTAAAATCAAACTCTTTGAATAAAAGAACCCATCAACATATGTGCCCCTATAAAATAGACTTACTTACAAATTATTTCAATACCATGTGATCTCGTATAGAACAAAAAAGTGTTCTTTAGCAAGTACTATCTAAATTTATACATCATGTAGATCATTGACAAGGCCTCATGCTCTGTAGTTGTATAATTCTATTCTACAGGAGTCAAATTTCTAATAGCAAAAAAATAGGATGATCTATAATACCTTCTCTAGGATGAGCTAATACTACACCAATGGCCATGCCAGAGGCATCCACATGTACGTGAAAATGTTGGTTCCATGAGGGAAAGCACAAAATAGGTGTCATAGTAAGCCTATCCTTCAATGCTTCAAATGCACACTATTACGGTTCTCCCCAATAGAATGTCCCTTTACCTTTTAATAACTCCTCTAAGGGCATGGAAATATTAGCATATCCTTTGATAAATTTTTTGTAATACCCTGTGTGGCCCAAAATCCATGCACCTAACTCAGAATGGTTGGCTCCTCCAAGCCTAAGATAACTACAACCTTGGCTGGATCTACTAACAAACCCTCCTTACAGATGATATGCCCTAGAAAAGTTCTAAAAGGTGTAGCAAATATGCACTTTCTGATGTTTAAAGAGATGCTTAACTGTTTGCACCTCTAAAACATTAATCACAAATTATCACAATGATTCTTGACAAGCCCATATACTATCCAATCATCCAAGTAAACCTATAAGAATTTATGAATAAAATCCTAGAATTATTGAACCACAATGCATGAAAATACTGTAGGAACATTCTTTAGTCCAAAGGGCATCACTATGTATGTAAAATTCCCCATTCAAAGTGGTGAAATTTTTCTTCTCTTAATCCTCATTTACAATTCTTACACGATGATACCCAAAGAATCCATCTCGTAAAAGAGTAAATTTCACGCTCTACAAAACCTTCTAATATTTCCTCGAGAGAAAGGTGTAGGAAAAGGATCAATCACACATGTAGCACTCACTCCTTGTAGTCCAAAAAAATCCTAAACTAACCATCTTTCTTTATACCGATTACCATGGGGCTAACCCACTCGATTCTTCTAGGGGCTTAATGATGCTAAATTTTAACATCTTTTCAATTTATTCTTTAACTTTTACATGTAGGTTAGGGTTAATCCTGTGTAAGGTCTCTTCCTAACAGGGCACACACCTTCCTTTAACTTAATCTTCATCTCACCCAAAGATTCATGCACTCCCTTTAACTCATGGTATCCCCTAGGAAATAAGTCTTTGAAATCACATAGTAACTCAATTATCTTAGCCACTTCAAATCAGACCAAAAGTATCCAATTATGGCCTCCTTAGCTTCAACATTCGTACCAATGTTCACTTTCTTGGTCTTCATAGGTTCATGATAGGTGTGCACATTCTTATCAAAACTATCTAAAACCTCACGCGTACCTTCTCACTTGGTTGGATATTTTATCGACTCAAAATATGAGGTTCAACCACATTACATGGGATTAAATCCCTCCTCAAAGACAGGTGAGGTAGCCTATTTATTACTAATCTACAACATAGCAGAAATAATATATACAATATCCACACTATTCTAACCATTGGGGTTGGGATATAATCCCAAAATCCATATCAAGATGAAATGGAGATGTTACAGCTTTAGAAATGAAATAGATTAGAAAGGAAACTTATTATAGACAAAACAAAGCAAAAGGAATGAGAGGAACATATTTTCTTTCAAGAAAACATAGATCGAGAAATACTTATACTAGTTTTATATAATGAGTGTAATATTTGAAATGATTAAAATAATCAAGAACACTAAACAAATAATAGCTTAAGATATTGATGTAAGAAAATCTCTCAAGATAGATGAATCCCACAACACAAAATTTGCAAAATAACACTTGTTTCTATTCTTCAATGATTAAAAATAAAATACAAAGTTTTCTTCTTCTTCACAATAGCTCTTAATATTCTCAAAATTTCTCTCCATTTTTAATGCACAAGCATCCCTTATTTATAATACAAAGAGCATAGAGAAAATACGATAAATCCTAGAAAATAGTCATTTAATGAGAGTCCTATTTTTATTAACTCTCACATAGGAGAACAAGTCAAAATTTTCTTCTTATGTGATGAAATGAAAATGAAAAATACATGACAATTTCTTGATAGAAATGATATGGAACATTATGTTTATTCTGCTTTGTTGTCCTTGTCTTCTTCTAGCAAAGTCTGCTTATCTCAAAATTCTTGGAACTTCTAGATTATGCCTTACATCTCAGCTTCATCTGGTGCACTAGAATAATCACTTAGAACCTCGCAAGTTTCATGAGTGTCACTTGCATTGCCAGGAAGTTTCTTCAACCTCTTGTTGAGTTTCCTTAGTGATTCCAAAACATTCTTGATCCTTATGAATTTATCAATGACTCAGATCGAAGATGGAAGTTGGTTCATGCGGAATTGATTCTTGAATTTGTTTATAGAGATCTTCGACAGGTAGAATCTCTAAGATTTTACCCAACACCTTGGCAAAGATCCTGGACAGCTCCTCTTCTATGTCATTAGTGGCATAAACCAGCTGATCTCTAGATTCCCTCAACTTGTTGCAAGCTTCACTGAGAATATTTATCCCGAATCGATGGCTTTGGCTAGCTGAAATTATTATCCCCATGCAGAATGATTCCTTCTTCCATTAAGATCCGGATGGAACCTGCTTTGAGTGTATTGAGATCTTCTAAAGTTAATTCAAGGTTCCCGAATTCTTGTGAAAATTCATCATCCATTTTTTTTTCCATCCTTCTTTATTTCCTCAAAGGATTTATAAACCTCCACCGTGTCATCAATGACCTCTCTTCGTTGTAGGAGTAGACTCTTTATCCATTTTTCAACCATTCTCCCCTTCTCGTTGATATTTTCAATCATAGGTACTGATGAGAAATCGAACTTGATAGGAGTAGGGGTAGAAGATGATGGTGTTGAATGAGAGGGATTTGAGAGCTTGAGCAATACTTCTATTAACTGTTCAACTTTCTCCTTTAGCTCATCTCTGCTCACCTTCATTTCCCTCAGCTTCTAGGCATAACACGTTCATGGCATCTTGCACATCTTGTTGTGCTCCTTCTATTGATACCTTTCCCATATCAACCCTGGTAATTTGATAATTAGTAACTTCTATATCCTCCTTGGTTTTGTCACCACGGAGTGGCAATCTCTGTAAACTTATGCCTTGAGGCATCCACTGAAACCCTTGAAACTGTTTTTGGGTTTCTTGGTGGATTTGCAAGAGAGGCCTTGAGTGAATTGAAGTCGAAGGCTAGTAGGGGAACTACCACCTTCCTCTTACTTAGTCTAATCAACCAACCATTGAGGTACAAAGTGGAAGAATTTTCCCAATCGGAGGTGTTATGGTTGTATTTGTAGGTGGGGGAAGGTTTACTTACGGAGTAGTGATTACTATAAGTGTGGTGACCGTGGGGATAGATTTAAGGAATGAAGGTGCAGAAGGAGGAGGCATATATATGGCCATTGTAGGTCTAGCAGAGAGAGGTGAGAGATTGGAGAAAATTCTGGCCATGGCTGATGAGAGTGGCATCGAAATATGAGATGAGGAAGGTTGGGAGAGAAGAGGTAAAGACTCTAAAGCCAAAGCTTGAGAAGCAAGAGAAAGACTTACTTCTGAACGAGCAATCAACAAAACAAGAAACAAGAGGTTGACCAACCTTCATTCTAAAATAATTTCTTCTTGTTTTGGGGGAGGAGGTGAATCCAATATCTCAACTATTTGTGTAGGCATAGTAGATGATTCAACCCCTTACTTTTCTTCTTTTCGACAAACTTAAACTTTATTTACCTATTGGTAGGGCTTTTATCCTTTTCCTTCTCTCCCTTGGAGGGTCCTACTTCTAAAGTAGCTATTTTTAAAAATCTCTTTTCCTTATAACTCATTCTCCCCAAGAAATGAGCCATGCTTTGTATGGAAAAGAGTCTCGAGCATCTCTTTCGTTGATAGAAAAATTTTCATTAATGCACCAATTGATGGTGGGAATTTGAGTTGGTCTCCATCCGACTGCTTGTACCTAGTGTCTAGAATACTTTCATTGTCCACGATGCCTTCGTGGGATTTCAGCTAGATCTAACATCTAAATTTATTCAAGTGTCACCTATCGTTGTCTTTTATTCATATAGAAATTTCATCCTAAAGATCAACCTAGATATCTTCCACAAAGGTGGGAACATGCAGTACAAAGTTCCATATGACTTGAGAACTCCTCGGATGTCGAATCCTTCCCTCATGTTCATATGTTTCTTCAATTTTTCCTGAAGTTCATGTACCACATTCTTGGCCTTAACCATGGTAGAACATGTATACCTTCTAATGGAAATGGGGAAGGAGACATCGGCTTTATGCCTACTTTGTTGGAATTTGTGAAAATCCAATAATTGTCTGACCAACTTCATAAGGATTAGTTTGTCACTTGGGAACCTGAGCAAGATGAAAAGGATTACCATGGAACCTTACCACCCGAAGATAAGTAAAATTCTTGAATTGTAAGAAAATGCAACCCCATTTTGACACTTCGGTCCATGCTTCATTGAAACCCTTCTCTTCCTTAGATCAGGATCCAATCTGCAAATGTTTTCATAGAAGAAGGTGTCATTCACTCTTCTATATTGGTCTTTAGACCCTTTTATTGTCAGCTGAGGGAAGAACCAATATATGTGTTCCGTTGCTCGGTTTCCCTTTGCATCTAGCCATAGGTAGTTCCTCATGCCTACTGCTACATAGGTGACATATGACATCATATAGAACTTTCCTATAGACAAGACTATTTTCATTTGGGAGTCTATCTCGTCACTTATTAGGCTACCCCAATCAATCCCTTGGTCATTCTTCTTTATGATGACCATGAATTGGTACATCCACCCTTGGAATTCCTTCAAATCTGGGAGCCCAAATAATGGCTTAGTAGGGTGATGATATCACCGACTTCAAGGATAAAATCACTTCTGGACCCGACTTGGAAACCTAGAATCAATCGGCTTAGCCTTGATCAAGAACTTCTTGTTTACGTGCTTGATGCAATCTTCCTGATCTTTGTCCTAGGCCTTTTGTGCTGATTTAAGGTCTAAATCAACATATTCTATAAATTTTGGCAAATTTAGGATTTGATCAAAGTAATCTCCATCCAACTTCACTATAGATTCCCCCTGGTTGATTTCTTCCGAGCGGGAGGCTGAGTCATAGTGGGAAGCACAAGCCAGGATGAATTCAAGGCATTGAGATGATATTGGAAATCCTACTGCAAGAGGGAGACTATTGTCGGCTATTGACTTCATCCATGAATTCTAAGAGAAGAATCCTCAATTCTTGTCCATAAGTCTTCCATATCTATACTTCTGAGCTCTATGTCCCGAATGTCATAATTGCAACTTACATAAGAAGAATACTTCGTCTTCTGATACTTATATTTCATCTTTCTTGACTTATCTAACTTATCCTTAGATTGGCCAGGGTCCGACATGAGGAGTCTTGAAAATGCCTTGATGACTTCTGGAAGAGAAATCGGGTGTGAAAGCTTGTTGGACAAGTGCACAAACCCTCTACACTATTCAGATTTTGAAACTTGCAAACCACCTTTCGAAACCTAATAGAATAGATTTTATGTCAGAAATTAGGCCATGTCAAACACCAACGAAACTTAAAACATTATCAGATTTTGGAGGATGTCGAGCACCTTGAGAAACCCAAAACACTTTGGAAGTCGAGGATGTTGAGCGGTGGAAGATCTTGAAACATGATGAAACTTGATAGGTGTTCAAAACCTGCAAAACCCGACACAAGGTGGAAGAACCGAGATGTACAACACCCTGCAAAACCTGAAATCAATATATTAGGTTTCGCATGTCAAAATATGAGAATTTCCTGCCTTTTCACTTATTGATTTTTAGATTCTTTTGAAATCTACAACTTATGTAAAAATAAGTAAATAACCAAGGAGTGAATTTCAAACAAGAACCCTACTAGGAAAAAGACAAGAACTAAGGAAAAAGACCCAAAACCCTAAACCAGTAATGGAAGAGGAAATGAAATGGAAACCCAAATAAAACACCTCATAAATAACCCAAAAATCTCCAAAATATAAAGAAGAGAAGAATACCTTCAACAAGTTTGAAAAATGATCAAAGACGGATGGTGAAATTGACCGGGAAGCTCAATCGGGTTTGGAGGTAGAAGAAGCACACACAGAAATCTGATGCAAAGCAAAAATGTACCAAGTAACAAATGACATGGAAAACCAACTATTTATAATACCCTAACATTAATTACACCTCACTTGACATGTGTGCCAACTACCAAAAACTAGACATTAATGACATGTCATCATGCTCGGAGCTTCCGAAAACCCGATACAAAGGATAAAAACTCAATTCGGGTTTCGGGAACATCAGACATGATGCATGCCTTGTTTAGATGCTTCTAAGTCCTGAAATCCCAACACAAAGGCTTCATTCGGGTTTCAGGTTTTGGGAAACAAATGACACAAAACATGCATTGGATAAAGCATGTTCCAATGCTTGGGAGTTCTGAAAACCTAACACACTACTAAGACAATCGGGTTTCAGGTTTTGGGGAACATCAGACATGTAACATGCAAGAAACATGCTTTCATGCAATGAAAACCTGAAAACCTGAAAATCTCCTTCAAAGGGGAATTTTAAAGGGATTTTCCTAAAATTTTCATATGGTTATCTCATTTTTAGTTGGAATCACTAAAACGAGATAACACCTTATAAATGATCTATATCCAAATTTTCTACTTCTTCCTCATCCACTATGTAGACCATCTTTCCTTTCTCCTTCTCAAGGAAAACATGCTCAAGTAGTTCAACATTTGTCTCATCTACTTCATCAAAACACGCTCCTAGGTCTACCTCACCAAATAACTCATGAATGAGTTCTTCAACGTTGCACTGCCTTTGTCTCCCATAGTCAATCACTCTATAACTCATAATTCCTCTTTCACCAAAAGTTTAGTGGAGAATTATTCAAAAATATGGATCATTTAGCCAAGTCTTGCAAATTTATAGTATCCCTATGTATTTCCGCATTAAAATACCAAGTGTGCACGCAACCACGTAAAGTGAAATAAAATTTTTCACCCACAACGAAGGTGGTAAATCTTCTTACCCCTCTATCTAGAGTCTTTTACACTATTGAATGTGGTGCTTTGAATAGGAGGATTACCATTATATGTGCATATTTGAGTGGGTGAATTACTCCTAAGAAACCGGGTTGTTAGAGCAATTCTCACTTAATTCTATTCTATGAGTTTATCCTATGAACCATCCACCAGAAGCATTGTTGTCCCATATTAGGATATACACTAACATATTTCTTTTTCCACTTAATCCTTTCATTATTCTTCCATTGGCGTGCATGAATACCTCGTGATCTCCTTCGCCTAGTCTATTGGGGTACAGAGTTGTGACTTATCCTCCTAAAACAACGAGGTCTACCTCCTTGCGTATATGCACTTATTAATTTGCACCCAACCATCTCATAGGTGACATGCACCCAATTCCCACAAGAAATACTTGTAGTATCACTAATGGACTATGTATCATCCCACTAGAGGATTCCTTCCTTAGATGGCTCAATTACTTATGGATCTTGAATGACGTGCACATAAATTTTGTTCAGGTATTCCTCACTCAAAGGTTTAACATAAGGTGCAGATTTTCCATCTGTCAAAGAGATGATAAATCATTCTCCATTTCTCTCAAAGATGATATACCCCTTGTTGAACCATAGATCAACATTATTTACATAACACCAAGGGCATCCATGTAGATTTGGGAAGTTGTATTCCTCTGCAAGCGCTAATATCTCAAATTCCCTAGTAAACTTGGTCCCTTGTATAGTAATAGATGCATCCTTTAAAAATCCTATTAGAGTGGCCTTAGTTCGATTTTCCATAAATAGTACATTAGAGGATGGCTATAATGGAGTTCTATCCATCTGTACCCATGCATCTAAAGTAAGCACATTAACTTCCACACATGTGTCAATCAATATATTGCTCAAAAGCCACCCATCTAAAACAACATTTAGGGTGATCTCCTTGTCATAATCCAAGATATAATGGGGGAGATTAGTGTACAGGATCTACCATCCATTCTCAATACCGCTGTGCGTAGATTTTTCCTTTTAACCAATTCCCTAGTAATCGAATAATATTCTCCTGGCACAACATCTTGCATACCTCTATCATATCATTAACATCTGATTGGACCATCTCTGTTTCCTTATTTTGTTCCAACTTCTACGACTATTCCTTTAAACATTGTATTTCACCTTGAAGATTTCTAAGCACCTCCATTGTTTTCTGATAAACCTCCTTCCGATTTGTAGGATCTCGGTTATCTAGCATGTAAGACCTCCTCCCTAGTAATGGTAGGATTTTTTGCAACGCTTCTCTAGTGTGTGTAGCTTCAACGTGTGTAGTAATTTTCACAGTACTACCTCGGGATCTGCTTTATTAACTTTGACATCCATTGGTTTTCCATGTCATGTTGTATTCTAACTATCATTTTGCATAAAAATGCATGCAACAAAAAAATACGACCAAATCCCAAATATATGAATATATAATGAATTTATTTACAAAATAAAACTTACTGACAGATGATGTCAACAACAATCTCTAGATCTCGATACCATGAAAGAGAAACGATAACCGAGATCATACCAAGCCAAGAACACAAATGCTAATCAAACACCATGATCAATAAGATGAAAGCAATTCGCCAGAATAACTTTACATAAAACCTTTGCAAAAAATGAGAAACAATATCATATATTATTATGGAACTCAATGCAATACATTGAGAATGGGCTTTGCTTAAATAGGCAAGTAATAACAATTTAAGAACCATTCAAGGTCATAGATCAAGCCATAAATAAAGGAAATAACTAGTCATCAATGAACTAGTCAATATCATAGATTTAGGAGAGAACTAGACATCAAGGATCTAGTCAATACCATAGATAAAGGAAAGAATTAGTCAATACCATATATCAAGGAAATAACTATACCTAACAACTAGATAATATCTCCTAATATCTAAATAAATAAAAAAAATATCCACACACATAAGTGGGTGAGGATAAATACAATAAAGGTAAATAAAGTACCTAGGTGAACATGAGCTAAGGTAAATACCTACTCTAACATAATGTGCCCTCTACTTTATAATCTACACACCAAATTCTCATGTACATTTCATGCACTCAATTGGCCATAGTTTCTCCAATTGCTTTGCCATAGCTTGAAATGTGAGCTTCGAGAATGGGCTCTCTCCAATGTATATACTTCTGACTACCTTAGCGCATAACACCGATTCAAGCACTTTACGTGGATTTGTATATGTCTTATGCGACAATACCCTCCTAAAACATGTGATCAAGCCTCTAATAAACCACTTTGCATGTTGGATTGCATGGATATCATAGGAAAATTCAGACAAAAGAGTTTTGAAATGGGCATCATATTCCCAAACACTCTCAGTAGTGCCCTACTTAATATCCTTGAGCATGCTTATACTTTTTTGCTTGAACTCAGGGATATAAAATTCCTTAAGGAAAACATCCCATAACGTTGTATAATCTATGCAAGTTTTATCAAGGTCAAACTTCCCGCTAACCGTATACATGTCCTTACAACATAGTTCCAAATTGACTTTCCTTGCACTCAGAAGCCATGATCCCTTTTACATGCCACAATATCTCACACATGTGCACATGCTCAACAATATATTCTATTCCCTATATTATAGAAGATGAAGTTACATCTCCATGTAAATATTCTAGGGTTGGTGAGGACCATGCCCACCCAATCCAGAACCTCCTATTTTACTTCCACCCCGGATCAACCAGATCCGCCGGATCCTAAGCCGCATGTTTCTCTGGATCCTCCACCTATAGTAGGAATTGAACTAGAGAATGCACTACCCTGTGTCCCACAAGTGGTGCTAAACTAAACTCCTACATTCTGTGAAGTTTGTTACTCCCCGATTTGAGTCCAAATATCTACACACTTGTGTTCTATGCTGATGACATACCTGAAAAGGTTCCTATAACCGGTCCTCAAAATAATAGGGAAGATGTCTTCCTGGCCATAAATGCACTTGATATATGATTTTTCCCTAAACTTGTTGATAAGTCGACTCTACCTCTTACTTGTATACTACACAAACTAGCTTACTGAGTACTAGTTGTACTAGAAACTAGAAAACCAAGTGTAAGGGCTAGGATGCCTAAGAGATTCACATGTGCACCCACGGTGAAATTGTCTCTGCTAGCGTGCTCTCATAAGAGGCTGATGAGGTTTCCCTATCATGTTTTCCCAAATGGGGGAGTTCCAAATGCTCTGGCTCCACACCCTCTGTGTGAGCTCCAAATCCTTCATGATCCATCTCTCTCCTTAATGCCATCTATTCTATAATCTCGTGCTATTTCCCAAAATCTCTATCACATGCCTCATTTACTTAAGATGTATTTCTTCTCTTTTCCTCTCTACCACTAGGTCTGCCATCTTTCACCAAACTTGCTCCTACCCCCACACGTGGTGGGGTTTAGCTAGCCATCGGTTTCTCTTCCAAATTCAGGGTTACCATCAAGATTTTGATCACCAGTGGAATGCCTTGCAGATATGTTCCCCTAGGATAATGTAAAAACTGAAACTCAGCTACCTCTGGGAAAGAATAAGTGGAAATTGAGTACTCCAAAATATATCTATTCAAAACACCATAGAACCAAGTGTCCACAATGTGCATCCAAATCATATCAGCATCATAAAGGGCCTGAAATTCTTCTTGCATCTAAAAAAGTGTGCAAAACCTCCAATTCTTTTTAGACGTATAAGTAACTAGCCATTCATACAACTCTATTGGAAAAATAGCAAATAAACTCTCATATAAATAGTCATACAAGTTCCTCTCCTCCCACGTGTGCACGTCAAACTCAAATCTAATGCTAAATATCCAAGTGTATTCTTCTTCCAAATATACTATCCACTCCTCAACACATGATCGGGTCAACTAGTACGTCTTGATCACGAAACATCCTGAAAGCAACTAAAAAAGAGGTCCCAACAACCGAATCAATGATGCAACCTAGATTTTACTATGAATAACCCATGTGTGCTAGCACATCACTTAGCCTAAGCTAAGCACTCACCCAAAGTGCGTAAAGGCACCAGGTCCCTCTTTAGAGTTTCTTATACAGAATGTTAGCATGATGATGTTTAAACATATTCATATTCATAACTAATCATAAATATTCCAAAGTGTATAATCTAGATTTCTATCTTAAAGAACCATAATAAATGAACTAGACAATAACTATGCTAAGATTAACCATACAAGAACCAGATTAAGCTATGTCTAATTTCATTATCCAAGTAATATACTCCATTACATTAAATAATGTAAAAAAAGAATCTTATTACAGTTATACCAATATCTCCATGAGTTAGATGTGCATCAAAACGAACAACACAACTCTACAATAATTCACCACACTAAACTACACAAATCAATACATATTTATAAAGATGGGGAATTTTCCTTCACCACCCATGCACTTCTCAAAATAGGTCACATGCTAATAATATCCATGTACCTTTACAATATTATGCACAACATGCAAGTGCTCTAACAATAGATTTCATATAGTTAACTCCAAGTTGAAATCCTATTATTAGCTTAAACTATGCATGGTGCTTATCTGCCACTTGTTCCCAAAATACCATTACATGGAGTGCAAATATTCATCTTTGTGTGTTCTACATGTTATCTCCAAAAATAGTCCTTATCCACAAAAATGGCTAAGTCCTGATCCAAAGTGTTCTGCACGTGTTTCCTTTTCTACCTTCTTCTCGTACGTTCAAATGTTCCTTGCTCCCATGCGCGCATCCTTCATGTGTCTTCTCATTAGAGAAAAATTATGTATACTCAAAAACTTGGACAACATCGATACTTGGCTTAAAATCATGGAGGATGAGTTTGCACAAAGATTCAATACTTGATTTGAGTTTGATGCACATAAATGGGTAGAGGAGCACCTGTATCATGAGCTCTATGAGACATTATTTTTTTGTTTCCCAAGAGAGTTGTATGAATGGTTATCAACACATAAATCAAGGAATAGGTAGTATTATAGACCTCATGTTCGAGACTGAGAAGAGTATCGAGGCTACATGATGTTGATCTGACCTAGAATTGTGTCGTTGATAAGTGGTGGAGTGGAGTGTTGATTAGTTATACCTAAAAATACGTGATTTCTAAGTATTATTTTATGGAGATTTCTGAGTTTGAGTTCTTGAGGGAGCTAATAAGATCGTTCTTGTGTGCTATATTGTTATCCATTAAAATCATGATCATCACTCGTGTATGGACACATTTCCTATCATTGGCGAACTTCCCACTAGGCGTGGGGGTGGAAGCCGCAGTGTGGTAAGAGATGGCAGATCTTGTGGCAGAAATGGAGAGAGAGAGAGAGAGGAGGTGTCTCAAGTATAATGAAGTACGAGAAAGGGATTTGGTGAGATAATGCAAAGTTACAAGAGTGATGGACTTATGGAGGTAGACGTTGCGGGAAGGATTTGAGGTTCACGCAGAGAACATAGAACCTGAGTAGTTTATGCTACCTCATCTTGGAAAGTGTGAGAGAGAAACCCCCTCGACTTATGGTGAGATCTCTTCATATGGAGAAAGAAGGAGATTCATAGGTGCACATATTAGTCAACCTAATGACCAAACCCCGGTGCATACTTTTCTAGTTCTGAGATAAGTGTTGTTAACCTAGTTGGTGTTGGTATTGGTAGTTAAGCAACACCTGGTAGATATAATTTTTCATTTAGTTCATCTATGGTAGCACAAAAATTTCATGTGTTTGGAGGCATCCTATCTGGCACATCATTTAGGAAAAATGTTGGTACACGAGTTTGGGTATCATGTCTGAAGTGGTTTAATGTCACAGATCGTTGGCAAATAGTTCAAAGTGCAATGGTGGGGACGTAGAGTGCAATTGATTTAGTCCCCTACCTACTACAGGAGGAGGATCTAGTGAATCAAGAGGAATAGGAGCTAGTGGAGGAAATACAAGAGGGAATCAAGGTCTTGGATTTGGTGGACAAGGACCACAACACTATGAGTAGATGTTTTATGAGATGTCTTTTTCACTTTCCCGATTACGAGGGTGTTGAGGATGTTGCAGAGAATGTACACAAATGTGATTTTCTATGGCATGCTAAGGGCATCACTACCCTAGAGTGGAAGTAAATTCATTTTTCAACTACATTGTCGGGGTGCGCACATAGCTAGTACTATCGAAGTACGACCCCATCACATGGAAGTGGATTATATTGCGTTGTGTGATGCCTTTTGGAGGAATTTCATAGTCTCGAGTTTGATAAAAAGAGAATCATAGTGCTAAAGGAAATTCAACAAGGTATGGTAGAGAGTGTGTGGGAGTATGACATGCACTTTAAGACTCTTTTTCAAATTTGTCTTATGATATCCATCCATCTCAGAATGCTCAGTGGTTCATATGTGGCTTGATAACACCCTTCAGGTGAGCACTCTCACATAAGACTTTCATGGATCCATAAAAATCACCGGAGGTTGCTTTACATGTTGAGGCTGTCAGAAGCATTGATACTAGGGTAAGTCCTTTTTAAAGGCACAAATTGCTTCCATTACAAAGCAACTTGAGAAATCATCTACAAACTCAGCTCATGAGACTCACAGTGAACTATGGTACCCAGATTGTGAGGTAGGATGACACACAAAGGACATTTTCCCACATAGTACATGTGTGCCATGTCATTAGATTGTGAAATACGTCATGTGGATCATGATCCAAGTAAATTCTTGTTGTTACACGTGCTCCATAAGAATGTGTCTTCTTATTTTAAGATTTTCTCATCTACGACTCACGATACAAAGGATTTTCGATTAATAGACCAAATCCATGATGCCATTTATATTGGTATGTGCCATACCAATATTGGAAGTAGTTCTAAGAACAAAGGTGATCAATATGAAGGAAAAAAATATTGAGGTGATTAAGGAAGGGGTTTTAGCAGAGGATTCGAGGCCATAGTGGGCAAGGAGGTAGGAGTGAATTTCCCCATGGAACTTATTAAAATTTTAGATCTCTGAGAATTAAAAGAACAAGTTTTTGGATTTTCTATAGTTCTCAAGGTGTTAGAAGAAGCATAAGTATGAGGAATTTCATGAGTTGTATGAGCACATGAGCCGAACTAGAGGAATGAAAAGGCATGGGGATCATGACTATGAAGTGTCGATGGTGTACTCTTATGATCTATGAAATCATGTTTGTAGTAGGTAATATGTTATCTGCTGAAATAGGTACAATTCTTCCATGTTTATGCTTAATATAAAATGAAGCAATTCATCTCTTTTATTTTTATGCATAATAATTCACTACTTGGGAATGAGAAATTGAGTTTTAGTTTTCATAATTCATGGGGATCCAAAACAACATTACCTTGGATCAATTTCATTGATCCAAGGTATGCTTCTAATTTATAAACCTTGTGGTCATAATGACCAAGCTAGATAGATTAAAGGGTTTCTAGAATTTGATTGTAGTAAGGTCATGAATGATCATGATCTCTCATGGCTCTCTCTGCTTCATATTAGATTTGAATTTGGGTATGTTAATCTAGTTCTTCTTTTTGTTAAAGTGAGATGTAATTTTTACTATGAACATGGAACCTAATTAAACTATGTTCCTTAAATTAGGAACTTTATCCTAAAAGTGTAACCTAACCTAAGTTACTAAGTTCTTTTGTTAATATGGGATGTTAAAACAAAAGGACCTAAGACTAAAGACTTAGACCTAAGGACCTATGTTAGTTCCTAAACTAATGTTGAACCTAACCTAATGTTTGGCTAACCTAAAAGGGGCCTATGGGATGACATAGAGAGGGGGAGGTTGGTGGCATCAACTCCTAGAAATTTATGAGGAAATTAATATGGTCTTATCTCTTTTTAAACTGCCAAATTTGGCAAAGGCATGAGGAAAGTTGGGGGAATGAGTTGGCATCTCCACCAGTTTTAGTTGCATGCAATTTTGAACTTAGTCATTTCCAAACATAGAGGTGGTGGTGGTGGGAGAAGTGGAAGGAATGATAGTCCTATTTTTCATTTAATATTTTGAAAATGGTGAAAACCACCTAGGAAGAAGAAAGAGGGGTTTTGGTTTTGTTTTGGTCATTTGGTCTTTTTGAGCTTGAGCTTTGCATGTGGTTTTTTTCTTTCCTTCGAACCTCAATTCTTGCATTCTTAATGAATATTTCCTTGCATGGTGTTTAAATGAAGAATTTAGCACTGTAAAAACTATAAGAAAGAAGAAGAAGAAGGTTTTGAGGTTGTTGGCATTTCAAGGGAAATAATTGAAGCTCTTCTTGGAGATTTTCTATGAAAAAGAGAAGACTGAGCTCTATCAGGCATGATAGGCCCTATCCATTAAGTCTTATGCTTTTACTTAAATGTTCATAAAAACAACTCTGCTCTTAAGGAAATATTTCTGGTTTTGTTTTTGTGATTGAATTTATTTTTGCTTCAATGGTGTTTTTTTTTTTTCTTGGATGCATTATCATTTTGGTATGATAGTTGGAAAATGTGTTCTGGGAGTATAGTTTTCATACTTCTAGGTAAACTAGCTTTTTCTTTAATCTTTTAAAGAGGACTTGAAACATAGAGCAGATCTATAGTTAGGAGATCTTAGTTAAAAGGTTTTCTTGCTTGCCATGTATGTATCTTGGTTTGTTAGAATTAAGAGAGATCTTGTTCAAATGTTATTTTTTTATCATTTGTTGGAAGACTTAGATATAGGAAACTTTTGATATCAAATTTTTTTCTTAGATCTTTTGTTTTGGTTTTTGTTTGATTTACTTGTTGTTGTAGAATTTGAAGACCACCATTTGTTCTTGATTGAGGAAAAACTTAGGTTATGAGTTGCATGTTTGAACATTACTTTGACTAAGTATAAATCCTCATATTTTGACTTGCATGTCTTCTTTCTAATGTCATTAAATGAAATTTTGAAGGACCCCTTTTGTGTAGACAATATGCCATTGTATTGGAAGTATAACATGTTTATGAATGAGTCTAGTTGTTTGATAATGTCAGTGGAAAATGTTATTCTATTTTAACTTACTCTGAAACTATAAGTTATCAGAGGAATACCCACTTCGTGTTTTTGTATGAAATCCCATTTTGGGTATCAATTGTTGTAATAGCTCATTCATCAAAAGTGTACAGGATTTCATATCTGATTAAGGTCATTTTTCCTTATTGTATACTTCTCATGTTCTCTTAAACCACTTTGGGATTTTTTGCTCTTGGTAACAAATATTTTTGGATCTGAGTTAATGTTTTGATTATTGTTGAATGAATCTCTTTTTTTGAGAGGAATGCATGTATGCTTATCTTCTGTCTTCTTATTAAAAAATGGTTTTAAATTTAGGGACACTATTT
Source organism: Taxus wallichiana var. yunnanensis (assembly GCA_018340775.1). Classification (NCBI taxonomy): domain Eukaryota; kingdom Viridiplantae; phylum Streptophyta; class Pinopsida; order Cupressales; family Taxaceae; genus Taxus; species Taxus wallichiana. The sequence continues at coordinate 349,820,275 of CM031240.1, read as the reverse complement.
TTTCTTTTGACCTATTTTTGTTCTATTGTTTTCTTTCCTCCCTTCACTGGGATTTTTAGAAATGAATCGATTCTTTTATCCTTTTGATGGAATCATGCTTTTTGAACTTGTCTTTCTTGAAATGATGAAAGGTAAAGGTTGGATGTTTGTTTTATGTTTTCCTTTCTTAGTTCTTTTGTACTCATCCAATTCAGACTTGGGTGAATCTCTATTTAGATATTGATTTGGTCATTATGTGAACTATTCTTCAATGTTTCAACACTTGATGTGAGTTTTTCAAATGGAAATTTTTCTATGTTTCTTTTTTCTTTTTTGTTGTGAAATGTTTACTCTTCTTCATAAGAGTTTGGATAAAATGAGGAGACTACAATCTCACTCATTCCCTCTTCAATCTTATGATGGGGATTTTTTTCTCTTAGGTATCGTTGTTGTTCCTTCTCTAGTCTATTTTAGTTTATATCACTTCTTGACCATTGTGATAGGATTTAGTGTATTAATGTCCTTAGGAAAAAAAACTAAGTTTATGTTATGCTTAGAAGGAGTATCGAGCCTTGTATAAGTTCTAAACTTAAACCAATCTTCTCCTTTTTGGAATATTAACGAATGTGTATCTTGTATGAGGCCTGAATGTTAGTTTTTTTTTTTCTTGATAGAAGAAACCTTATACTTTTGATAAGGTCTGAATGATGTTATCTTTGACTTATAACTTGAATTGAATGTAATATGAACCTAGGACTTTTAGGATGCTTCAAAGGGTTACTTTAATTGTTTATGATGATTTAGTTACCCTTACTTGTCTCATATGATCTTATTTATGATTAATGTCATCTTAGACTTTAGGATGAATCTGAGATAAGTGGGACAATTAGATGGAAGGAAATATTCATTATTACACAAACAATAGAATTAAATCTGAAAGATAGTTTTATGTATCTTATATTCTTCTTGTTAAATAGATTTAGCTGATTGAAGGAACTTAAATTGGTTACATGAAAGTGAAGGTAAGGTTAATGAAATGATAATTCTTCTTTAACTCTATTTTTTAAATTTTGTATGATGAAAGGGGTTTTATGATGGAAAGTTAGGGTTGATAGGTTGATTGAACTAAACCTTACTTTTGATTAGAAACTTTAAAACATCTCTCTCTCTTCTTCTTGGATTGTATTCTTTTTGGTTAAGTCTTTATGTTAGTTTTGGTTGTGTTTTTTGGACTATTTTTCATAAACAACAAAGTTCTTTTTATGAAATAGTTAGTTAAAAGCACATCATTTTAATGATATAGTGCTTATCATGCTCAGTTCAATGAATTGACCCATGCTAACAATTTTGCAGATGGATTTCATAAAATGAAAGGAGAAAGACATATAGAAAGTTACATTTGTTTTATTAAAGAAATTGTATCTTTATTATGATGAAATGTGGCTTCATTACTTGAGATGTACTTGTTGGAAAAGAAAGTTGTAATAAGAATTTAGTTTTGTACTGATTGTTTTGACACTTTGTAATCTCTAAAATGTTTTGGATTTAGTGAATGTATCACTCCTTCTTGATGAATAAAAGATGTGATGATTTCTAAATAATACTTATTTGTAATACTTTCTTGTCATGAATTGGGATGAATTGATATGTATTATCCTAATGAAGGAGGGTAGTTAATATACTTAAATAATATGGAATGGTTGGGGTAGGAATCTAAGTTGTTAGTTGTATTATTTTCTCAAGTAGAGATGCAACTTATAAAGTTGACATTCAGAAGATACTCAACCATTACAAAAAGGACTGTATTTGAATTATATGGATGTATGTGTATTAAACCTTGATATAATTAATAATGTGTAATTTTGTTTATAAATGGACATTAGCCCATAATATAGGGAAGAAAGATACTTTCCATAAAATGAATCATAGACATAACTTAAGATCTTGTTAAAAGTATCATGATTATTGTAAGTAAATAATTGAAAGTGTTCTTCCTTAAGCAGAACTTCCTTAATCAAAGTTAGGAATGCTTGGAAGGGAAATAAAAAGGGAATTTAGACTTCATTCCCATGAAGTCTAAAATAAAAGGTTTACATGGAACTTATTTAAGCTAGGGCTGAAATAAGTAAGAAATTAATTAACACTTTCATAAATGCAAGATCTATTATGTAAAAACATGATTCAAGTTGTTTTGTATAATAAACATAAATATGTAATTAATTGGTTAGGAAGAAGATTTTATCTACATACCTACCTCAATGTAATTCAACTTAGTAACCTTATAGGTTAAAAACCTAGTTGAATCCTATATAGGTTATGTAATTAATCTTTAATGAAGTGATTAATGAGATATTAAAATTTCAATCTAAGGTATGTTCGTCCAGATGAGGAAACTCAGTTGGATGTTGACACACATCAACTACAAGCATAGTACCTTTGTAATGACATAGAGTCATTACGAGGATACTATGATGCAGTTGATATGTCTCAACACCCCACATAGTTTGTTTAACTTGACTAACATAAGTGCATGATGGATCACAATTCTTCCTATGCAGAGATAGGAACATGATCTAGTGTCGGGTCAACTCACGTTGACTTAGGATAACTAGACACACCCAATCAATGATAAGTTCGATTGAGTATGTCTATGTACCCTTAGTCACCATGAGTAGTCTTCCACACTAGGGCATGTTGCTAACCTTGTCTAGGGTTAAAATTTGAATCAAGTGGGACTGACAAAAGTCAGTGAAGACCACTCTAAATAATAGAAACAAGTGTGGTGAAGGACTTATTCCATTTGATGAGTATGTCATCTAGGAATGTAAACATGATAAACATGTTTAAAATATTTGGCCAAAGTATCACAAGTTGTTGGTTGCATTGTCCTATGTCACCTAGTTTAAGAAGTGAGGATTTCAGATGAATATCGGTAACAAATATTCAGATAGGCCTCTTAAAAAAACACTTGGGTACCCTAAAAGGTAAAGGAACCAAGTATACATTGTATACACATTACTGAATAACATGAGAGATCATTTTGTACCGAGTCATGAAATGAGAGATCGATGTTTCACCAGTCATTACAACTACATATGGTTTTCTATTATGAGATAGTTTGGCATTGGAATGTGTGTTCTAAATTATGTTAATTTAGAATAGAGAACATTATGTAAAAAAAAAAATTCCTTGTTTCTAAAGTCTTAAAATGGGAATGTTACATCTTGGTATCAGAGAAAGGTTGCAGCTCTTGGACCTATTATGTCCATAATATGATAAAAACTTAATTTTCTTGTTAACAAAAATGGTTAGAACAAGGGGAAATGTTGCAAACAACCCACCCCAGGTGGAGAGGTAAACTACCACCCAAAAACTTGATGAGATCCTTGCTTCCCTATGTTGACACAAGAGATCATCTTGGTTGTACTTGAACAACAAGTTATGGGTAATGAGGAGGAGGAAGAAGATGCTGGTAATAACAATCAACCACCTCCTGTGGACAACACCAATGTTGGGAATTTGGGTGTTGATAATAATAATGTTGCAAATGCTAATGCAAATGTACCCAATCAACCTAAAAATAAAAAGGCAAGGTTAGCAGTTGAACTCACAAAATGATATAAAAAGGATAAGTCCACCTAAGTTTGATGGCACTACACTGGGGATGGAGCTGAGAACTAGCTCAATGAAATGGAGAAGTACTTTGCAATAAGAAACTTCTCAGAGGAAACAAAAGTAGTATGGGGAGCTTATCATCTTTCCCATGAGGCATCTTCCTGGTGGGACAACCATAAGGATGAATTGAATATTGATGAATCAAGCATCACTTGGGATCAATTTAAAAATTATTTTAGGAAATGATGGCTACCACAACTTTATTATGATCAAAAGATGACAAAATTTCAAAACTTAACTCAGGAAAGTTAACTAACAGAATACTGGGAGAGGTTCACTAAACTTCTCAAGTACGTACCTCAATATCAAACTAACGAGAAGTTTAGATATATGAAAAATTCATTATGGGATTAAACCCTATCATAGGGGGTGAAGTAGATGTTCACATCCCAACCACCATGGAAGGGGTTGTAGAAAAAATCCATTCGGCAGAAAAAAAATTAAAAGCAATCTCTTCCCATAAGGAAGAAAAAAAAGAAAATTCCTAATTCTTCTTCATCTCTTGCACCCAAAAAGGGGGCATGGAAGAAGTTTGGTACCAAAAATAAATTTTTTTGATATAATAATAAGAAAAAAAACAACAAATAAACCTACTACAAATGTTTGAAACAATTTCATTAAGAACAATAATAATGGACAAAAGTCCTATGGAGGACAAAAACAACAATTTTAAGGCTGAAATAAATTTGAGCCTAAAAGAGGACCTATAGGAGGCTGCTACAATTGTGGAAAGATCATTATGCAAATCAGTTCCCTCTAAGGAAAGATGACAACAATCAACAACATAAGATACATGCTGCAGTAGCTGATAAACAAGCTGAAAAGTAAGTTACACCTATAGAAGTGCTAGGTAAGTTATTTGGTATGCTGTTACTATAATTTTTTATACTGGAGCTACTAAATGCTTTATTTCTAGTAAATTAGCTTCAAAACTAAAAATAAAAGATGGAAAAATGGAAAAATCTTGGGTTGTACATTATGGAAATAATGTTGTCCACACAGTTAGTCAGTGTCTTTTTGGAGCAGTCCTAGACTTGCCTAGTTTTTCCACTAAAGTTGATCTTTATGTTGCTCCTTTGGGGTCTTATGATGTCATAATAGGTGTTAACTAACTGGATTTGCTTGAACATAAGGCTAAAGTAGACTATTTTGAAAAACACATTAGTTGTCTTGATGATCTATAGAAAACAACAAACATCCAGGGATAAAATGTGAGATTTTAGTTAGAAAATTGTCATCTATGCAACTTAAAAAGGCCAAAAACAAAGGTTGCACCTTGTATGCAGTAAAAATTTCTAAAACAACTGAAGGGGATAGTGATTTCTTGGAAAAATATCCATTGTTAAGAGATTTCAATGATGTGTTTCTAGAAGAACTACCCAGGTCTTCCACCCAAATGGGAGTTTGATTTCACAATTGAGATCAAACCAGAACTTGAACCTATTTCCAAGGCACCATATCAAATGACTACCATTGAACTAGTAGAGCTTAAGGCACAGTTACAAGAATTTTTTCTAAAGGTTTGATAAGACCAAGTGTCTCACCTTGGGGAGCACCGTAATTTTTGTGAAAAAGAAAAAGATGGAACACTTAGGTTGTGTATTGATTATAGGATGTTAAACAAAAAAAAATTAAAAATAGATATCCACTTCCTAAGAATTGATGATCTGTTTGATCAGATGCATGGTGCATCAATATATTCTAAGATAGATCTTCATTTTGGGTATCATCAGTTAAGAATTAAAGATGAAGATATTCATAAAACAACCTTTAGGACAAGGTATGGGCATTATGAATTCACAGTTTTACCTTTCGGTTTGACAAATGCACCTACAAATTTTATGAATTTAATGAATAATATCTTTCAAGAATACCTGGAAAAATTTGTACTTGTATTCTTGGATGATATTCTCATATATTCTAAAAGCATTGATGAGCATCATGAGCATTTGAAAATAGTACTTGAAATCTTAAGAAAAAGAAGATTGTATGGTAAGTTGTCCAAATGTTCTTTCTATGAGACAAAAGTGCACTATCTAGGACATGTCATAAGTAAAGATGGAATAACAGTTGATCCATCAAATATTGTTGTACATAAATTGAATGGCCTACACCTAAGAATGTACATGAAGTCAGAAGCTTCATGGGTCTTGTTGGTTATTATAGAAAATTTGTTAAGGACTTTTCAAAATTCATTACACCAATAACTTCATTACAAAAAAAAGAAAGATAAGAAATTTGTGTGGAGTGAAAAATGTGAATCAACATTTAAAACTCTTAAGGATCAATTAACATCTGCACCTATTTTGGTTGTACCTGATCCAAATGGAAACTTTACGGTAGTTACAGATGCTTCTAGAGAAGGACTCGGAGGTATTTTGTTACAAAATGAACATGTTATAGCATATGAGAGTAGAAAAACTCAAGTTACATGAGTTGAATTATGCTCCCCATGACCTAGAGCTTGCTTTCCATAGTACATGCACTTCAAGTATGGAGACATTATCTTTTAGGAAGACCTTTTGAATTAAAAATTGATCATCTTGGGCTGAAGTATATTTTCACTCAACCAAATCTGAATGCAAGACAATGAAAGATGGTTAGATTTTTTGTCACAATATGATTTTGACATAAGTTACATAAAAGGAAAAGAAAATAGAGTGGCAGATGCACTAAGTCGTAGGAAACATATTTATGCACTTATAACTTTGAGAACTCAGTTTAAGGATGAGGTAAAAATATCATGGAATCTGATTCATACTTTTAGCAAGTAAAAACAACACTTGTTGCAGATCCAAATGACGCAAGATATAAAGGTTTTCACTTCGATAATGAAGGAATCTTGAGATATGATAAATGGGTGTATATACCTTTGGGAAATGAGTTAAGGAAAAATTTAATGGAGGAATTTCATAATTCACCTTACTCAGGACATCCCGGTATTACAAAAATGCTTGATATAAAAAACAACAATATTTTTGGAAAGGGATGAAGAAAGACATAACTGATTTTGTGACACACTACTTAGAATGTCAAGCGTGTTAAAGGTTGAGCATATGCACCCAATTGGTTTATTGTATCCTCATAGCATACCACAATATAAGTGGTAGGTAATTAGCATGGATTTTGTTCAGGGGTTTCCAATGTCAAGAAATAAACATGATGTTATTTTAGTTGTTGTTGATAAACTACAAAAGTAGCACATTTTATTGTTGGTAATCTTAAGGATGATTCACCTATTTTAGAAAAAATATTTGTGCATGAAATTTTCAGATTGCATGGAGTACCTAATTGATCATATCAGATAGAGACCCTAGAATGACATCTCAATTTTGGAAAATGCTTAATGCAGCCTTAGGAACTAAACTAAATTTTAGTTCAACATACCATCCAAAAATAGATGGTCAAAACTGAGAGAGTTAATCAAGGTTTTGGAAGATATGTTATGAATGTACTACATGGATCAACAGTATAAAATGGGAAGAATACCTTCCTTAGTTGAATTTTCTTACAATAATACATATCATGCCTCTTTGAAAATGGCACCTTTTGAAAGCATTGTATGGAAGGAAATGTAGAACTCCAGTTAGTTGGGATAACATAGAAGACAAAGAGGTAATTGGACCTAAAATCCTTACTTGAAATGGAACAAGTTAAAATGATTCATGAACATTTAAAAGAAGTAAATAGATAGGAAAAAAAATTTATGCAGATCTAAAAGGGTTGATAAGAAATTTGAACTTGGTGAAAAGGTATTTTTACGGGTTAAGCCAAAAAGAGTTCTATAACCTTTGGCAAGGCAACCAAGTTATCACCTCATTATGTGGGACCCTTTTGAAATTGTTGAAGTAATCAATCATTGTAGCTTATCATTTAGCATTACCACCTACTTTATCATGAATGCATGATGTTTTCCATATTTCTTTACTTAAGAAATACATTTTAGATTTATCACATGTGTTAAATTGGGATTCCTTGCAGGTCCAAGACCCAGGAATAATCATGGTTGAACCCATTAGAGTGTTGAAACTCACCAGTTGCACTTGAGAAATCATGAAATTAGTCAATGCAAGGTCTAGTGGGACCAGTTTAATGAAGAAAGTGCAACATGGGAAAACCTTGAGGACATGAAAATTACTTTTCCTCATTTATTTGAACAAAATTAATTTTGTTGATTGATAATAAATAAAGACCTTGTTTTGAACTTATCAATAATTTTTCCAGTTTTGGGTAGGTACTATATTCTTTAGTACTGAAAAACTATTTTGATGTTGTAATAAATTGTGGAAATTTGAAATTCTCAACTCTAGTTTCTGTTTATGAACTTATGGATGAAAGAACTATAATTAGGATTATTTTTCTTGTCTGAGAATTTGGACTAAGTTAATCATCGGGATGATGATGCTTTTTAGGAGGGAGGTATGTAACACCTCTAACATGGCTGATATCTATGATGACTTCTATTTTGGAAGGTGCAAACATTGACATGTGATTCTTTTCTTAAGATGGTGTACTCTTATGATCTATGAAATCATGTTTGTAGTAGGTAATATGTTATCTACTATGAAATAGGTACAATTCTACCATGTTTATGCTTAATATAAAATGAAGCTATTCATCTTTTATTTTTATGCTAAAATAATTCACTACTTGGGAATGAAAATTGAGTTTTAGTTTCATAATTCATGGGGATCCAAAACAACATTACCTTGGATCAATTTCATTGATCCAAGGTATGCTTCTAACTTATAAACCTTGAGGTCATAATGACCAAGCCATAGATGAAAGGATCCTAGATTTTGAATGTACGAAGGTCATGAATGATCTGATCTCCATGGCTCTCTACTTTGTAATTGGATTTGTGTATTAATCTGGTCCTTCTTTTTTTAAAGTGAGATGTAATTTTTACTATGAACATGGAACCTAATTACACTATGTTCCTTAAAATAGGAACTTTATCCTAAAAGTGTAACCTAACCTAAGTTACTAAGTTCTTTTGTTAATATGGGATGTTAAATGGGACCTAAGACTAAAGACTTAGACCTAAGGACCTATGTTAGTTCCTAAACTAATGTCAAACCTAACCTAATGTTTGGCTAACCTAAAAGGGGCCTATGGGATGACATAGGGAGGGGAGGTCGGTGGCATCAACTCCTAGAAATTTATGAGGAAGTTAATGTGGTCTTATCTCTTTTGATCTACCAAATTTGGCGAAGGCATGAGGAAAATTTGGGGGAATGAGTTGGCATCTCCACCAAGTTTTAGATGCATGCAATTTTGAACTTAGTCATTTCCAAAAATAGAGGTGGTGGTGGTGGGAGAAATGGAAGGACTGACAGTCCTATTTTGCATTTAATATTTTTGAAAATGGAAAAACCACCTAGGAAGAAGAAAGAGGGGTTTTGGTTTTGTTTTGGTCATTTGGTCTTTTGAGCTTGAGCTCTGCATGTGGTTTTTTCTCTTCAAACCTCCAGTTTGATTCTTGCATGAATACTTTTCCTTGCATGGCATTTTTAAATGAGGAAGTTAGCACTGTAAAAACTATAAGAAAGAGAAGAAGAAGGTTTTGAGAGTTGTTGGCATTTTGAGGGAAAGAATTGAAGCTCTTCTTGGAGATTTTTATGAAAAAAAAGAAGACCGAGAGCTCTATCAGGCATGATAGGCCCTATCCATTAAGTCTTATGCTTTTACTTAAATGTTCATAAAAATAACTCTTCTCTTAAGGAAATATTCTAGTTTTTTTTTTTGATGATTGAATTTCTTTTGCTTCAAATGGTGTTTTGTTTGTTTTCCTGGATGCATTATCGATTTTGGTTGGATAGTGGAAAGTGTGTTTTGGGAGTATAGTTTCCATACTTCTAAGTAAACTAGATTTTTCTTTAATCTTTTAGCAGAGGACTTGAAAAGAGCTAGATTTTCTTAGTTAAGATCTTTTAGTTAAAAGTTTTATTACATGTATGTATTTGGTTTGTTGATTCTGAAGATTCTTATTTTAAAATGTTCTTATCTCTTTTTGGAAGATTTAGATATATGAAACTTTTTGGATATCTTGATTGTTGCTTGATCTTCTTGTTGTTATTAGTTTGCTTTTTTATCCTTGTTGTAGTAGACTTTGAAGACCACCATTGTTCTCTTGATTAAGGGAAAACTTAAGCTAAGAGTTGTATGTTTTGAACATTGGTTTTGCTATATAGATCCTCATTTTCACTTGCATGTCTTCTTTCTATGTTGTTAAAGAAATTTTGAAGGAACCTTTGTGTAGAATACACCATATGCCATTGTATTGGAGGTATAGCATGTTTTATGAATGAGTTTGATGGATGATATTTCCAGTGGAAACATTATTCCATTTTAAACTTACCCTGAAACTGTAAGTTGTTTGAGGAAAACCCACTTCGTGTTTTTTGTATGAAATCCCATTTTGGGTATCAATTGTTGTAATATCTCTTTTATCGAAAGTGTGTTCATGTTTTCATATCTATTAAGGTCATTTTTCCTTGTTGAATACTTCTCAAGTTCTCTTAAACCACATGGGATTTTGAGCTTGAGTAACAAATATTTTTGGGTCTGAGTTAATGTTTTGATCATTGTTGAATGAATCTCTTTTTGAGGAATGCATGTATGCTTATCTTCCTTCTTATAAATGGTTAAATTTATAGGTGGTCTGTTTTGGTTTTGACCTATAGTTCTATTGTTTTCTTTCCTCCCTTCACTAGGGATTTTTTTTGGAAGTGAATCGATTCTTAATCCTTTTTAAGGAACCATGTTTTGAACTAGTCTTTCTTGTTCATGATGAAAGGAAAGGTTGGATGTTTGTTTTACATTTCCTTTTCCTTTTTCTGATTCTTTTGTACTCATCCAATTCAGGACTTGGGTGAATCTCTTTTGTTTTAGATATTGATTTGGTCACATGTGAACTATTCTTCAACTTTTTCACCGACATGATGTGAAGTTCATTCAAATGGAAATTATTTTATGTCTTTTTTTAATATTGCTTTGCATGTGAAATGTTACTCTTCTTCATAAGAGTTTGGATAGATGAGGAGACTACAATCTCTCTCATACACTCTTCAATCTTAATGATGGGGATTTTGTTCTCTTAGGTATCATTTTTGTTCCTTCTCTTATCTATTTTTAGTTTATATCACTTCTTGACCATGTGATAGGATTTAGTGTATTAATGTCCTTAGGAAACAAAACATAAGTTTATGTTATGCTTAGAAGGAGTATCAAGCCTTGTATAAGTTCTGAACTTAAACCAATATCTCCTTTCTAGAATATTAACGAATGTGTATCTTGTATGAGGCATGAATGTTAGTTTGTTTTCTTGATAGAAATCAACCTTATACTTTTGATAAGGTTTCTAAATGATGTTATCTTTGACTTCTAACTTGAATTGGATGCTAATATGAACCTAGACTTTTAGGATGCTTCAATAGGGGTTACTTTAATGTTTTATGATGATTTAGTTACCCTTACTTGTTTATATGATCTTATTTATGATTAATGTCATCTTAGACTTAGGATGAATATGAGTAAGTGGGACAATTAGATGGAAGGATATATTCATTATTACACAAACAATAGAATTAAAACTGAAAGATAATTTATGTATCTTATATTCTTCTTGTTAAATAGATTTAGCTGATTGAAGAAACTTAAATTGGTTTACAGGAAAGTGAAAGTAAGGTTCAGATGAAATGATAATTCTTCTTTAACTCTTTTATTTAAATTTTGTATGATGAAAGGGGTTTTATGATGGAAAGTTAAGGTTGATAGGTTGATTGACCAAACCTTACTTTTGTTGTGAAACTTTAAATTCTCTCTCTCTCTCTTCTTTGGATTGTATTCTTTTTGTTAAAGTCTTTTGTTAGTTTCAGTTGTATTTTTTGGATGTTTCATAAACAACAAAGTTCTTTTTATGAAACAGTTAGTTAAAAGCACATCATTTTAATGATATAGTGTCTTATCATGCTCAATTTAATGAACTGACCCATGCTAACAATTTTGCAGATGGACTTCATAAAAGATGAAAGGAGAAAGACATATAGAAAGTTACATTTGTTTTATTAAAGGGATTGTATCTTTATTATGATGAAATGTGGCTTCATTATTTGAGATGCACTTGTTGGAAAAGAAAGTTGTAATAAGAATTGGTTAGGTACTATACTTTGTTTTGACATTTTGTGATATCTGAAATGTTTTGGATTTAGTGAATGTATCACTCCTCCTTGATGAATAAAAGATATGATGATTCTAAATAATACTTGTTGTAATACCTTCTTGGCATGAATTGGGATGAATTGATATGTATTACCCTAATGAAGGAGGGTAGTTAATATACTTAAATAATATGGAATGGTTGGGGTAGGAATCTATGAGTTGTTAGATGTATTATTTTCTCTAGTAGTGATGCAACTTATAAAGTTGACATTCTTAAGAAGATACTCAACCATTACAAAAAGGACTGTAATTGAATTACATGGATGTATGTGTATTAAACCATGATTATAATTTACAATGTGAATTTGATTATAAATGGACATTAGCCCTTAATATGGGGAAAGAAAGATACTTTCCATAAAATAAATCATGGACATAACTTAAGATCTTGTTAAAAGAATCATTATTAATGTAAGTAAATAATTGAAGGTGTTCTTCCTTAAGTAGAATTCCATAGTCAAAGTTAGGAATGCTTGGAAGGGAATTAAAAATGGAATTTAGACTTCATTTCCATGAAGTCTAAAATAAAAGGTTTACTTGGAACTTATTTAAGCTAGGGCTGAAATAAGTAAGAAATAAATTAACACTTTCATAAATGCAAAATCTATTATGTAAAAACATGATTCAAGTTGTTGTGGTATAATAAACATAACATGTAATTAATTGGTTAGGAAGCAGATTTTATCTACATACCTACCTCAAATGTAGCTTCAATTTGTAACCCTATAGGTTAAAGAACCTAGTTCAATCAGTAAGGTTGTTGTAATTAATCTGTAATGAAGTGATTAATAAGATATTAAACTTTCAATCTAAGGTATGTTCATCTAGATGAGGAAACTTAGTTGGATGTTGACACACACCAACTACATATAGTACCTTCAATGATAGAGTCATTACGAGGATACTATATGATGTAGTTGATATGTCTCAACCCACATAGTTTGTTCAACTTGACTAACATAAGTGCATGAATGGATCATGGTTCTTCCCTATGCGGAGATATAGGGACATGATCTAGTGTCGAGGTCAACTCACATTGACTTAGGATAACTAGACACACCCAATCGACATAAGTCGATTGAGTATGTCTATGTACCCTTAGTCACCATGAGTAGTCCTCCACACTAGGGCATGTTGTTAACCTTGTCTAGGGTTAAAATTTGAATCAAGTGGGACTGATAGAAGTCAGTGAAGACCACTCTAGATAACAGATCAAGTGTGGTGAAGGACTTATTCCATTTGATGAGTATGTCATCTAGGAATGTAAACATGATAAACATGTTTAAAATATTTGGCCAAAGTATCGCAAGTTGTTGGTTGCATTGTCCTATGTCACCTAGTTTAAGAAGTGGATTTCAGATGAATATCGGTAACAAATATATTTCAGATAGGCCTCTTAAGAAGAACACTTGGGTACCCTAAAAAGGTAAGGAACCAAGTATACATTGTATACACATTATTGAGTAACATGAGAGATCGGTTTAATACTAGTCATGAAATGAGAGATCAATGTTTCACCGAGTCATTACAACTTGCATATGGTTTTCTATTATGAGATAGTTTGGCATTGAAATGTTCTTGTGGACAAATCCAATGTTGGGAATTTGGGCGTTGATAATAAGAATGACTTTTCACATTACTTAGATGCCCATGGTGTTATAAGAATAATGTTGACTTGTGCTTTAACAAAGGGTACATAAGTTTCGAGAACAAAGAGGAGCATGTCATTATTCCACTCATGGATGGGAAGTCTGCGCCTATGTGGAACCCTTAGGAGAAGAGGACTTGGATAGAATCTATGTGCACACCATTAGAGAACCTGAGATTGTTCATCCATTAGGAGAAGGAGTCATTCAATGGGAAGATGCTCACCATGAGTGATACAACTAGCATTGCATGTGACAATTGGGCACACGGACCTATGAGTTAGTTGGGAGATAAATGAATGACATTGTAACTCAAGTTTGTAGAGCTTGCTTAGTTAGGTGCCGGGGGAAGGAATTTACCATGCTACACCATGGAAGGTAACCTTGGTATCTTTCATGCACGATGAAATACCAGTGGAATTTTTAAGTCGATAGAAGGAATGTGATTACTCATACCTTACATGGAATAGAAACATGTTGGTGGGTGACCCATCGAGACAATATTATAGAATGATGCAAAGTGAGAATCACTCTCTCTGTTAGGTTTCTCTGAAGAAATACACCATCTAAAATATGTAACTATAATAGGAAGGATTACACCTCATTCCACGTCCAGGAGTGTGAGAGAACCTAGATGGTAGGCCTAGAATGCTTTCCTCCTTAATTATGGGTGAATAAGTTCTATTCCACCTTGCAGGGTTATGTGTGCATGGTATATTCATATGGAGCTACATCATCAGATGGGAAATTGGCAAGAGTTGACGTCGGATATCATCCAGAATTTTTAGTATCATTCTCCTAAACCATCGGTGAATGAGGCATTACAAGTAGTCAATTTCCTTACCTTGGGAGATAGTGTCATGGATGAGGATTGAATCTTGGATTTATTAAGGAAACCTGAGCTGGGGGTGTGTTTCATGGAATAAGAGGTAGAAGAAGTAAAACTTGAGCACGCCTTCCTAGAAAAAGAAAAGGGTAAGGTGGTATACCTGATAGATGATGTGGAGGTCAAAAAATTGGATTTTTCACATACATAAGGTACACATGAAGTATTGCAAAAAGAAAATGAGAAATCATGTTCCTACCATGAGCCCTTGAAAATAAATAAATTTAACATTGGTACACAAGCAGAGCCAAAAGAAGCTATCATTGGATATTACTAGATAGATTAGGAGATTTAAAAAATAGTTGAGTTGTTGTGTGACATCCAAGACTTGTTCTCGTGTGGGTACCATGAATTTAAGGGAGTTCATCAATCATTAGAGGAAATGTGGATTAATTTAAAATAAGGTGTACAAATCATCGTGAAGAGGCCCTAAAAGATGAACCTAAACTTGCACATAAAGGTTAAGGAGGAAATTGATAAGATGATAGAATCTAGAATCACTGAGGTCATTAAGGAATCTAAATGGGTGAGCCCAATGGTGATTAGTATCAAGAAGGATGGGAGGATAAGGATATGTGTAGACAATAGATAATTTAATGTTGTATATGTCATAGATCCTTTCCCAACCTCATTTATTGAAGAGATCTTGGAAGGTATAGTAGGGTGGGAAATCTATTCTTTTATAGATGGGTTCTCGTGGATATCACCAGTGAGGATTGCGAAGGAAGACCAGGAGAAGACTAATTTCACCACTGAATGGGGAATTTTTTCTTATACACTCATCCCTTTCAAAATGAATAATGTGTCTACTATATATTTCACTCTTTGTGTGCGGGCATTTGAAGACTTCATCCAAAAATTTCTGCAAGTTTACCTAGATCATTAGATGGTGTATGGGTTAGTAAGAGATCATTGTTGACAATTTGATATTGATGTTTGAGAGGCACAGGTAGTTATCTCTCTAAACATTAAGATATGTGTCTTTCCCATTCCTTTTGGCACATTATTAGGTCACATTATTTGCAAGGAATGCTTATTGGTAGATCTTACCAAAGTTGTTATTTTAGGATTGGAGGAACCTACCACCAAAGCGTAGTGCGAGATTCTTAGGGCATATGGGTTCTTATAGAAAATTCGTGATATGTGCTATAAGGGTAAGGAGAGGCTGATTTGATCTATGGGTTGTGGGATACGTGGAAAATGACCTGGGATTGTTTCATGTATGTCTCCAGACAGGGTCATGAAAATGGATGATGGGTATAGTGGACTCTACGGTCGATTCTCTGGTCTAGTCCAGAAATCCTTAGATTCATTAGCTGCTTGTATCTAACAAGGATAACTATGTGATGATGATAGGTGGAAGTGGAGTGGATCTAATACTAATGTGTGCGTAAGCCAACGTCAACGTCGGATTGACCTTGTGGACTCGTTGGGTTGTGGGATTTGTGAATCACAACCGTAGATTCGTGGTTGTTGTGGACCTGCTATGGTCATGTGTGGAATCAGTCCCTAATCCCTAGTATCCAATAGTCATATGCCTTTTCAGCCTCTATGTTCAGAATTAACAGTTGTGTAATCTTTTTAGAGTATCTTATAGGCATTCTTGCAACCTGAATTCTTAAACTAGTATCTATGTCCGTGAGAGTGTCTCCTGCATCTGGCTGTGGGACCAAAGGATCACAACCAAATGTTTTCTCTCTTTCAAGCCCTTCTACAGTCATGTGGATATTTATCTAGGTTAACCTGTAGTCTGACTGGTTTGACCAAAACGTATATGCTTTGTCATCTTCTACGTTTAATCCTCTTAACTGTGAGCTGATTTGTTGTAAGTCTGCTGTTGTTTGGAAGACTTGGATTCTAAGGTTCTGATCTATATCAGTTATTGCCATAATAAGATTGGGTTGAGGCACGATTGGCTTGAATACGTATTCTCTGGGCTCTCTAGGTCCCGTGATTGTCATGTAAGAAGGAAATGATATAAATCTAACTAATGACAAAATAAATTAACTACGCAAGATATATCTATGTATATTCCTAAATCTGATTTTATTGATAAGCTACTGAACATAATTTAAAAGAGCAAATTATCTAATATATCTAGCAATTGACAACTAAACTAATAACACAATTAAAATAGACAAAGCAACTGAGTATAGCTACTTGTCTATGCAGTTTGTAGATCTACTCTAAATAAATAGATAACTGATCTACTCTATTTGAAAGACTCTCGATCCTACCTCAAAAGTGAGGAGTGAATCATAGTTTCTCAGAAACTATCAATCCCCACAGCTTCCCTGGAATATCGAAAGTAAAATTAACTGAAATGAAATGATTGGCTACTCTATTTGATATGCTTTAACTAGAACTTTGAAAGCTTGAACCTGGATTTTGCAAAATAGTGGCGAATCCGATGGTGTGTGGCCTTGTCCCCTCAGTGTGATCTCCTCATTCTTTCATGCTCACGTGGATCCAAAAAAGTGTGTAATGCTAGCATCAGTAGAAGTAGATATTGGGACAATGGCAGCTTAGGATGCAGACTGAATACAATGCGAGTAGGAGAGGGATAGCGCAAGAGAACAGAGCTTGGCTTATGTAATTCCTAGCGGGATTTATTGCGAGTCATGCAACATAAAATGTCCAGAACCTGAAACTATCCTATTTGATGAGTAGAACCTGCAACTTTAATGGCTTCCTACTAAAATCAAACTATCCTACTCCAATTGATTGGATGAAATAATAACAACACTTGCACAAGGAGAATATGTGGCTTTCTAACAACTAAACAACACTAACCATGCATACAACAAATGAAACTATGAATCCTAAGCAAAATTGAAAGGCTAAGCTATTGAAATGAGAAATTCAGAGGCAAATTTGAGGGGCCATTTTCTTGAGCACAAGCCAGCTATTTATAGAATCCCATTTACCCAAAGGTGAAAACCAAATTGATCTCTTAAACCATAAACAATGCCAAAACACTATTCCAGGGAACCAAAATCATAAATACAAGCAAAGGTGGTGAAAAAAGCTGGTAAACGTTGAAAATTTACACGAGTCACGTTAAAAAGAGCATTCTTGGAAAATGCGTGAAGGACCACCCCCGAGCAGGGCGGTGGTTATAGGACCCGCCACCACTGGCCAGGTGGGTGAGACAGCGCGCCACCTGAGCGGGCGGCGGTTTCATCACTGAAGACCAAAACACAAAGAAAAGGAGGGGAGAAGAGAAAAAAGCACGCAGGGGCTAAGCGGGGCATGCGGGATGTTAACACATGCTTGGAGAGCTTTTCTGATTCCAAACACCTTGCGAGGAGACCTGTATCATCATTGGGGCACGTGTAACGTTGTTCCAATGGTGCAGTACCCTACAATTTTGGGTACGTACATATTGCCCCCTCGGAGAAGCGTTTTAGCCATGAAGAGGCATAAAATGGTGGGTCCGAGTATGGTGGTCCCAAAATGGGAAGTTAGAAGTTATACCTGATATGTCCATGTGTGTGTCGAAATGACGCCATCCAAAATTCCCACCACCTGCAAAATGAAAAGAGGACTCAAGTGCAGATAGACAAAATAGATCGGAAAATAAATACTAAAATAATATGAAATGAGGACGTACCATTTGTGCGGGGATAAGAACTTACCTCCGTCGGCGCTCCAAACCTACGAAAAGGGGCATTCAAAACAAGTCAGGTTGCTATATATGTAAAAGTGGGCCCATTTTCCTATTCATTTGCGCGTGTTGATTTGGTTGATTTTGAGCTCTGGGACCCACGGTGACGGTTTCTCATGAGAGTATAGTCAAAACATTCGGGGTGAGATCGTGATCATGCCTCCATGAGTGGAACACCGACCCACGAGATCACAGGTTAGTTTTTCTTGATTTACCACTTTTGTCCTCAAAATGTTAAAATGGTGAAATCTTTGTCATGGGGGTTATTTTTGAAAATGTCAGTTTTAATAGGGTCAACTAGGGGGCGCCTACTGGGTAGGCCTTGTTTGAATCAAAATGGTCTTTATTTTGCTTTTGTAGCCATTTTTAGGGCATATGACCCACGTGGGTTTTCGGGACACGACCGCCACCTTGAGCAGGGCGGTGGTTACGAGACCGCCAACCGCCCTGATCAGGGCGGTGGTTACAAGACCGCCACCTTTAAGGCGGTGATTATGGAACCACCACCCTACTCAGGTGGTGGTCCTACACAAAATGTACAAATAACACTTATTTGAATTCATTTTTGCATTTTTAGCATCCTTACCTACTTTCATGATTTTTCTAATGTCATTTGGATACTAACTTACTCTGTTTTGTGTGTTTTTGGGTGTATGCAGCGAAGGAGGAGTATATCCGATGGAGCCGGAGAGAGGGAGTGTGATTGGCTTCCGGCAGTATTGGATGCCCTTTCTCAGGATGAGCAGGACACTCTTTAGAGGGCTCGGTATATACTACACATATCACGGGTCCCGCATGTTGCACCATCTAGTCACATACTTTGTGACTTATTTTCATATTGGGATGCAGATCGGAACACTTTCCGATTACCAGGGGTCCGGGGTGAGTGGACCATTACTTTGGAGGACGTTTACCATATCTTGGGGTCCCGATTATCGGAGATGGCTCACTCTTGAGATAGCAGGGTCACGGGCTCAGACAACACAGTGGGCCTCATATATGGGAGATGCAGTTATCTCCACTAGTTCGAAGAAGGGGGTGAGGGTCCGATCTATTCCTAGCCTGCCTATCCCCTTGATTCATCAAGCCATTATGGGGATCCTTGCCTCGAGATTGATCGGGGACAAGGGAGGAGACACTTTACTATATTGCTGGTCCCCCATCATTGCACAGATTGAGGGGCATGGCCGGATTTACGCCTGGGAGCCGACATTCTTGGGACCACCTATCATGATTTATACTGGGTGGTCCATTTATAGGGGCAGTCATTGAGCCATCCAACCCTAGTTATGAGCTGGGTCTACGAGCATTTCATCCCCTATGGGAGAGGTGTAGAGGTGGCAGATCCCGAGCTGTGAGGGCAGCCAGATGGATAGACATGTCGGTGCTCAGAGCACCTCATCAGCCAGTCACCTCCTTGACCACTGATGACATGGAGGCCACACCTTATCAGGCCATGGCAGGTTTATGGGGTGAGGAGGCTCTTACTTTGATTTCTTGCTCCACCACAGGGCAACTTGTTGACAGATGGGGAGGGTGGAGATACATCCTTTTGGTCGAGTGCCTCAGCAGTTTGGCCTTGCCTTACGTGGGTATGCTTCCCCCAGTGGTACCAGTATACAGATCAGTTCGAGAGGCCAGGGGAGGTCCTAGAGGCCGGGGTTGGATAGTTGTTACTCCTGGTGTCCCCATTACAGCTAGGCGGGTAGTACGAGCTCGAGGGAGAGCCGGTGCTCCTCAGGCACCCTTACTTCAGATTGCCACCGGTCCCGCCCACAACAGTGATGACCCCATTGATATAGACTCTGAGTCCGAGGAGTTCATAGGGGGGAGACGGAGGAGGAGACCGAGGCTGAGGTCAGTGAGTCGGGCGGAGAGGAGGACAAACGATCCTGAGTGGCATGACACTCAGGATATCTTACAGTGGAGAGGGCGGAGCAGAGTGCGGAGAGGGTGACTCTGGTTTCAGAGGAGCCACTCTCTCAGGGCTTGGGCGGAGAGGATGAGTCCGTAGTAGGATGTTATGTGGCCCCGGCACATAGGAGGAGCACACCAGTCAGTGGCAGCATCTGGCAGGTGCCGACCCTAGAGATCCATCTTGGAGGCCCGAGATCCGAGTGAGTTATCATCCTTCCTTTTAATGTTTGTTTCTAGTTAGGATTGCCTTAGTTGCTATCTCTCCTTTTGTTTTTACATTTGTTTCTATCTCTTGATTATTTCTAATTGGGTTTTTCTCCTTTGCTTGCAGAGACTGCTTGATGAGTGGCGAGACCTGATTCACCGGGTATGCACTGATACCCTGATGATCCCTATGGAGAAGACCCACGCGGAGCTATCCATGGATGCAGGGGAGCCTTCAAGCCTGGCAGAGGCATACCAACATTTTTCCCCTATCTGGCATGTGGCCAGGATGGTGACTTCCCTCCATACCGAGCTGGCAGGGTACAGGACAACAGAGCACCTGATGAGGAGTCACTCTCATGGCGAGGCCGCAGCTGCTCCTCGGGACCGTGAGCCCTCCGTGCACTCAGAGCGCCGGCATAGCCGAGTCCTAGACGTGGGCGTGCACCCTCAGAGGGATCTCATAGGGGTTGAGAGGCCGTTTGGCTCTCTTAGACTATTTGTATGATGTATTTGTATTTCCTGGCTCTTTGAGCATTTTGACCATGCTTAGCGCATGATGGCATTGTCAGAAATTTGATTATATATATATATATATATATATATTTTTTTGATCAGACTCTTGGCATCAATGTTCTTGTGATTTGCTTTCGTATGTAAATTATAATGTTGTTTTTATATGCCTTTCAGAATGTATGCAATGGAGAACAAATGATACAAATGTTTTCTTTCTTTTTGTATTTCATGATGCTTGATGTATGATAATGTAGACACAATGTGATTTTGAACTTTAGTTTCTACAAGCAATTTTTGATACTTCATATTTGTTTTTGACAAAATGTGATGATAAACCGGTATGATGAGCAGATGAACTTGCCCCACTCCTATCTCCACGCAACTAGTAAGATGCGAGGGCTCATCACCGAGAGCTAGAAAGGGCACAAGTTATGAAATTTGTTGAATGGTAGTGATGAGAGATAGACAAAGATTTGGTGGAACCAAATTAGGATGCTACAAACCTACTCTACTCAAGTGACTCCATAGTTTAGAATGCTACTTGCTTTGTGGTTTATCTAGACTTAGATCCGTAGATGGCCACATGGTTGACAAAATCTGGTTTTTAGGGTTTTGAACTCTCTTGGAATTTTGGACATCTGATTCATTTGTTTTTGACTCAAGATTTCAAAGGTTCATTTGAATTGTTTGCTGACTACCTTCAACGTTTATTGTCAAGAGGACCCCCATACCCTTGCCATGCTACTAGTCAGAAGCGTGGGCTTATCACCATGGACAAGGTACAGGTGAGTAAGGGCATTCCCATCCTTTCCCAACCCTACGTCACTAGTAAGAGACGCAAGCTCATCACCGAAGGTTGGTAGGGCAAGGAAATGTGTAAAAATAAAATTTTCTGTTTGATCTATATTTGACTTGTTTATTTGAGAAAATGTCAGTATGTTCTTACTTCCAAAGAGATATGCATACGGGATAGATGTGACACGATGAAGCTTCTAGAATAGACCATAGGCAAGATACCTATCCTAGGAAGAAACCAAAGTGAGAACAAGCCTGCAGATCTTGGTATGGTTACCATTAAGACTTTGTCATATCTAGCTTTATCTGATGAAATTATTCAGAAATGGGTGATGTGACTATGAAAGTGAAGAAGTATGATTTGGATGATTATGTCAATACCATCAGAAGTTTGTAATGAATTGCTTTGGGAATAAGTTCCTTGATCACAAGATTTGTATGAAACAAGTGGATGAAATGAACCTAACTACATGAAGATGCAATGTAGATATAATTATATAGATAGTGCTGGTCACTTATGCATAGAATCGTTTAAGGTGTAGGGAATTGACAGTTTCACCAAATTCCTCACCTTCCAGTGTGCATAAGAGATATGCACCATTTCCATAGTCCTTCATGACTCGGTATGGGCCCAACCATTTGGGCTGGAATTTCCTCCCTTCGCCGGTCTTTTTATCGATCCAGCTATCTAGTCTTAGAACTAGATCACCTTCATATATGTCTCATTCATAGACCTTCTTGTTATACTGCCGGCACATCCGGTCAGCATAGACTCATGCCATTGTTCAACATCTAACCTTGGCTTCATCTAGGCTTTCTAGTTGGGAGAGACGTGCTTCTCTATAAGCGTCTTCATCCAAAATCCCTTGTAATGAGATGCGGAGACTGGGTATTTCAACCTCAAGTGGGAGAACTGCTTCCACTCCGAATACCAATGAGAAAGGAGTTGCTCTGTTTGGTGTTCTTATTGAGGTTCGGTGGGCCCACAAGGCCGGGTATAACTTTAAATGCCAATCTTTTTGTTTTCTTTCTTTCACCATTTTAAGGAGAATGGCTTTTAATGTTTTATTTGTTGCTTCAGCCTGTCCATTTGGCTTGAGGGTAATACAGGAGGCTGTATGATGGCTTATTTTAAATTTATTGCATAATTCACAACCTCATCATTCTTAAAAGAAGTCCCATTATCTGTGATAATGATTTGTGGGACACCGTACCTGCAAATGATCTAGTTCAAAATGAACTTGGCGATCACGGAACCTGGTATAGTGGTGAGAGGCATAGCCTCTACCCATTTGGTAAAATACTCGGTGGCCGTGATTATGAAGTTATGGCCATCTGTAGATGAGGGAGAGAATTTCCCTATCAAATCTAGGCCCCACGTAGAAAAGGGCCATGGAGTAGCGATTGGTTGTAGAGCTTGTGCCGGCATGTGAATCTCGTGGGAGAATTCTTGGCATTTATGACACCTACGTACAAACTCTACTATGCATCATGTTCTAGAGTGGGCCAGAAATAGCCCATCCGATGTATTTTGTGAGTGGTGGCATGACCACCAAAGTGGCCTCCACATATTCCACTATGAGATTCATGGAGGATCTTCTTGGATTCTTCTGTGTCAACACACCTTAGAAGCATTCCATCGAAAGCCTTACGATAGAGCACTTGTTCTATAATAACGTATTTAGCTACGATAATGCGTAACCACCTTCTTTGTTGTGGCGTAGCACCTTCTGGATATGTATGGTTCATGATATAATTAACAATATCAGTATACCAAGGACATTCAGAGATGGGAGGTCTAGTTTCGACGTAATATATGCATTCATCGGGAAAGTCCAAATCGACTAGATCACCTCCGTCTAATGGGTTGTCAGCTAACCAATCTGCTATGATTTGTCCCTTAACGGACTTTTGATTTACAAAAGTTAATTCAAATTCACCCATTAAGGTTATAAAGCATCCAACCTTCTTAGACAAGGACCCTTGCGTGAGGAAGGTTCGTAAATGGTCTATTTTTACAATGACCCTCGTTTCTTGATTTAGCATGTAATGTCTTAAGCATTTGGTTGCGAAGACTATGGCAAGGCACTCTCGTTCTACTTGCGTATAGCATGTTTCATAATCGAGTAACGTGTGGCTTATAAAATAGATCACGTGTTCTCTCTTGTCATCATCTTCTTGAGCCAACATACAGGCTAGCGAGACATTGGTAGCTCGTGAATATAAGATTAAAGGGTGGTCTGGTTTAGGTGGCATTAGCGTGGGTGGTGACAACAGAAACGCTTAACTACTTTGAAAGCATCATTGTAGTCTTTAGTCCAATCGATACTATAATCTTTCTTGAGTAGATTGTTGATTGGATGAATGGAAAAGCTTAAATCTGGGATGAATCTTCGATTGCACCGAGTTTCCCAAGAAATGACCTGATTCCAGATTCATCCGATGGTGGGATCATTTCAAGAACAACCCAGATTTTGGCTGGGTCTACATCGATCCCTCGTGATGATATAATGTAACCGAGGAGCTTCCCTCCTGTCACACCAAAAACACATTTTTCTAGGTTTAGTGTGACTCTGTATTCTATTAGACGTGAAAGAATGATGCGGAGTACTTCCGGGTGATCGCAACGCTTCCTGGCCTTGGCCAACAAGTCATCTACATAGGATTCCATGATCTTGTGAATAAGATCGTGAAATATGTATGTCATTGCCCGCTGGTATGTAGCACCAGTGTTCTTGAGACCGAATGGCATAACAACGTAGCAATAGGTTCCCCAAGGAGTTATAAACGTGGTTTTGGCTTGGTCTTGTTCGGATATTCTGATTTGATTGTATCCTAAGAATCCATCCATGAGAGACAAAAGCTCAAATCCAGCTGTTGCATCAATGATGACGTCTATGGATGGTAATGGGAAGTCATCCTTAGGGCATGCTTTGTTAATGTCTCGAAGTCTATGCAGATGCGTATCTTCCCATTCTTTTTGAGAACGGGAATGATATTAGATACCCACTGAGAGTAATCGACCGGCTTGATGAATCCTACTTGGAGGAGTTTCATTACTTCTTCCTTCACCATGAGAGCCACCTTGGGTTTCATTGGCCTCAATTTTTGTTTAACTAGCTTTGCATCTGATTTGGTGATGAGGTTGTGTACCATGATGTGAGGTGCAACCCCTGTCATTTCTTTATAATTAAATGCAAAAGCCTTCTGATGTTCTTTGAGGATTCGAGTGTGTATTTCTATTTCTTCTGGAGTTAATGAGGATCCTAATTTCAAGATCTTTGGTTCTTCCTCCATTCCAATGTTAATATCAATTGTTTCTTCGATTAAAGAAGCATTACCTTCTTCAAACTCAGGTGGGGCTGGAGGTAATTCCAGATCATCTCCATTCTCTACTATGTATATGTTGAGTTCCTTTTGTGGGGGAAGCTCTATCATGGGATTTCTAAAGTAGGAAGATGAATGTGGGATTAAGGACAAATCTACCACGTGATGGGTGAGATGTAACACTGCATAGGCATTTAAGTAATCCAGAGTGGCTCTATCACTATCAACGTGGTCTAGGATAGTAGAGTTGTTCTCAGCTATGTTCGTTAAAAGAGGGTTTGACATTGTTTTCACTAATGGTTCAGTACGAAGGGATACCATGAAATGGGTATCTTCTAACTCACTTTTTTGGGGTGAAGCGTGATGCTGAGGTTGCTATAGAATCTGCAAGAAGATTTTGTTCTCACGGGATTGCTTCAATGATATGAAGTCAAACTCTTTGCTCAAATCTAATACCGTTGTTTTGTAGAGCTGTAAGTGTTCAGCTCTGGTCATACACCTCAGAGACTTGGTTTGCTACTAATTGAGAGTCTCCTAACACCCTGATGTCATTAACACCAAGCCTTTTAGCTATGATGAGGCCAAGGAGGAGGGCTTCATACTCTGCACCATTGTTTGTACATTCAAAATTTAGTTTAAAGGTGAATGGTAGGATCTTTCCCTCGGGAGAAGTAAAGATCACACCTACCCCAGCCCCATAATGACATCTTGCTCCATCGAAATGGAGAGTCCAATATTTAGTTGGGAAGATGGATGTTGGGACATTTTCTACGTCAATTTCTTCTACTTTGTTACTTCTACCATGCAGAGATCCTCTCATTGGAAGAGCACCAACACCTAGGGTATATCCCATACCTACAGAATCAAATGGTAGGAAAATTGGTAGATCCTGTTCTAGTAAGTCGACAATCTTCGCAGTAGTTCCTAATGATACTATTTCTACAATGTTAGTCTCATCCTTGAGGGCTGGGATAGTCTTGATTAGGCTCATAGTCTCAAGATCTGTTGTAGGTACCAACTTTTCTTCTGGTTTCGTGTTGGTCGGTTTATTAAGTTGGTTTGTTGGGAGTTCAAACTCAGAGTGAATGCCCGGTCTTTTCTTTAAGTCAGCTAGGTGTATATCGAATGGTTTTGGATCACCTTTGGCTACGAATATCTTCCTAAGTGCAAGAACCTTACTTCTTGAAATAACGTAGAAGGGATTGCCTTCATACGGTGTATCCATGGTCGACGAGGATCATATTATAATTGGTTTCCCGATCTATAATATAAAACTCAGTCAGGATTGTTTTGGGTCCTAAGGTAACTGGTAGTATTATAGTTCCAATCGAAGTGGCCTTAAGGCTATCATAGCCTCTTAGCGTATTCCGAGTCGTGGAACAATTTGTTTCTCCATACCCTAGCTTTTGAAGGAAAGAGAAGGGGACTATGTTAACTGCTGCCCCATCATCAACCATTGCACATTTAACGTAATTGTTATAAACCCATACTTGCAAATGTAAGGCCGATCACCTCTGCGTGTAATCTCAACATCTGTTGGCATTTTGTTTATTTCAAATATAAACTCGGTATCCCTATCCGGCTGTCCCCGGAGGGTGGATATCAAAGTCTATATGGTTTACCTATGTTTTAGGAGGTGGAGTGATGTTAATTAAATGACCTAAACCTAATGCCTCTAAAAGAGCAGCCCTGTGGGTAGGAGAGTTCCTCAGCAAATCCAAAAAGGAGATGTGAGAGAAGGTTTTTGTTAGGTCATTAATTAGATCATAGGCACCTACGGGTTTCACTAATATTTGTTGGATGTTATCTGTCTCTAGCGGGTAACTTGGACTTGGCTGAGAGGAATACTCTCGTGTCCTTGTTATGGCTTCCACGGGTAGTTCGGTATCTAATTCTACTAAACCGACTATCTTGGGTCATGGTTGACTTCCTAATTGTGGTGCAACAGGTGGATTTAGTGAAGTCGAGGCTTCATAATCATTATTTCCTACCATTACACCTTTGTTCGTCCCATTTGGATTTAATTTGTTGTTATTGTGACTTGGGAGTGGATCATTGAAGATCTTGAGGGGAGCATTTTGAGGGGAAACTACCCCTATAAAAGTATTTGGTGCTGGTGATGCAGGATCTGCCAAGAACATATCTATGAAAAGTTGTCTTTGCTCCTCTGGAAAATGTTGCATGAATTTATTATAGTCACGGCACGTTCTAGTGTCATGGCCTCGAATCTTGTGGAAACCACAATACGAGTTAGGATTGTAATTTCTAGGTTGTTGGTTTGGCGTATATTGTGGTCCAAAACTCTGATCAAACCATTGCCTATTAGGATTAAGGTTTTGTATTTGTTGTTTTTGGTTTTGGTTTTGGTTTTGATATCCAGTTGAGTTTTGGCTTGGACCCTATGTCTGGATCCACCATTGTTGTTGTTGTTGTTGTTGTTGTGGATGATTAAAATCCACTGTATTGATTGTTGGGGTAAAGTTGTTGTTTCGTTGATTATTAACCAACGGTGGAGTATTTAGAACATTGGCCTTTTTAGCTTGGTCAGTTACTCCATCGGTTGTTGCACCACATTTTTGTTAAGGATTTTAGGTCCTTGATTTATGTTTGTGGTAGTAGGATAAGTCGTAGTATTCTGGTTGGGGGTGATTAACCTCCCATTTTCTCCATACGTCTTGCGACCACTATCTATTGCCACTTGATCTATTCGAGAGAGCGCTCTCAAGTACTTCATCGTAAGTCCTTAGTGGGAACTTTTGGACTTCTTCCTTCACCTCTCTGCTGAGAGAATGAAGGAATAAATCACATAGTTCCATTTGGTCCATGTTTGGAGCACTAGCCAAAGAATAAAGGACTATACACCATCTCTGGATGAAATGAGCGATAGATTCATTGTGCTCTTGTTTAATGTGCAAGAATTCCCTGATTCCTGTTCTTAACAGTTTGTTCATGTCAAACGCCTTAATGAACTTTGAAAACGAGTTGTTTAAATGAATGGATGGAAGCTTTAGGTATTCTATAATACCAATCGAGGGTGATGCCCTCCAAGGTTTTGGGGAATATTTTGGCAACAACCCCATCCCAAGGAGCAGCTTCTCGAATGGCTATGGGCATAGGCCTTAATGTGTGTATTCGGGTCTCCCTCCCCTTTGTATTTGGGAAAATCGGGAAGAGGTCTCGGAAGCATGACGCTTTGTATGGTGAAGTCTAAGGGCTCTTTCAAATACTCTGAATAAGTCCCTATCGCATAGGTTTCGACCATTGATGGTGCCTGTTGAGGGGGGGGAGGTGGAATGGGTTGCTTGATACGGCGTAGCGTATGCATTTGCAGGGGCATAAGGAAACCCCTGTGGTTGAGCAAGCATGCCAGGAGAGGAGAACATATCTCCTTGTGGCGACTTGGAGTACATGTTTAAGTATGAAGGAGTATTCCCCAAGAGTGGATTGTGTTGTACAAGACCGGGAGGTATCATATTCTCCACCCGAACGGTGTTAGAAATGGTGGTTCTAGTTGGTGTTTGTTGTGAATACTGAGGAGGCATGCCCAATGTGCCTATTCCTATGTGAGGAGGTCTACTTGGCTAGGATGATGTGGAGGATTGGAATTTCCTGCCTGCATGAATTGAGATGTTTGACTCACTTGAGCAAGTTCTAACCCTCTAACTCTTTCTACTAAAGTCAAATGACTTCATTTGGTGAAGTCACAGTATTTTTCCTTGGTGGCATTTGTTGTATATTCTGAGGTTGTATAGGCATGTGATACCCCACTATGAATTGATCATTGCCTCTTGCAGTTTCACCGAGGGCATTTCCTATAGGTAGTGGCATGGAGGTGTTTTCTTGAAAAGAGACCTCGGGTCATGTTTGTAAACTTCCTATAGGTGGGTACATACTCCCAGAGTTGTTCATTCCTGGCATAAACGCATTTGAATGTTCATCATCTAAAACTAGGTATGGATCTGATTGTCTACTAATTTGTGGTCTAAACAACACCTGAGGAGATGAACCAGATTCTCCTGTGAACGTCATATTGTTCGAGCCTGAAGGCTCTGTTTGTTGCATTTGTGTGAGTTGATCCAACTCCTCTATTTGGAAAGATGAACTATATCTAGTCCTTGGAGGTGGAGTTTGTGTTGATAATTGGTTATTTGAATAGTTTTCACCCCATACTGAGAGCGAGGGTGATGACTGTCTATTCAGTTGAGCGTAGTATGCCTCAAGACCTAGGAGAGGTCTGCCATATGCATCGAATCCCGACATATTCGGGGGTATATGAATACCCGTAGAATAATGGGAAAGAGTGAAGGTGGAAGAAAGAGGTAATAAAGAAAAGGGGAAGCACTATGTTGTTCACGTCAGGTTCACCAATTTTGTATGATGGAAAAGTGACAAGCAAGCGTGGGAATCTACAAGTAACTCTTCCTCGCACCCGACCTCCCGAGGTCATGCCGAGACAACCGGTGGGGATGGAATATGCGTGGGATGCAGAAAAACTAGTTAGGCAATCTTATGTCTTCGATGCACACTAGTGGAATCTATGAATCTAAGGCAAAGAAGGCCCTCCTAACCTGAATTGGCGTGATAGATCGATCGGTGAGGATGACTACTCGAAGGCTCCAATCAATATCGAGCTCTGGCATGATTTGATCTATGGGTTGTGGGATACGTGGAAAATGACCTGGGATTGTTTCGTGTATGTCTCCAGATAGGGTCATGAAAATGGATGATGGGTATAGTGGACTCTACGGTCGATTCTCTGGTCTAGTCCAGAAATCCTTAGATTCATTAGCTGCTACATCTAACAAGGATAACTATGTGATGATGATAGGTGGAAGTGGAGTGGATCTGAATACTAATGTGCGTAAGCCAGTGTCAATGTCGGATTGACCTGTGGACTCGTTGGGTTGTGGGATTTGTGAATCACAACCGTAGATTCATGGTTGTTGTGGACCTGCTATGGTCATGTGTGGAATCAGTCCCTAATCCCTAGTATCTAATAGTCATATGCCTTTTCGGCCTCTATGTTCAGAATTAACAGTTGTGTAATCTTTTCAGAGTATCTTACAGGTGTTCTTGCAACCTGAATTCTTAAACTAGTATCTATGTCCGTGAGAGTGTCTCCTGCGTCTGGCTATGGGACCAAAGGATCACAACCAAACATTTTCTCTTTCAAGCCCTTCTACAGTCATGTGGATATTTATCTAGGTTAACCTGTAGTCTGACTGGTTTGACCAAAACGTATATACGCTTTGTCATCTTCTACGTTTAATCCTCTTAACTGTGAGCTGATTTGTTGTAAGTCTGTTGTTGTTTGGAAGACTTGGATTCTAAGGTTCTGATCTATATCAGTTATTGCCGTAATAAGATTGGGTTGAGGCACGATTGGCTCGAATACATTCTCTGGGCTCTCTAGGTCCCGTGATTGTCATGCAAGAAGGAAATGATATAAATCTAACTAATGACAGAATAAATTAACTACGCAAGATATATCTATGTATATTCCTAAATCTGATTTTATTGATAAGCTACTGAATAAAATTTAAAAGAGCAATTATCTAATATATCTAGCAATTGACAACTAAACTAATAACACAATTAAAACAGACAAAGCAACTGAGTATAGCTACTTGTCTGTGCAGTTTGTAGATCTACTCTAAATAAATAGATAACTGATCTACTCTATTTGAAAGACTCTCGATCCTACCTCAGAAGTGAGGAGTGAATCATAGTTTCTCAGAAACTATCAATCCCCATAGCTTCCCTGGCAATATCGAAAGTAAAATTAACTGAAATGAAATGATTGGCTACTCTATTTGATATGCTTTAACTAGAACTTTGAAAGCTTGAACCTGGATTTTGCATAACAGTGGCGAATCCGATGGTGTGTGGCCTTGTCCCCTCAGTGTGATCTCCTCATTCTTTCATGCTCACGTGGATCCAGAAAAGCGTGTAATGCTAGCATCAACAGAAGTAGATATTGGGACAATGGCAGCTTAGGATGCAGACCGAATACAATGCGAGTAGGAGAGGGATAGCGCAAGAGAACAGAGCTTGGCTTATGCAATTCCTAGTGGGATTTATTACGAGTCATGCAACATAAAACATCCAGAACCTGAAACTATCTTATTTGATGAGCAGAACCTGCAACTTTAATGGCTTCCTACTAAAAATCAAACTATCCTACTCCAATTGATTGGATGAAATAATAACAACACTTGCACAAGGAGAATATGTGGCTTTCTAATAGCTAAACAACACTAACCATGCATACAACAAATGAAACTATGAATCCTAAGCAAAATTGAAAGGCTAAGCTATTGAAATGAGAAATTCAGAGGCAAATTTGAGGGGCCATTTTCTTGAGCACAAGCCAACTATTTATAGAATCCCATTTACCCAAAGGTGAAAACCAAATTGATCTCTTAAACCATAAACAATGCCAAAACACTATTCCAGGAACCAGAATCATAAATACAAGCAAAGGTGGTGAAAAAAGCTGGTAAACATTGAAAATTTACATGAGTCACATTAAAGCATTCGAAAATGTGTGAAGGACCGCCACCTGTGACCACCACCGTGGGCGGTTTCATCACTGAAAACCAAAACACAAAGAAAAGGAGGGGAGAAGAGAAAACAAAGCACGTAGGGGATAAGCGGGGCATGCGGGATGTTAACACATACTTGGAGAGCTTTTCTAGATTCCGAACACCTTGCGAGGAGACCTATATCATCATTGGGGACGTGTAACATTGTTTCGGCGATGTAGTACCCTACAATTTTTGGTACGTATAATAACCCTTTATGTTTTCAAAGTATAAAATTAACTCCATCTGAGCATAATTACATAATGATAGAGCACGAAGTGTTATCTATGATTTATGCGCTACAAAAGTTTAGGCAATACTTATTGGCTACTCCATTTATCTTTTACATGGATCATATGGTGCTCAAGTACTTGGTGAAAAATCCTATCTTACAAGGGTGCATATGCCATTGGATCTTGTTGTTTCAGAATTTGACTTTTTGGTTGTTGTAAAACTAGGAAAGAGCAACTTAGGACCTGACCATCTATCATGGATTAACTCAAGTAAGGATGTGTAGAGCATTGAGGAAACAATTCTAGATGCACAACTATTTAGATTATAGTGTGCACCCTCTGATTTGGAGGATATTGTTGTTTTCTTATGAATATGTGTGGCGCCTGAAGGAATGAAGGCCTTGGAGAAAAATTAGTTAGCTATATGTGCCATGCCCTATATGTTGATTAGCAGAGACCTATACAAGATAGGTCGATGAGTTTTTATGTTGGTGTGTGTTGGAACATGAGTGTATGCAATCATGGAAGAAGCTCATAGTGGCATTGCAGGAGGACACTATGCAGGGAATGCAACCGCACACAAGATCCTATTGGTAGGCCTTTAGTGGGAGATGGTTTATAAGGATTGTATAGAGTATTGCAAGGCCTATGACCATTTTCAATACCTTGGTAAACCAGGGAAAAGATATGAAATTCCATTAAGACCTATTTCTAGTACAGAGCCATTTGAAAAATGGGAAATTGACTTTATGGGACCTATTTCCCCATCCACGTGCATGATAAGTTCACACTATATTATCACTTGTATAGACTATCTTACAAGGTGGGTGGAAGAGGCACGAAGGATTACACTATGGCTACAACATTCAAGTTCCTATGGGAGAATATAATCAGCAAATATGGATGCCCATTGAGTTTAACAAGTGATAGGGGTACTCATTTTTTGAATGAGACAATTAGAATCTTATTAAGAATGTTTATGGTGGTGCATCACAAAACTATGCCCTATCACCCTCAAGCTAATGGAACTATTGAGGCCTTTAACAAGATTTTAAGCCACACATTGACTAAGATTTAAAATGTCATAAGAAGGGAAATGATGATAAAGTCTCTATTGTACTATGGGTTTATTGAACCATTTATAAAATATTGAACAAAGCCACTCCTTTTCAATTGGTATTTTGTGTAGAGGTGGTTCTACCTATGGAATTCATGTTACCATCCCTACATATTACACACATGTAGGAGGATTAGATGATGAAAATCTTTATAAGAGTGCATTGATAAAATTATGGAGTTGGATGAGAGGTGAGCCATTTCCAAATGGAGTCAGAAGATGGAAAAATCACAACAAAAGGCATGACATGATCATCATATTAAAAACAAGAAGTTTGAGGTTGGGCAGATGGTTCTATATGATTCAAAATTTCTGTGCCATCTTGGAAAACATAAATTAAATTGGTTAGGACCATATGTGATTTCTCATATACTTGATTCAAGTGCTTATAAGTTACAAGTGCTTTGGATGGAACAATGTTTCTGGTTACTTTAATAGGAGTAGGTTAAAGCCCTACTATAAATAAGTCTTCTGTTTGTTTGTAATAAGTAAGTATTTCCATTTAGCTTAGGACTTCCCTTTATGTATTTTCCTTTATATGTATTTCCTTTCATTATTGTTATGCTTTTTCTTTTTGTTTGGTTTGTAGTGTGTGCGCTTGTGCACCGGTAGCAAGTCACTATCTCAAATGGTTTTTATGCACATAGGACCATGCATATATTTAGTGTGGGTGGAGAGTGTAAAGAAGAGTTTCAATGAATAGTGCGGTAAGAAGAAAGTGTTAGGAGGGATGTTGATTAGTGGCCCGAGATAAGAAAATCAAAATCATGTAGGTTCAAAGGAGTGCATGTAGAAGAAGTGAATATGTGTGGTGATTGGTGTCAAAATCTTTATGAAAACCATGTACAAGGATAAAATCGTAGAGCAACATGAGGTAGGTAGTGACAAGAACTAGGATTAAGATGCAGAGGAAGATTGAATTTGGTGTTATAAGTGCACGTAAGGTTTTGTGGTTGATGCGCTTTTGCACTCCATAAGGTTGTGGAAGTTTTGCATGAGTTTTGACGTGAAGAAAAAGTGCTGACATAATGCGCAAGAGAATAGCATTGGAAAAATTTGACTTTAATGTGATAATATGGTGGTAGGTGGCATGGGAGTTAATGCAGGAAAAATTAAAAATCTATAAATAGAAGGTCGGGGTAAGTTATTCTTTTTACCTTGTATTTTTTTGTTGAAGAGATCTTGCAAACTAGGGCATCCTTATGAGAGAATTTGTAAAGAGTTACATGTAAAGTAGAGAATTTGGCAGATTTGTGAACTAGAGTGAAACGGAGTACGAAGGCATGCATGAAGGATATTATTTTGTGGATTCTCATGAGTATTTACATTGTCTTTTCGAAGAAGAGTTTTCCAGGTTAGGGTTTGTAGAACTAGGGCACAGATTTTGAAGAAATTTCACGAAGGAATATAGCCTAGGGAATGAGTAGTATTGAAGAAATATGTAAGGAAGAACTTACAAGGGATTTTGGGAATAATAGCACCATGGAAAGGATCAAACACTTCACCAAAGAAGAAGGGCAAAGGGTAAGAGAAAACCAACCGTATCAACCAATTTTAATGAGTGGTACATGGAGATGTAGTACCTAGATGGCATTCTATTGGGGATGGATTAGGTGTCTCATGTACAAAATATGACTATAAGTGATTATAACCATAGGACGAGCATCGTTGAGAAAGAGATGGCATTGGAGCTAGTTCTCCCTACAAGAGAAAGGACACAAGATGAAAAACTGTGTATGATGACTCTGTGAAGACCACATTGGAGAAGGTTAGACTTTTGTAACTCTATGAGTTGCCATATTTTGGTAAACTTGAAAGGTTATACTAGTGGCTGATGTCATGTGTGCATGAAGATTTTTTTACTTCACAGAAGGAGAATACACTTAACTACTCAGTTTATCTCTAAATACACTAACTTATCTCAAGAGAATCACCTGGATGATGATTTGAGTTTGCAAGAAAATTTTATATAAGAAGGATCTACTATTTTGATATCACCAGGGATGAAAACCTTCAACCATGAAGATGGTCAGCACCTCGGATATCACTAAGATTCCATAAGAGTGATGGACACAATGAGGATAAAATCATGTAAGAAAATTTTAACATCCTTATTACTTCATTGTATTTTTGCCCAGATGAGGATAAAATCATGTATGGAACATCCTTATTACTATCTATTTTCATCTAATGGAAATATCTACATGATCATGATATACCCTTCCCACGCTAAGAGGTTCAAAGCATACACTTGTGATATAATGATTGTTGCATATAAGGCACACTTGGAGAAGTGGTATAAGAAAATGCATAATGCATTTTAGGAAGAATGGAGAATCCATGAACAACTACCATCCTTGGTGGATGGTGAGGCTGAGTTTTCTTTATACCATCACTTCTACATAGGTCGATTCACTTTGATGGATATCATGAAAAGCCCATTGTGTAAGTTACCATTTTACTTCACAACACAATATTTTTAGATTGTGGTTAACATGTTTCAAGAAGCCAAGAAACTTAGATTCTATCTAAGTGAGGTAGATCAGGAGCACCTCCCGCTATGTAGAATGTTTGTGTATCCTAAGAAATGTGCATATGTGGAGAATTTTGTCTCTCACGATGTACGTATGTTAAAACCCGTGTCATTACCTATTGTAGGTAAAACGACAACAAGGGTGTATATACACCTAAGGCCCAAGTTTGAGAAGGGCACGCATGTTGAGGATGATGTATCCATCCCAGAATACCCTGCCAAGAAGAAAGGGATGAAGAGATAAATAGAGGAAACTAAAACAAGTAGGGCATCGAGTGCACATACAGTTCAAACCACATGGGCATAGGATTTAGGTGTGGGCCCAAGTACTTACACCCGAAGAAATAAATCCCATGTGAAGGAGAAGTCACATGAGAAGGAAAGGTCCCCTATGATAGAGGAGTCTTTAGTGAAGAAGAAGTAAAAGATGGCACGGAGATCAGACTCTGAGGAGATGGAGAGCATGAAGGGTGATGAGTCCAAGGAGGATAATGAGGAGTGCAAGGAAGGTGAGGATCTCCCTATGTAAAATGTACATGAATCTAATGAGGATCAAAATGAATATGAGGTGGGTGATCATAATATGTGAGGAAGTGAAGAGTTGTATATAAATTCATAAAATACCCCACACCTGGTCAGAGGATAGTTGGATGACATTGTGGAAAAGGAAGTGGCGAGATATCATACGAGGAAGTTAGTGGAGCACAAAGTGGAGCACATCACTAAACAAATATTAAAAGAAATGGAAGAGAGTGTTGACAAGGAGAAGAGTCTAGTGGTTGGCTTCCCTAAGGTATCATGCATTGGTGGCAAGGGCACGAAAATAGTGCAAGGACCCATGATGACTTGTCAATGACCCAAACAAGGTCCTATATGCGTGGTTCTAGAGCATGGTGCCCATAGACCAACTCTTTTATTGGTCTTCATTTGATAGAGGTAGTAGGTACTCACACAAGGAAGATGTTGTCATGGACCTTCAAGTACCATGTCGATGAGCCAAAATTTAAAGTTAGTGTGGATGTAGTGATAGAAACACAGAACCCTAATGAGGTGAATCCTATTGTGGATACCCAGGTGGCTAATTGATGATCGTGCATATAACGCACTCAATAAGGTGTCTCGTGGAAGTAGAGGCAAGGTTATTTGGGAGGAATAATAGAATCAAAGCCTTGGAGGAAGAATTGGAGGAAAATAATAAGGAGATAATTGAGAGGGACAAGGAGACCAAGCGAAAGATTCGATCATTTTGCATTTAAAGCTTGATTTGAGGGAAGAAAAGGTGAAAGTATACAAATCCTATAAGAAAGCAATGACTATTTCAGACTCCATTATCTAAAAACACCCCGATTTGGCCCCTCTAAGCAGAATTATGAGTCATATTTCCACTTCCTAGAGGACTTGATGCACTTAATCACGATGGAGAGGCAACCACTTGTCTTTGGAGTCAACAAAGGAAGTTATGGCATGAAAAAAGAGAACATGAGAAGTTAAAAATTGGGGAGACCATAACTCGGTAATCCAAGATCCTTGCCTCTATAAAAACCACAATGCACATGGGTGAATTTATCTATGATAACTATGGAGACAGGGACAAGGTGGCAAGTGTATTGGTTACTACCCATGAGGTGGACCTAAAGGAGTTCTAGGAAAAGAACAAGGGTAATAGGGAAAAATGGGACAAGATCATAGTAGAATTTGAGAAGAAGTATGAGGTAATTGAAGGCTTAAGGGTCTCGATTAAAAATAAAGTGAAGGAATTATGTCCCCAGGTTATACGAAGGATGGACATGCTTAGCAAACTTAGCAAGTAGATGGAGAATATTATGGATATATTGAAGGCTAAGGGTGAAGAGTTTATGTTTCATGAGGTCAATGCACTAATAGGAATTTATTTCAACAAGCATAGAGTGAGGTGGATGCCTAGAATAAGATTAAAGCATCCTTGAACAAATACTTTCGAATCCTTGTACAACAGTAGAAAAATTCTTTTGTTCTTTAGCACAAGTCAGATGCGGGTTATTCTTTCCTTCTATTTCTTTATTCTTTTTTGTTAAAGGATAGATTTTTTATAAGGACAAATAACACATTTAGTGTGGGGTGATGTTGAGCCCAGAAAATGACTAAGTCCTAAAGTAGAGGATGAGCATGTGTGAAAGGCACTATGGAGAAAAGTGTGTGAGTGAAGGTGTGCGAGGAAAGATAGATTTAAGCGTGAGAGTAAAAAGGGTTTAAGGATTTAAGGATTTAGCCACATTTCAGTTAAAAAGGGTGTCACATACCAAACAAGTGAAGCTACAAGTAGGCATAATGATGAAAAGGTTGTTACATAGAGACTTGAATCTCAAGAAAATAATTTTTAGGGAATCATTATGGTTATGATATGTAAAGTGGAGGTTGTTATGGCTAGGTGGCACCTACATGGCTTGAAAAATCAGTATAACAGAATATGATGACATTTGACATGCGGGCTTGCTTCTGGAGTGATGATTAGGTGAGATCCTATCCTATTTAAGGAGCCATTTGGATCTAGGGAAGAAGGTAGAGGTCGAGTGTGAGTGCATATGTAATGGCTCTAGGGGGTAATATAGATTTTCTAGATTTGAGCCATGGGGAGGGTAGGATGTTAATGGTAGAATGTTGTATTGATCTGTTGTTGAACCTTGTTGATGTAATCTAGCTACTGTAAACATTTTTTGATCAATACATAAAGGGTTATTCTGAATATATGTGTTTATGGGTTCAAACCCTAGTTCTCTTTATTTTCTTTTCATTGTTCATTTATGCTTAGATCTAGTGTTTTTATTTTTGTACTAGAATGAATGCATGTATTACTATTTTTATAAACATTCCTCCATTAATGGAAAACATTCTTACAAGGATCACATAAAGGAGGGGCTCGGTGTGTGTGCACGCCGAGTGAGCGCCCAACTAATGTTGGATGATAGGCCAACACACTTGGAGTTTAAATGGAGAAGGGAAATGTGACTACACACACTATTGAATTAGATCTCAAAGCTAAGATTATTAGACAAAAGAAAAACCATATCAACCCTCATATTGAGACTCTCATGAAGAAGGAACTAAACAATCTCATAGAGGCAAGTATTAATTTTCCAATCAAGCACTTGAGTTGGGTTACAATTTTGGTGTTGTTCAAGAAAATAAATAGAGAAATAAAGTTGTGTGTGGAATTTCGGGACTTAAACAAGGCTTCTCTCAAATACCACTATCCACTTCCTTCTATGGAGCAAATCTTACATGTGGTATTCGGATCAAAAAGGTTCTCTCTCCTAAACGGGTACTTAGGCTATAATCGATTATGGTGAAAGAAGAAGACCAGGTTCAAAACAATCTTCACCACCGAATGGGGAAATTAAACCCGTAGGAAAATGACATTCGGGTTGGAAAATGCTAGAGCTACATTCCAAAGGGATATGGACATGACATTCAAGGGATGATAAAAAAATAGTTCTTGTGTACTTAGATGACATCACTTTTTTCAAGAACATGGAAAGTCACCTTTTTCACCTCAAGAAAGTGTTCCAAAGATGCAAAAGATTTGGACTGTCCCTAAATTTGAAAAATGAATATTTCTAGCTCGTGAAAGCAAAATATTAGGACACATTATGTCTAAGAAAGGATTTATAATCAATCCGAAAGGGTAGAATTTATTTGAGTAAGATTTACTACCAAACCAACAAAAGGCTCTCCAAAGCTTCTTGGGGAGAATCAATTTGTTTGAATATTTGTACTAGATTTTTCCATCATTGTCAAGCGATAACCATGATGTTGAAGAATAACATGGTATTTAAGTGGATAGTGAAGGGCAAGGAAATTTTTGAAGCTATCAAGCATGTCATATCTCAAGCTCCAACTCTCATCAATTTAGACTTCTCCAAAGACTTTATGCTCTATGCCTTCGGTGGTTCAAACACAATTTCCACAATCTTAGTGTAGCACAATAAGGAGGGATCCAAGTAACCATTTTCATTCTTTAGTCGAGCTTGGAGGACTATGTAGTGAGGTAGTCCTTCATTAAGAAGCACGTCTCGTAGTTTTCAGGAGTTTGAAAATTTTCAAACACTTGGTTTCAAATAATAAAATTTAGCTACTAGTGTCTCATGCCGAGTCAAGGATTTCCTCTTGAACAAATATTTGAATGAGAAATAGGAAAGTTGGATTACCTGTGTTATGGAATATGACATAGAGATCAAAGTCACTAAATTGGTTAGTGGAAAGGGATTTTAGAAGATACTAGCTTCTGTCAAAATGTTGAGGCAACCTATGAAGGAGAAGAAACTGTTATGGTATTACAAGATAATTAGGAAAAAGATGATAGTGTGCCTACTCCTTGTTGGAATTAGGATATGACACATTTCCTACAAACAATTTTATGTCCTCTAGAAATGATCAAAGTAAAGATGAGGTATTTTAGACTCCAAGCCATTCCATATGTGTTTATTGATGGGGTTTTGTTCAGGAAGGACTTGAATGGATTCCTCTTGAGGTGCATTCGGATAGATCCGATTGAAAAGGTACTGCATGAGTTTAATGCTGGGGAGGTTGGAGGTCACTTTTCATGATGAGTAACATCTCTCAATATTATTAAATCGAGGTATTATTGGCCCACATTATTTAGTGATTTCTATGCATGGATCAAGAAATGTAAAAATTGTGCATTTTTCACAAGAAAGGAGAAGCTAACAACACTTCCATTACATCAAATATCAGTTGAGAATCCATTCATATAATGGGGATTGGAATTCATCAGATCATTAATCTGAATTCTATCCTAGGTCACAAGTGGATCCTAACTATAATAGATTTCTTCACTAAATGGACCAAGGCACTAGCACTCAAAGAAGAAAATGATTCTAACATATTCGACTTTTGTGAGGGGATAGTGACAAGATTCGGAGTCCCGGCTACTATAATATCAAATAATTCTCAAGCATTCCTAGGTACCAATATCATAGAATAGACTATTAGGAATGGATTTTATTTGAGCACCTCCTCAAATTGTTACCCTCAGGGTAATGGGAAAACAAAGTACACGAACAAGAATTTTCTTAGAATTCTCAGAAGAACTCTAGATGAAAATTAGAGGACTTGGCATACTAAGCTCAAATCATCCTTATGGACTGATAGGATAAAACCCAAAAGGTCTATAAGCAGCTCCATTAATAGGCTAGTCTATAGGAAAGAATCCAAGCTTCCCATATGACTTGAATTGTTGACATTGGAGCTCCTCAAGCAGCTAAAACTATTAGAGTTTAAACCTATGGAAGATAGGTATGCGGAGCTGACGGAATTGGAAGAAATAAGATAGTTTGCAATGTAAACCATGGAGAAAGATTAGGTGTTAATTTAGATGTCATTTGGAAAAAATTCTAGAGAAAGGAATTTCTAAGAAGGGGACTTGATCTGAAATGGGATGCAGATCGAAGCAACTAAACTAGGAGCAAGCATTCCAAATTTGATGCCATTTGGAGTGGCCCCTACATGGTCACAAGATGTAAGAGTAACAATGCCTTTAAACTATCCACTTTGATGGAGAGGAGATTTCAATTCCAATCAATAAAATCTACATCAAAAACTACTATTGAAGGAGTAAATTCTCACCCTTGTATATATTAGTTTAGGTTTAATTCCTCTAAGTGCTTTTAGCACATTGTCTTGTTGTAGATTAGGTTTCAATTTCCTAAGTGCTTCATCATAGGTTTTTTTTCTCCTAGGTTGTATCATTGCACCAATTCATATGTCTCTCGAAGGAATGTTATAGCAGAAGCTCAAAGTCACGAGGAAACAATTACATATCTCAAAAAAATTCAAAGGTAGATCAACTAAAATCAAATCAGGATAAAATTTAATAGTGATTATTCTTCGAGTCTCTAAGGATCAATTACGCTTTGATATTTTAGTAGCTCCACTAATTCAAAAAATTTTTGACCTTCGAAACATGTATGAACATGTTCATAGGAAGAGTAAAATCAAGTTTTAATAGAGTTCCATGATGTCCAAAACTGGAAGGTGTTTTACACCTAACTATGCAGTGTGTTGTAATTGGCCAAGGAATCATCATTCAACCATGTTTTATACTTAGAACACATTCTAGTCCTGGGAAAACTTCAAAGCTTCAATTTATCCCAAGAAGATCAAACATTCTAGAAGTGAGAGAGAAAGAAAATTTCAAATAAGAACAATTTTCCACTCATGAAAATACTAAGATTTTCTTATTAAGATTGGAAAATGCAAGCAATAGTAAGCACAAGTCACTAGTATTCAAGTGAATTTTTGGGTAAAATTCAGAGGTTCATATCAATTTTATGCCATTAATAGTGACTTCGTACCCAATGGAAGCTTCGTGTTACTTGTCTATGAACATATAGTAGGTAGATGGCCCCGCAAGTCACCAAAATTGTTATCCATTTTACCCCCAAGAAAAATGGACAACATGATGTGTTGGACCCAAGCACCAGACATGGAACTCAAGCATGAAATTGATTTTTGTAGGTAATTTCATGAGTTTTGGGAGCACATTTAGTGATTTCAATAGTGTTAGAATCCTAAGAGGTTTTTTCCTTATCTAGGTTTTGAACTTTAAGAGTTCAGTTAAAATGAAGAAGTATGGGCTCATGCGGGCCCATACCTAACCAAAATGGGAGAAAGAATCAAAAAGTGAAAAATGGCTCTGGGTCACCCTATTTCTTCCCCCTCAGCTTCTCCTGTCCATGAAAATTCACCAAAACTCCAAAGGGGTCAAAAAGTGGCGAGAA
This sequence comes from Taxus wallichiana var. yunnanensis, assembly GCA_018340775.1. Lineage (NCBI taxonomy): Eukaryota > Viridiplantae > Streptophyta > Pinopsida > Cupressales > Taxaceae > Taxus > Taxus wallichiana. The sequence goes on along the minus strand of CM031240.1, from coordinate 349,778,197 downwards.
TGGGTCTAAGGGGGCTATTGAACTAGAAAGTAGCTCATCGAGTAGCTCACCAGATACTTGGTGATCTGGTTTAGTTACAAGATAGGGAGAGCTCCATTGAGCCGAGATGGTGCAAAGGAGTCACCGAGCTCGAGTAGATTATTTGAGTTGATGAGTGCATCAGAATTACATAATTTCAAGGTGTCAAAATTAATATAAAGTGACTCAAGAAGATTACAAGGCAAGCTTAGGATAAGAGCTTGGTAGGAGTGTGAGGTAAAGGTTGAGATCCCCAAAATCAGCCAATTAAATGCATCATTAGGCAATTATTGGAGGCCCTAATCGTGTGAGTCGCAAGAAGCTAAAGAACACGAGGGCATCACATTGACAAGTGGAACTCGGTTGACATAGACATCGATTCATTCATGGAGGCATGGGAGGGGATGGCTCACCTCAAAAAACTTGAAGGTGGAAAGAAGAGATTGACTCAACCATAGTGAAAAGGTCATGATGCTTGCAAGGTGCATAAAGAGATTAGATGTTCAAGATTGTACAAGGGTGAAAAACTTAAGGTAGCTAACACAGGAAAAGAAATGGAGAGCCAAACCAATGGGAATGTGTTCACGGGAAGTGTTTCTGGTTCATGCGATGGAGGTCGAGGAACTCATCGTTGGAGGTGATTAATTTTTGAATGCATAAATGTTTTTAAGCTGCATGGGGATAGCTTGCCATAGATCCCAAATCTGAGTTAAAGCACAAGTATGAGGAAGAGAGCTCAAGTAAGAAATTCATACTTTAGGATTCGGGTATGTGAGTGGATAATGAATGAGTTCGGTGAGGAGCAAAGCCCGACCCGATATCTAAAACTAAGCCAGATCAACATGTGATTCAAGGTAAACTTTAGGGTTTATATTGTTAGGGTTTCAGAGAGTAGAATGATGTTTATGAAAAATCAAGGAGTTGGATCTCGAAGTCTAAACTCTAAAATTTAAAGTTTTGGGCTTGGGATTCTAGTTTCATGTGGGGTCGGTGAATGAATAGTGGAAGCTCAGCTAGGGAAAAACTCTAAACCCTGAAATAACCAACATCCAAAATACATATGGGAAATACTTTGAAGTCATCATGAGCTCAAAAATTGTGCCAAGAAGGAGGTGAAACTATTGGATGGCATGCAGCGGTTGAGCCAAGTGTCAAGGCCAAAGTATTGGAGTTAGGTGGCAAGTGGTTTTCAGGCTCACCAACCAAGTTCAATACACACCAAGTAATTTATAGACTCACCAAGGCATACATCAAGAGGTATTAACCATAAGATCTTGTAGTGAACACCCAAAATCTAAAGCGAGGGATAAGGAAATGTAGAGCTCAAGATATCGGTGGAGCTATGTAACAAAGTTAATGCGAGGGACATTGAACCCGATGTGTGGGCCAATGAGGAGCTAGAGAAACAAATATAATGGAGCATAGAACCATTTCGAGGGCCAATAATGGAACCCACCATGTCAACGTAGAGAGATCTCAACCTAGCTTGTTAAGCAGCTCAACGATCCAATCAATCAACTCACCCCAAACCATGCAGAGCCAAATGCATTAAAAATACCCCTTTCATAGAGATGGGCATAACTTTGGCCCTACTTTCTAGATCTTGATGAAATTATAGACACCGGAAAGGGGAGAAAGATATCCTCAACATGAGACCATCAAAAATGAATTTTTAACCTCTAAAATTGAGGAACGGTGAAAAGTAAGGGGTAGGTGAAGGAGTTATTAATGGAGTATGGGTACTAATTTTTCTCACATGGAAGGCCAAGTTATAATGACATGGGAAACAAAAAGGGATGATTCAAGTAGAGATGGTTACACACAATGTATAGAAATATGAAATCTCTCTCTCTCTCTCATGCTAACATTTCTCCTATAAATTGTAAGGAGGATCATTTCAAAAGGTTGGACACTTTGCATTTTCCCCTCCCTCTTTCTTGGCTATAAGAAATATGTGGAGTTTCAAACCTCCTATTTGAACATTGTAGTGCAAATTTGTGCATTTGGCCCTCAAATGTAATGAATTGTTTCAACTCGTTAGAGCAATACAATCAAATCTATGAATGTTGGTAACCCTCTTTTGTGTTTTATTGCATATTTTATGGTCTTTTCATTACATGCAAAGGTTATTTTGCATTATTATATTTTCATTGTAATGTTTTTCTAGTGTTTTTTTATTGGAAAATAGGTTTGCAAAAAGTGTTTTGATCTATGGTGCTAGACTCGCCCTCCTCAAATTTATTTATTTTCATTCCTATGCGGTGCAGATTTTTCAACATCCCTTCTCAATACATCACCTCCTCTTAGATTATTTTTCATTTTCATGTAATCCTTTTATCCTTGTCTCCTTGGAAAGCATTAGGTAGGGTTATATTTGTTGTTCTCTGCATTTTGGAGTAGTTTAGCACTAGGATTAGGAATGGAAGCCAACCTTCTCCGTGGATTTATCCCATTTGTAAAGTCCCACACTTTGGGATAGCTCCATGTTACACAATCACACCATATTCCCTATTTCACAAGCTAACCATCTGGGGTGCTATGATTTTGTGATAATATTTCCTATATTCTTGCAAATAGGGACATAACACTCAACAAACAACAAGAAACCAAGTGCTCAAATCCTAGAAATTACACACATACCTCCATTATTTGATTTTATGGGTAGAGGAGAAGTTTCATACAATCACCGTAAACTTGTGGATCCAAAACGTTATGTCCATTCAAGTGTAATGGCTTACAACATGAGCCCATTACCACATTTTACTATAGATGTGCATTCTCATGCTACATATCATCCAAATAATACTAATGATACAAAAATATATGTCTTTAAAGTAATGCATGAACATTTTCTCAATCCTTATATCTCTCCTAAGGTGTGTGTGCAAAATATCTCAGCTTAAAATCTTAGGTATCTCTATATAGCTCACTTCTCTCAACTAGGTCTCCTTGTGCTTGCTTATACCTTCCTTTGAAGATTGTCATGAGTTTTAGACATTTGGGGGATTAATGGACTAATATTATTCTTAGATCATTGAGAGGGTACAATGTTGATGTTAAGTTAACAATTTCATCCACTGATTCCATCAAATGAGTTGACAAAGACACTTCTTTTCTAAAAATTTGGTTGAGAACCTCAATGTTACTTCCTAGGACTATCAAGAACCTAGGCCAGATGAGAGCACAACATGATAAAATAACACATGATTTATGATCTTAAATGAGTTGGGATAGTAATTTTCAATTTTCAAGCCTTGAAACCAATATTTGAGCTTTTTCTCACTTGTTTTCCAAAAACTACTCGAAGAGAAAGTACCTTGTTTCATTGCACCATGACCCTGTTTGATGAATTTTTCCAACTTCTCTTTATGCCTACTACTTCTCTACCATATGGATTTCTTAAAGAATCATATTAAATACATTTCATTCTCATTGGAGCATTATAACAACATGAAATCATCTAAGGATTCCAATGACTCCATGGTTCCTTCCTTATTCTAGTTTTTGCACCTTGAATTTCTTGTACACTGTTCTTGTGAAGGATTTGTTCCTTCATTTAGTGATTCCTAGTTCACCATAGGATTATCCACACCTATACTATATACACATTGAGTAAGCATTACTTCTTCCATTATGACTTGATTTAGGTTGAGCTCACTTGCCTTGGTTTTCACCTTGTCCTGTCTTGAGTCATCCATCATTGTGGCTTTTCCTTTTTCTTTCTTGTCTTGAATTCATATCTATCTAACTCCATTAGTATTTCCTTTAGCATTCTCTTGAGGTTTGAATTTTTCCACTTCCTTCTTCTTATAAACATATATCTTAGTTTTTCATTATTTGGCATAGTTTCTAGGTTTTAGACATTTGAAGAAAATGATATGTTTGTTGTTTCTAGGAGATCCATTTGTGCAAGATTGATTCCTAGGATCTCTGAGAACCACCTAGCTTCATGAAATCTTTCATGGAAATTGAAACATATCCTATTCTTCTTAGACTTGGGTTTGAAATCCCTCCATGGATGTTCTTTGTCTACCTTAAGCCATTTGCATTCTCTAGCCTTGTGACCAAAACCATGACATGAAAAACATGAACCATAGAACTTACTTGGTGTTCTCCTTGCATTGGGATGTTTGATTATCTTCTTGGGCTCTTTGAATCCTCCATTTTCCTTGGAATGTTTTGGTGTAGCTTCATTTATTTTCCTTGTCCTTCATATTTTCTTGCTTTTCTTGGTTCAAGTCCTCTTGAAGTGTCTTCATGGCTGAGCTCAATTTATCACATTCTTTAATTTTTCCTTGAGAGCCTTAGAGATCAGTTTGACTTGTTCCTCAAGCTCCTCTACCTCTTTCTCATGTTCTTTCTCCTTTTGGGATAACACTTCTTCATGGTGTCTAATTTGACCTTCTTGTTCCATCACCAAGGTTCTCAACTTGGTAACCTCTTCTTCCTTGAGTTTGAGAGATTCTAGCACCTTCTCTAATTGAGAATCATTTTATTTGCATTCTTGAGCATCCTCTTGATCTTGCTTTCTCAATTTCTTCTCAAGAAGGGTGATGTGCTTCTCATAGGATTTGATGTAGGCTTTCAATTTCTTATTTTTCTTCCTTGACTTGTCTAATTCTTCTAGTGCACTCTCCAACTCAGCTTCTAGATTGAAATTTACTTCCTTATCATCTAAATCATGCATGGAGCTACTATAACCTCCCATTTCCATCAGCAACCTCTCTTTTTGTGCTTCATCCTGATGCTTCTTGTGAGTTGATCTTGCCATTTTGAGTCTTGAGAATCACCTTCAAGCTGTTAGGATTGTCAAGAAGGACCATACTCTGATACCAATTGTTAGAATCTTTAGGACTGAGAGGGGGTGAATCAGTCCTTACTCAAAATTTTCAACTCTTTTACAAGCTTATCCAATGGTGCATTCCATGAGTTCAACACAACTAAAGTGAGAGCAATGAAACACACAAGATAGAGAGATGCACACACACAAAAAAACACCTCATGTAAGTGGGAAACCCATCAAGATGGGAGAAAACCCACTGAAATCAGAGCACTATATGGGATAAATATCCCTATATTACAATGATCTCTTTAGTTGAGCCACCACTCAACAAGGAGCTACAACCCCTAGTTTAGCCTAGCTACCACTAGACAAGGAACTACAATACCCATTAGCCTAAGATACAACTTATACCTATTTAGAAATTTACCACTTGCAAGGAAACTAAAACTCCCTATAAATACCAATCAACCACTTGGTTTACAATAATTTTTACCATTTGTAAACACAAATTTCTTAACTCAACGAATATGGTCACTAGATCAGCTCTTCTCTCCTTCTCTCACCCCTTTACACAATGAAATTTCACACATAAAATGCTCTCTCATTTTAAATCAGATTGAAATTATATCAGAATATAAAAATATGATTTATTTCACACAAAATACTCTCAAATAATCACCAAATTTCAATCTTGATCTCTGTTGCACCTTAATCTTCCATGGCTTCTCCTATCTCTGATTTTTCAATTTTTTGCTCATCAATATTCCAACCTGCATGTGTGGAACTATTCTAAATATTATCCCAACTCTCTCTCATGCTCATACCACTTCCTAAGTCTAAAAAATTCATTCATAAGAGGGAGAGAATACAAAAAAACAAAATTAAAAAAATATCATTACACTCTATGACATTTTTCAGTTATGAACTCTCTTCCATTCTTGGCCTTTAGCATGTAAATCTTGACTTATCATTTGATCATGAAGAATACTATAATATTCTGACTTCAAATTACATGTTTACCACCTGAAAAACTTTAAATCTCTTATACAAATGACTTCTGAACCGACTTGTAAGCTGTCATGCCACACATCAGCTTTGTCCTCTAGTGCACAAATGAGATCACCTTTTGTTTTAAGATACCAAAATTGTCCAAACAAGTTACAACTTTATTTTCACGTATTAAGTGATCCAAAATTCCAAATAACTCATACATATTTCAATAAACTTGACACATCATCAAAAATCATCAATAATACTCCTAGGTGTTCTCAAATCAACATCCACAAAATACAATCATGAAGAACATGCTAATTGAAGTGATTCCACTCACCTTTATAAGAAAACCAATATAAAAAATTGAATCTTGGGAAGTATAATTTCATGAAATAAAATAATTAAGATCTAATTCAAATCATAAGTCATCCAAAAACACCTTTTCCCAAAACTTTCCTGGTTGGTTCCTAGGTCTCAAAATTTTGGTCTGCCAAAATTGAGTGATTCACACCTCAAAAATTCACCTCATGGGGCAAGTAACCTATAAATGGAAATATATTGAAGTATACTAACTCATAAAATAATTTTCATGCTCCAATTCATGTCATAATGCCTTCAAAAACTTGAAACTCAGAGATTGGTCTAGTTGATCTTGAGAGTTCAAAAACTAGTCTTCCATGCAACATGTCCAAACACCTCCAAAAAAATTCTCATGGATTAATATAATATTGGACACTTAAAATGAGATGCATATAAATTTTTTAAAACTTATAAACATATGTCACATGGATAAACACTCACCTTCATATCCATTTAGACATGCTTCTCAATAGGCCTAATAGGGTAGTTTTGGCTCAATCACCTTTAAGAAAGAAATGACCTTTCCAAAATGAAATATTCATTTCCAAACACCATATGACACATAAAAATAATGATCAAATCAAGAAACAACATAAATATAATGCAATTCAACCTGGTCACCTTCATTCTCCTTCACTAGCTTCTCAAAACAAGCTCCTTTTACTAGTAAGCTCAAATATGCAACCATTACTCCCATTTTATCAAAATGAGTAACCCAAGTGACTTTATAAAGTTTAATAACACATCCCCAACATCATCCAATTCAAATTTTAGTAGGGGTTCCTTTGCAAGTTTCTCCTGTACACTAAAATCTTCACAAAACACCTATTTTTAGTGGGGCCCACCAAGCATCATGAACTAAAATATCATGAAAATGTACCTTGAGGAGTCCTCTACATGTTAAAATATTTTTACAAGAAAAAATTTGAGTTAAGACACCTACCCAACTCAATTTTCCAAAACTGGTCCAAATGGGGTTTGGAGGGTTTCAAACATGTTCACAAAAATGGATAGAACTTGTAAAATACTCAACCAATCACCGAAATAATTATTACACCATGATTTTATCCAAATTTTATCCATTTTTTTATTTTATGATTTATCCAAATAAGGCTCCACAATTTTTCTTTACTACTAAGAAGTTTGGTGCTCAATTTGCATACCTTGAGAAACCCAGTTTTGGAAAAACTTCTATCCATCCTTAGGTTCTGAAAATTTTCTAACACATTAAGGAAACATTTATATACCATCTCCAACTGATATTTTAATCTGGTTTATCCTACATTTTTCCATATCATCTCATCTAGGTGTCTTTTGGTCTCTTATTCTCAAAGCCAGATTATACTATGCTAACTTTGTAGAAGTGCCCAAAACATATCAATAATTATTTGTGAAGCCTTGTACACACCATATATGATTATTACATGCTCACACCATGTTTGGTTTGCATCATCACATTTTTTTCAAAATTTCAGACCTTTCTTACTTGTGGATTAGCTTAAGAAAGCTCCATACTGACTTGTTTCAGCTCATGCACCTAGTTTATCTCTTGTAGCTCTTTATACACCTCTTGTGCCACCTCATAGTGATCCAAAATTTCTTTCCCTACTTTTTTCTGAGTTAATTCTCATGTTTTATTTATTTACACCATGTACTTGCACTAGGACAAGGCCTAGAATGACTTGACTTGATCCATGCACTTCATGACTAGACCATGTTTGACCCTTAGATCACCTATACCACGGTGACATCAATGGAATTGACATCAATGACAAAACAAGTGTCACACAATTCCAACGTTATGTTCATAATCTAATCCACATGCGCGTGTAACACACAAATAGGGAAACATAAAATCCATAGGTAGTACAAATTCATAAACACAAAATAAAAGGGTATGGATTTATTCAATTATTTATAGTTTGTTCTATATGCTCAAAGCAAGGTTCATACCTTGTCATCCCAATCCTTTCTTCCAATATCACATATCTTTGTTAGTGTCTATCCCAAGATCTTGTTGAAAGATTCAGTAATTTCATTTTCCTGAGGGTGATAAGGGGTAGTCTTATGGTGTGCCACCATAAACTCTTCCAACAAAATTCTAATGGTCTCATTTAAGAAATGTGTTCCTCTATCACTGGTTAGACTTAATGGGCATCCATACTTGTTGATAATATTTTCCCAAAGGAAACTTGATGTTGTTGTTGTTGTTGTTGTTGTTGTGCAATCCTTTGTAGGTGTAGCCTCTTCCCACCTTGTCAAATAGTCAGTACATGTGATGATTTAGTGTGACCCAATCCTACACATGGGTGGTGCAATAGGTCCTACAAAATAAATATCCCACTTCTCAAATGGTTCCATGCTCACAATGGTTCATAATGTAATTTCATCTCTATTCCCAAGATTTCCAATTCTTTGAAAATGATCACATGCTTTGACAAAGCCTTGGTATCTTTGTATAATGTCTCCCATCATAAACTAGTTAATAGGATCTTGTGTGCATTTGCATATCCTACATAATTTCCTCCTGCAATACCTCCATGCACTTCCTCCATGATGGCTTCATTCTCATGTTCCAAAACACATCTACAAAAGACCTCATCTATGCCCATTTTGTATAGGTCCCCTTTAATCAACTGATATGGCGAGGTGTGAATAGAAAGTTGTTTCTTTTAAAATTTATTCATTCCCTCTTATACAAGGCCAATGCGAGAAAATAGTGTCTTCCAAATCTATTTGTGCACACTTCAATCTGAACAACTAGGCATCTATCATAGTGTCTTCACTTCTCTTTATAGCCTCTTCGAGTTGATCCTCGAGACAAGTGGTTAGGTCCCAAGTTTCTCTTTCCAGTCTCACTATGACTATGAAGCTAAACTCCTAAAAATTAGTATCCATTAGGAGATGTGCCCTTGTAAAATAGGTTTATTAACCAAGTAATTCAATTCTATATGATCTTTATAAATTATAAATAGTGAGGCCAATAAGTACTATCTTAATTTATGGAGTGTATAGATCATGGATAATGCCTCGTGCACAGTATTTATATAAATTTGCTTTCCTAGTGTCAAGCTTCCTACTTACAAATCATATGGGATGATCCAATTTTCCTTCACCTAGTTACACCAAGAATGTGTCAATTTCCATATCATAAGTATCAACATGTACATAGAAAAGCTTTTTCTAGGAAGGAAATTGAAATATATGTACAGTGGTAAGATTCTCCTTCAAGGTATCAAATGCTTTCTTTGCAGCACGTCACCCTAGTAAAAATTTACTTTTTCCTTGAGAAATTCTTCCACAGGTGCAAAAATATTTGCGTAACCTTTGATAAAATTCCTATAATAACCATTATGCCCCAATAATTTGTGCACTTTAGTATTATTGGTAGGTTCTTCTAACCCCCAAATTACTCGCAATCTAAGATGGATCTAGAAATAATCCATCCTTGCAAATGATGTGTCCAAGTAAGGTGCCAAAGGGCATGGAAAAGATACACATCTTAATGTATAGATAGATTCCTAGTTTCCTTCATCTCTCAAACTTGAGCCTCATATTATCATAGTGATCTTTTACTAATCCATACATAGTCCAATCATCTAGATAGACCTACAAGAACTTGTGGATGAAGTCCTAAAATTCCCCGAACAACGATGTGCAAGACACTATCGGTGCATTCTTCAACCCAAAATGCATGACAATATATGCAAAAATTCCCCATTTTGTGGTGAAGGTGGTATTTTCATGATCCTTATGTGTAATGTGCACTTGGTGGTACCCTAAAAATCCATCAATAAATGAATATATTTCGAGTACTCAGTAACTCCTTCAAGGATCTCCTCTGTAAATGGCATAGGAAAATGATATATAACACATGAAGTGTTGATTACCCTCTAGTCAACATAGATCTTGATCCGTTCATCCTTATTTATGTTGATCACCATGGCACTAGTCCATTCATATTCCTCAATTGTTCGATGATTCCAAACTTAGGCATTTTTCAATTCCTCTTTGACTTCAACGCGCAGTTTTGGTTAATCCTATAAGGCCTCTTACGAACCAAACACACTCTATATTTTGACTTAATTTTCATCTTTCCCAATGAGGGTTGCACTACCTTTAACTCACGATATCCTCTCGGGAAATAGGTCCTAGAATTTGTTCAATATCTTGATGATATTTGCAACCTCGTCTTCTAACCAATGTTCACCAATAAAATACTCTCCTTAGGTACATCCTCGCCTCTAATATTAACCTTATTTTTCTTCATAGGGACATGGTATGTGTTTTCCTTTTCATATATAGAATCCATTACTTCATGTGTACCCTCTATATGGCTAATATCTAGGTTATCCACTTCCTCATCATCAATGAAACATACCAGCTTCCCTTTTTCCTTTTCTTTCCAAGTGTGGCCCATTAGTGTCTCTTTTATCTCAATCATATCTTCGTGTGCCTCAATATCATGTTCTCCTAACAGATGAACCATGATTTTTCACACCTTTTTTATATCTCCCAAGTGTGATGCACTTCATAATCTACAAGGCCTCATGTACTGGTGGCTTAGTTGAAAAATAATTAAAGGTGTGAGTAATACCTTCAGACATGTCAAGCCGACTTATAGCTTCTTGTTTTAACTCAACATGGAAATACTAAGAGCATGTGCATCCTCACAGAGTATAGTAAAACTTGTGCACCCAAAGAGATGGTGGTATAACATCCTATCCTTGCCTCATTACCTCTCACAATTATTAATATGTACTAGAGAAGGAGTCTTCCCATCATACTCATGTACAAGAGAAGCAACATTGTTTGTAGTAAACCTCATCAAGAAGGCTTCTCTCACCTTATGCCATCTTAACATATTATCTCTGTGAGTCACCAACCAATGAAATAGTGTTCTCGTAAAAGGTATATGCCATCATATTCTCATTTAGTATCCCTCATTCTTCTAATGGTCCTCTATGGTACGTAAGAAGAATTCAAGTTTCTCCTCTCCAAGATACCTCGACAACCGAGTTTTTCCCAAGTGCTTAATAATGCGTGACATAATCATCAAAATGCCTCTTCCCTTAGCATCATGTCCAACCATTTCATAAGTACCATGGGCCTAATTATCATAAACAACACTAGTAGTATCACTGAAATATTACACATCTTCCCACTACATTACACCTTCCTTTTTTGATGGTTACACATTCTCGTGGTCGTGCATTGCTTGTGCATAAATCCTATTGAACTCCTCTTCATTCATGACCTCAATGTATGGTTCACCCTTCACATCATCCAATGGTATGATGACAATTTCCTCCTTATTCTCAAAACTAATATATCTTTTGTTGTTGCATAGGTTTACATTATTTGCATAGCACTAAGGATGTCTAAGCAGATATGGGAAATTATCTACCTCAACTAGTTTCAATACTTCAAAATCACATGTAAATTTTTCTCCTTGAATAGTGATTGAAGCATCCTTGAGTACAACAATAGGCATGGCCCTTGTTTTATTTTCCATATATAGCACATTAGAATATAGTTGCGACTTTGGTCTTCCCATTTTATTTCAAGGATCCAAAGTCAAAACATTCAACCTTATGCTTGTGTCAATCAAAATATTACTCACCAACTAACCATAAATCAATACATAAATTGTAATTTCCTTATCATACTTGTGGTCATGTGGTGGTAAATTCACATGAATAATTTGGTGCTCTAGCTCAAGATTAGCATGCTAAACCTTCTTGCCAAACCATTCTCCTAGCAATGGGATGATATTCTCCTATCACAACATCCTAAAGACATCCTTTAAATCATCTACATCCTTATGTGGAACATTAATGTTCTTTGCATGTTCCCTATCGCATGACTACTCCTTCAAGTATTTTATTTCTCCCCAGTAAATCTCGATGAACCCCATGGTCTCTTGGTAGACCTCTTTTTGATGGTAGCATCTAGATATTTAACATGTATGATCTCCTCCCTCTTGATGATAATTTTTTCTATAAGAAGCTCTAATGCACGCGTTACTTTATACACGTAAGAACTAACACATGATGGAGCTCCAAATTTACTAATGTTTTAGGCACCCATCGTTCATTCTTTTCACACTATACCTTGATCATTCCTACACCTTTTTCATTTTTATTTACACATGTGTGCATACAGTCCATATAATCCTCAACCTTATGTGGATTTCTATAGTAATAGCATATCTTATTCTTGGTATACTAATAATGGTAGTGATCTGAGACCCATAAGTATAGAAAGTCCCACGTGTAAACCTTCCTCTACCAACATGACATATACTTCTAAATCCACCATGGAGCCCGACATCTCCATTATTGACTCTTTCATTACCCTAGGCTTCCTACACCTAAGAGCTTTTGACCATAGCAGTCTATCACAATTCATTTTGACGTGCCTCATGAATATGGTCAATCAATCGGTAGTCATCTATGTCATGGGTATGTGCATCACAAATCTTGCAGTTTATAGAGATGTTATTCATTGCTACATGTTGTAAGAGGGAGAAATTTATGGCATCATGATTCTTATGGAAAATATCACAAGATTATAACATTGCACGCACATTCCTACATGGATAATTATCCTTAGTACACCCTCTACATTGCAATCGGTGCACCATAACCCACTACATGTCTCATGTGCCAAATTGGTAGATAGATTTTCTAATTATTTAACCATAGATTTTATTTGTACCTCAAGAAAGGGGCTCACTCCCATATCTACACTCCCAAATACTTCAGCATACAAATTTTCTTCCAAATCCTTGCGTGGATTAGCAAATGTTTTATGTAATAACACCCTTAGGAATGGATTCAACAAGCCTCCAACAAACCACTACGAATGTTAGATCTAGTGAATGCCACAACATAGATTGGAAAATAGATTTTTAATCCATAAATCATAGTCCCTCACACTCTTAGACAAGACGTACTTGATATCCTTTAGTGTGTTAATACTTTGTTTCTCAAACTTGGGAATGTGAAATTCAGCCAAAAATGTAGTGTGCAATGCATCATAGTCCACCGCAATCTGATGTGATCATACTTTCTATACCAGTTGTGTGTGTACCCTTGAAGTGTAGTGGTAAAATCAATTTCCTTTCTATCAAGGGTTGTGATGCCCTTATCTCTCCATAGTAACTCACACTTATGTATGTGCTTAACCACATCCTCCACACCTCGGTACTCTGTAAGTGAAGAGACATCTCAAAGAAAACTTGAGGTGTCGCTCATTGTAATTGTTGAGGTGATATTTTTGGTGGATGTTGTGGTGATGGTTAGGGAACTTGTCCTAGATTAGAACTATATCTAAACTTGATCCTTCACAAGGGTTTCCTCCGTGTGGTGATTGTCTCGATCCTCCCAAGCCTCCCACTGTGATCTATGGTCTAGTAGATAAACTTCCTTATGTCCCAAAGAATTGTATTAAACTAGAAACCCATTTTCTGTGTTATAGCTACACCTATTAGACTACCTCTAATGGGATACATGCCAAAACTTTATCCTAATGACGTGCATAAGAAAATACCTCCAAAATTACTTGTCTAAAAACTTATGCCTTTTGTGGCCATGTGCATGTCCTTAATCTATCTTACCTCCTAAGAAGTAACTAAAATATGTCTACATGTATCTCCTACCCAATGTGGAGATCTTCCTTGCTCACCTTCACTATGATGTTCTTCTATAATTACCTTTATATCTAGAATACCTTGTGCAAGGGCTAGGTAGCTAGGTTGGGTTAGTCACGTGCCTATGGTTCTCATTCTCTCCTCGAATCAATCTCATCAAATGCGAACTGGGGTCTCTCTACTATATTTTCCCAATGTCGGGAGGATATGATTATTTGATCCCTCATCTTCCATGGGGATCTCATCACTTCCACAAATAATCATTCTTCTTGACCTCAGCTCCTCATCAACTACCCTTTGTCACACCTTGTTATACTTAAGTCATCTTTCCTCTCTCTATCTTTCTTCCGTTAGGCTGCTCCATCCTTCCCAAACATACTCCTTCCCCGCATGTAGTGGGGTTTTATCTCACCAAAGTTAATCTTTCCATTCCCAATTCAACCATCAAGATCTTGATAGATAAGGGTTTTGTGCACAAATAAGATCCTCTTGGCTCACACAAGAACTAGAATTATGCTTCCTCCATAAATAGTAGGTTGAAATTATGTACTCCAAAATATATTTACATAGACTTCATTCCCACCAACGATCCATAGCTTTAGTATACATATCATCCGAGGCGTATAATTCCCCGATAATCATCTTACCTCCATGCTTTCATTCTCCCCGACTGACACCATTGTTCATTTTTAAGTTGCCAACCACCAAAGACAACTCTACTAGAAGAAGATGAAATATGTCTCATACAATTAGTTATATAGATTATCTTCCACATGCTTTCAAAATTAAAGTTAGGTATAGTGACATATCTATGTGTAAAATTGTCTTGGTCATCATAAATCTAGTTCTCAATATTCTCCAAGGAAATTCGAAACTCCATCTCGCATGCAACATCCTAGTAGATAGATTGAAAAGAGGTCTTGGTAATGGGAAAAAAATGTAGTCTTCTTTATTACCAATAATAGCTATGCACATTGTAACTTCATCCAAACATGTCTATAAGCTCAATAAAAGTACACATAGCCACTAGATCCCTCCTTTTTATGCTTATCAAGATGTTAGCATGCATGCTTATTAACCATTCAATCACTCATGCAAGAAGATATACTATACCATAAAAATATGGTGAAACATATAATAAGGAAATAATTCATAGATAATGAATATTAAGATTTGAATACCTATCAACCCATGATGAGAAACAATAATCTTTGTAATCTACAAGCATTTATTCATTAAAATCCATAATAAATTACATAACACATGCTCTGAATACATTACTCAAGACATCTATGCATTGGAGTATGCACACACACACACACACACACACACACACACACACACACACACACACACACACACACACACACACACACACACACACACACACACACACACACATCAAGATCATTCAAATTATGCACTAGAGAACTGTATAACTAAAATTTGGATCTCTTTACAATGGAGGATCACTTATATTTATGTGTTCAAAACTTTCTCTTCACCACCTACATGCACCTTTTCTAATAATGGACATGCTTACAATAACCTCGCATTCTTTTTACAATATGTGTTGATAATAGATTAAACTAAAAATACTTCCTTCTTTTATATTCTTAATCCTATTATTAGACATCTTCCATGCATTGCTTCTATTCTTAGTTGCATGTGATTTTCCTAATTATAGCTCTTGGTTTCACCTCAAGTTATTCTTCTTTTTTCTATTCTTATCCAACACTCTAAAATAGCTAAGCCCCAATATTTTGTTTACATGTGCATAGCCCACGTGTGTTAACATTTTTTCCTTTGGTGTGCACATTCTCATGCACTAATTTTTATTCACTTTCTTCCATGTACACGTGTTCTCGCATGGTCATCCTTACTTATGTGCATATTTTTGTCTCCTTCACAATCGACTAACGTGGTTGTTTTTCCATGACCAATACTAGGTGTAGGAAAATGCATCCTTTAAAGGACTACCCTTTACACCACAAAGACATGTTTTTGATTTGTGAAGTTAATGAGCATGACACTAATCATTGTAAATTTCTTCCTCTTCTGAAATAAATATTAAACAATGTTTCTCAACCCTATAGCAAAGGAAAATTATTTCTAATGACTAAACAATCAATATTCCTTTACTCCAATTCCTCCAAAACCTCAATTGATGCGGGCTCAACCAAGCCCTTCCCTCTAGTTGGGGGAAAATTTATTAGACACAAAAAAGTTGGATGATTTTTCTAAAGTAATATCCATGGATGCCTCAATTCAAGCAACAAAACTAGATGCCACCAATTAATCCATATCTATGGCCAAATCAATAATGGTCTCAACAAAAAAATAGTCAATCAACCAATAAAATATCCTCCACAAAAGGATTTTATGCCACCACCATAATTAAAACCATAGAGAGAACAACTAACTCAAACCCAAGTGCTAGCTCAATGAGTCCCAAATCCAAAATTTCAACAAACAAATTTAATTAATGAAGTTGTACAAGAGGGAACAATGCAAGTAAATTATATCAATAACCTAGAGTTGAGATTTAGAAAGACATCAACAAACCTACAATGGTTATTACAGAGAGATACTTGAAGGAAAAATGAAGAATGAACCTTTTGTTCAAAAAAAAATAGAGGAAACAAATAAAATATGAGGACAAGAATGTTCACATAGCTCCCTTCCCTAAGAGATTAAAGGAAACATTTACCAAGGAATAATCTACATTGACATAAGAATTAAGGAAAATGAATATTGATAATCTTGTTGATATATTTGTTTTCCTTTTCAATTTAATGATTTAGTACTAAATAAAACTAAATAACTTAGAACATGGAGGGTTTATGGTACCTCAAATGTGTGATGGATGCAAGAATACGGGTGTAAAGTGAATGATATCCTCACCGCAAGATTGAAAAAAATTTTTAAAACAAGAAGAACTAAGAGGAAAACTAATTAGATGGTATATGTGGGGGCTGCCTGTTAAATCTGGTTCCAAGAAGTGTTACCTTCCTTTCATGGATATCAACCCACATTTGATGTAAGAAAACAATATAAATGAAAGATGGCTAGATAATATGGAGAAATTGAGAAATAACAGAATATAAGAGTAAGATAAATAGATGGGAAAGCACTGATCTAATCTAAATGAACTTCAAATAAACTTACCTAGTTGGGTAAACATTGAACCAAACTACACATAGAGGTAGGTAGGTCGAATCATCAGTGACTTGAGCTAGTGGATCCGGAAAGCAAGCTCTAAATGTAGATCTGCAAGAATCTAAGTGCAAAGGAAAATCACAAACTCAAGGAGACTAATAATAACTTATAGAGGAGGTCTAAGATAAAGAGATGAAAAGGATACAAGATAACAAGGATTAGGGTGAATTGGACTAAAAACAGAAAGATCGTAGAAGTAGGATGAAAAACTTGGAGTCTAGAAGTAATACAAGAGAATAAGTAGACACTGAGAGTAATCTAAAACAAAAAGTATGGTGACACAGATTGGGCTGACAACAACTTGGATGGGGATATGAAGACTTGGGAAATGCAACACAAAGCTGAAGGTGGATAGGATGAATGAGAAACCTACAACAAAATGACTGAGAGAACAAGTTGATAATGAAGTCCCAATAGTAACTAAACCTGCAAGATGTTAGATGTTGACAGATAATAACAACGATATAAATGATAACACAAATAAGAAAATAATCAAAGTAAACCTCCCAAAATCACGCAAGTGTTGTGAAAACAAGCTCCAATGGACTGCAAGAGGGTTGACACAACTGCAAAATTACTCAAATTCAAAGATACATTTGCACAGGAAAAGAAAGCTAAGGTTGTGTCTTGTTTTGGAAGGGAGGAGATATCAATCTTATAGGGTCAACGGTGACCTCAGCAAGGTCACCGACAACTATGGGCAATTGTTCCTTAGATGTTAAAATTATTTATTTACTCAGGATATGGGGCTTTAGGCATTATTATAAATCCTTTAAAGCATTTTGGTGGGTAAGGGTTGTTTGGGGAAGTGTCATGTGTAGATAAGAGATAAATATGGGTTTATACGGTTAGGGATAAAATCATCCCAAAGAAATATAATTAAAGTTAATTAACAAATAGAGAGAAATAAAAGCTAATTAGGGGTAATTAGCTGATTTAAGTTAGTTAATAAGAATTAATTAATAATAAAAGGTGATGGGATAGTAGATGGCCATTTAAATAAATGAAGTGAATTAAATTAAATGGGTCTAGCTAGGACAATGGTGAAAAATGCGCACGTGGGCAATCAAGGGTAGTAATACCAAATTTTGGTGTCTACATTTGCCCCTTTTTATTGAGTGGTTTGTGCTAACAAGCCATGAGAAAAAAAATGAGAGATGAAGAGTAGGATGAAGGCTAATGATCGATAACACAAAGGGGAATCAATGACAACTGAAAGAGGTAGATGGTGAAGGGGAGGGTGGGAGAAGAAAGATGGGTAAAATGATAAGGCGAGGCAAGATGCCCCAAGCAAGAAGGATGTACACAATAATAAAACCTATGGCAAAAAATTTTGATATCATGTTGGTATGGGAAAAAGGATGGTCTCAATGGAGATGGTTACAATGCTCTCGAACCATGAGTGGGAAAAAATCACTATGAAATGGAGGGAATCCAATGGAAACCTCTCAAATGGGTATGAGCTATGAGGACCAATGGGTCATAGGTAGACATCAAACTATACACAACAAAATGTGAAGAGAATTTAAAATCCTTCAAATGTGAGGAATAGAGCAAAAGGTATGTGTCAACAAAAGATGAGGATGACAATAATGGTGCCCTAGTAAAGAAGGGCACGAAAATGGCCGAAAAAGTACAAATAAAAAAAGTGATGATATAAAATTCCCCAAGGGGGAGTAAGTATGGCCACAAAGGTGTACTTTAAGAATGTAGATGATGAGATGATGCCCTAGAAAAGAGAAAAGAGGAGGAGGGTAAGACAAAACAAGGGATGTCAAGGCGAGTCGACAAAGTGACCTAAAGGGGTCGACAATGAATTAATTTCGATGGTTATAGAAGCTCGAAATTCAGCCGAAGATGTTCATTTTCACGTTTGTAATTTACGATGAAGAGAAAATAGATAAAACAAAATATTGAGAGATGGAAGCGAGGAACATCAAGGAAATGCCATACGGTTTGTAGGATGGTGAGTAAGAAAACCCACACTTCTATTTTGATTTATTTCATGTTTCATTTTTTTATTTTTTTCCTTTTTTAGAAAAATGGATGACACAAGGCGATTGGTGGTGACTCAGATGGGTCGCAATTGACTCATCTCTAAGGCATTTCAATCGACCCTATTCACATCGACCTAACCCGGCCAGGTGGTCGAAAAGGCTAGATTGGTTGGTTGATGATTAAATTGGATTTTGGATGAAGTTTAATGGTTAAAGGATCTAATGTTTATCTATTGTTTGGATGATTGCAAGCTAGGGGGCTTTATATCTAAGATATCGAGTCTAGGCATTATTAGAGCAGATTAGAGGATATGTGACCAAATCCAAGTGGGATAACTTGGTAGTTATGGGGTTAGGAGGCTTTAGACACTATCAAAGGATCCCATGAGATGTGGGGTTGATGATCACATTGGTGGAGAGATGGGATAGGAAGACAGGCACTTTTTGGTTTAGGACAGGTGAGATGACTATCACCCTAGAGGATATATATCACATCTTGAGATTTCCTATTCAGGGGGAGCAGATAGTCCCCATTATAGATCATAGAAGATCGACAGAGCTCACATAACTATATGAATTAGATGTGCCCCATATCATATTCTCTTTAGGGGCATTTTCATATGAGATGAGGTATGAGGAAGGTGTACCATAGAGCCACTTGATTTTATTGGGCATGATGGCCATTTCATGTTATGTATTTCCTGACTCGGGAGGAGCTAGGTTTCCATGGGCTCTAGTAGTTGTTGTAGCGGATATTATTGAGCACCAAATAGTGTTTTCATTCAGCACTACTTTGATAAAGACAAGTATACCATGAGCTAGTGGTGCATAGAGTTAGGGGAGATCAAGGTTGGACACATGCTTCTTATTACACTATTAGGCCTATAATCATATTGTATTTATCCAACCACCAAGGCTTGCATGGGTCACAAGGGACCATATAGAGCTATCGGTGGGGTTTTTAAGATGGAGAGTCGATTAGGCTCATGGAGAGAGGGGAGAAAGGGGTGTATAATAGTATGTGGATAGGGTTGTAAAGTTGATGTGGATCGATCATATGATGATGGCCATATAGAGAATTTTCTCCATGGCTTGGGATGGATACAGAGTTAGTATGGATGAGGAAGATGAGATGGATAAAGGCGATAGTAAGAGATGATCGATGCCATTCATTTTTATAGATTACGATGATAATTTGGATTCATACAAATAGTGCTAGAGATCCTATCTCGTATAGGAGAAAGGAGATTGATAGAGAGTTGTCGAGTTCCTAACATGGTAGATTTATTACAGGAGGCAACAACACCCGGGATGATGACAAAGACGTAGGAGTTGGAGTAGTATTTTCTTATTATATGACCACATCTTGGGTATCTCGAGTTACTAGGTAAAGAGGAAACGAGGAGGAGTAGGAGATGGAGGAGATGGTATTGGAAGCTCCTGGAGGTGGGGATAGAGGAGAGTCTAAGAGATGATGTGGAATGATTATACACAGAGATGGATTAGATGAGGGTTGAGAGAGACATTAGGATCCAGTAGAGGGACACATTTACATAGGACAGGGATTGGCTAGCACCACAAGAAGAAGGAGGCCTATAGGTCCATTTCTAAGATCTTGCTATGATCATAGCTACTAGGGCTACGAGTGATGCACCAGCAGCATCATAGGAGGAAGAGAGATGAAACATCTTGAAATAATTTTTATAGATAGATACATATCCTTATCCCAGAGGCTAATTATTATGAGGGATTGTGATTGAGAAGCTTCCAAAGACACTACAATATTCGAGCATCCGGAGAGGTGAGTGATAGCTAGAGATGGGCCATCCGGGAGCATAATGAGTTTGGCTCATCCACACCGAGGAGAGGGTTAGGGAGGAGGTGACGAGGTTGAAAAAAATACAGAGGGACATACCTCACAGGGGCAAGATGTGAGGATTTTTTTATGTACAATTTTCTCATTTTACTAATATATCTTCTTTGAGATAGGACCCTTAGAGGTCGATGATGTATTGATACACTTCATTTTGGTGATATATATATATATATATATATATGCACACATACATATATAATTTTTTCATGGTTTAGCAAGTATGTGCATATTGTGTGATGTTGATTATTTGATTTATGATGACATGATGTTGATATTTGATGACGATGATGATTAATTTCATGTTTACTTATATTTGATGATGATAATGAATATATATGCATGGATAATATGTTTTACTTAATGATGATTATGATAATATATTTTATATTGATGATGGTAATTATTACATGTTTATTTTGAATTTTATTATGATGATAGATGTATATGCATGGATAATATGTGACATATGATGAATGATGGATTTTGTTAAGGGTAGGCAAACTGATGTGATATCTATTTCACCAATAAGAATGTATGTATAAACAAAATGATTAAGGTAGAAGGATGGTACATGAAGAATACTTGGAGATCATGAAGAGGTTGCACACCGTTGAATACCAGCTGATTGAGAGCACTCCTTTTTATCTAGGAAGGACTACATGAGAAGTAAAGCAAGACCACAAGATAGAATTAAAAGCATCGGTTGGTGGATTTCCTAGTGAAAGCTAGATTTGGGAAGTGGGGTGCTTCCTCAAAGGCTATCAATCCACATTTTAAAAAAATTAATACTAATAAATAACATAAAAGAGAAATTCCTACTGTAGTTGTATAATTTGGGTATCTCACACAAACACGGTAATTCAAATATAATCTAAATAGTGAATACAAGATTAAATTTAAATAGGGTGGTGGGTATCAAGGTTTGTAGGTGAGGCATGGGGTATTATGGAGGTCTAGGTGAAGTTATGGGAGGTTTTGAGGAGTTTTGGGTGGGTGAATGAGCTTTTGGTTTGGGGAAAAAATCGAACACGAGACCGATGTTGGTTGGGGAATCGATATTAGTCACTATTTTTAGTTAGGATCGGTTGAGTAACTGATCATGGTAGGGGAAATTATGTGCCAAGGTAATAAAGGATATTTTTTTAGGTTATTTGTGATTGAAAATGGGGTTTGGAGGTATTATATAGGGTGTATGGATTTAGGTGAAGGTACAATAAGGGTAAATGGGGTGGGCTGGAGAAAAAGAGAAGTTCTGGTTGGTAGGGTATCGGGTAGATGGGTGACATATGGTATTTAGGTGAGAAAGGAACCATAAAAAAAAAAAAGACCATATGAGATCTAAGACCAAAGTTAAGAAATAATAACCTAGTTAAGATACTTATTTGAAGATCTAGAGATTGGTAGATGGCAACATTAGTTGGTGCTTGTAAGAGAGATGGGATGAGATTTAGTGCCACGCAAATGAATCCCGAATCACGAGTGCTTCTTCGTATGAGTGGTTTGAGGCTATAGAGCAATAAGTGGGTTCTGGTGAATAATTTGAATGCTTAGGTGTTGTTTTGATCATCGGATAGTTGATTAAATGCCCCATATGCAAGATCCAAGAATGCCAACCAAAATAAGAACCTAGGGAAAGAGTTGAAAATCCTTATTTAAAGGAACCGATGATAGTTCCTTGACTAGTGCCACCGAGGAATAACCAACATCGGTTAGGGAGAAATAGTCAAATTTTCTCAAAATAGCTTGTTTCTTCCCTTTTTGGTGTGGGTCAAGAATGGAAATGGGTTAGGAGTCTTGATTCTCGTTTAAACATGTGGGAAATTGATGGGAGAGGTAGTTGGCAATAAATATTAGGTTTAGAAAGAGTCTTAGTTAGTTAGGGGAAGTGATGACTCAGTCTTAGGTGTTAAATGGGCTTGGAATGGGTCAAAGGTGAGGTGAGGTGGAGGGGTGAGGTAATAATTAATCTAATATAGGTAATTAGATTAAAAAATATGCAAATGGGGTCATGGTAAGGGGGTATGTAGTAAAAGGGGACCTATAGGGTGTCATCCCAATTTTGGGTGTCTACATTTGCCCCTTTTTATCACGTAGCTTGTACTAATAAGTGACAATGATAAAAACAAGTAGTGCATGCCCCGGATATGGGTGGAGGTTATCCCCCTTAAACCAGGAACTGATGTAGTGGAAGTCATAAGCGGTGATGGGTTTGATAAGGTGGTAGGTGATGAAAAATGGGGTTATGTGAAGTGATAGGAAATAGTAATGATAGGGTGATTGAAAGGGGGAGGCATTCAAACACACTAACATGCTTAAAATGAAATAAAACACAAGGTTTAAGAACATACAAACACTAATTTCATCAATAGGTTGATAGTTTATCCAAACAAGGGTGATGTGGTTTAGGTATCCAAGGTATATGATGTGATCCTAGAAACAAAATTAGGCTAGGTGTAGGAATGGGTATAGGTGTGTTCTGAAACACCAAAATGTTTGGTTTGGTCAAGATAAACATCATGAAATAAGGCAAGGCAAGGTTGGTAGGTTGGATAACATGGGTATAATTATCATACGATAGAGCGAGTAAATGTATTTGATTATCATATAAGTGAGGTTGGGTGGAGAAGGTATATAGGTAAGGTCATGGATAAGGGGAAGGCATATAGGTAAGGTCATGGGTAAGGCCTAGGTGAAGGAAAACATGCCTAGAAGTATCCGTAGGGAGGTGGTGGGGTGGTGAGGTTTTAGGTGAGCCTATAGGGAAGTTATAGGGATGCGTTAGTTATAAAAAGGCAAGTGAGATAAATAATTATAGAAAATGAAGCATATTGGGGTATAGGCAGGGTGACCAATGCTAGTTCAAAGGGAACCGATGTTGGTAGGGTGACCGATGCCAATAACCTAGGGCATAATTTGACCAACATTAGCCACTATAAAATATGAGTTAAAACTAAAAACCCCACCCAAAGGTAATTCATTTGAGCATTTGTTGAGGTTGAATATGATTAGTGAGAGCATATTTGTGAGTAAAATGACATGATAGGCTCACAGGAGTGATTTGGTGAGAGATTAGTGGTTAGAGGAGTGAGTTCAAGGGCCCGTTTGTAATCAATTGAGTGATTGTGATTAGTTTAGTTCTTGGAGATATTTTGACATGGCGTAGAGATAGGAGAAGGCTTGGGGGTGATCTAGTTTAGGCTTCACCCATCCCACCATAGAGGCATCGATGAGAAGAGGTAGGATTCAAGCTTGAATTTTGGTTTTTGTTGAAGAATAGGCTAGGAAAAATGAAAATTTTGTTTTTTTGAAATTTGATTGAAATGGGGGTGAAATTGGGTTGTGGGAGGGTGGAATTAGGTTAATTAGGGGTAAAAATGAACTTTGGGGCAATTTGGGTGTGTTTGGGTGGGTAAAATAGGCATTTTTGTCAATTTTTGCATTGTGGGGATGTAGAGGTTTGCTTTTGGGGCCAAACCAAGAACTAATGTCGGTTGGTTATCGACCAGGTTGTTGTTGACTAACCGGTTCCTGGCCATGAAAGGGGACCGACATCGGTTGGGGGAACTGATGTTGATTGCTCTATTAAATAACAAAGTATAAGAAATGGATGGTTTTAGGTCATCTAAGGGAGTGGGAGGTTGGGTAGGGTAGCAAAGAGTAGTGTTAGGGTAGGGTTTGGGTAATAAATTATGGTGTAGGATGAGTTCGGTAGGGATGGGGAATGATAGGTCAAATAGGATCAATATTAGGAAGAATATGATTCTGGTAAGTAGGTTAAGTAAAGGTGGATTGTCTAGGTAAGGAAAGGTATAAGATAGGCTAAGTCGAGTGTTGAATAGAAATTTGAAAGGGAAAATGAGTAACATGTGTGGGTGTTGATGACATAACTTAGGCATCGATATGATGAGGGACTGATTGTTGCCATTGTTAGTACAAATGATACCTACTATTTTATAGTATTGGGAGCATATACGTGGCCATAGGGCTAGGCGCAATGTATAAATATAGGAGGATTGCTTGAGATCACAACATGGTGGTAGTCCTCATTAGTAGATGGGACCTAACTACCAACACCTTCCTTCTACCGATGAGAGAGATGATTGTCACACTAGAGGACATCTATAGGATTTTCGGCTTCTTATTATTGGGGAACCACTATGTTAGGTGTTATGATCAAATGTGGTGGATTATATATGGCTATGGTGTTTTGGCTAGCCATGGCAGAGCTGGCATATCATAGTGTGAGTATTAGTTATGGTGCGATGCATGTATCATATCTACATGAGACTCATCTATCATTATTTATGATGGTTGGCGTCAGCTTGTTTCACCCTTCTAGAGTCAAAGGGTGGAGGTTTCCACAGGCCTTAATAGGAGTCCTAGAGGACATGGTGTTTGATAGGTTTTGTTTTGCATGGGCACCAATGTACTTGGTTTAGTTATACAAGGAGCTATGGGATTACAGGAGGATACGGTGATACAAATGGTCTTTGTTGTACCTATTTGTTACACTATTGGGCATATGAGCACATTGTGTGCCTTTTTCTACTTGGTCTACCATGATAAGGGTGGGAGGTGGGTGTATACATGGCAGGATATAGGTAGTGGCTATGGATTGGAGAGCAAGATAGGGTGGATGGGGTGACTCAGATATAGCATACTACTAGTGGGTAGTGGATAGCTTGTCACTTGTAGAGATTATATGGAGGTCATACCTCACTTATAAAAATTCAAAGTTATGGATGAGGAGTTGGAGGGTCTATAACTTGTGAGATGGATCCTAGGGCGGGACCAAGGAATGTGACCGCATACCCATAGATCGTTATACAACAATTCAAATTATAATAGGGTGTGCCCCACCATTACCTCGCATGCAAATCAAGATAATGTTGAGAGGTCGTTACATCTTCCACATCCGGTGTAACCAACAGAGTGAAAGAGCACATAGTGGATGAGACTATAAATGATGTTGGGTACATGGCTAGGTAGAGGTAGTGGTGGACAACATATTTACAGTGTAGCACTATCCGAGCCAAGATAACTTGATTTGGCCACTTTGTTATAAGGGAGAGAGACAAATTACACTGCAGTTATAGGACTACAAGCCCAGTGTGATCGCTTTACAGCACAGTGGCCAAATTACACACACAACCAAAGGTGGCTCCATAGGCATAGGCCAATGATGAGGGACATGTTACGGGACTACAATCCCATGTTATTTCTTTATGGGAACATGTGGCCACATTATAGATGTAATTAGAATCACCACGAGTACATGTCGGTGCGGGGCACACATGGCTACCCCTCCTTCACCTCCGAGGGCACATAATGGGATGTAGCTACAAGAAAAGGGTCCATCATCATAGGTATAGGCACCAAGATAGGGTCCATAACCTCGGGTATAGGGACATGAACCACTACTACTAGGACAAGGTCCAAAAATTGGTACTAGAATGATGTCACCACCACATGTGATATCGATGGATTGATACAGAGAGGTTGTGGCAGAGGCTAGATATTATGAGGATCATATTGTAGAGATTGGTATTCCTATTTCCAGCTATGCTACCTACAGAGCTTGATAGACATCTAGTCGAGGTCTAGCTCACGCACCCATACTACTGGTATTTTAGGAGCCACCGTTGTTATGAGTAGGGCCAGCGGGAGGTGACTAGTGCATAGAGACAGAGGCCAAGTGAGGGGACATGAGAGAGTGGAAGAGGCACCAGGCCCCGCTGTGGGATGATATAGATGATAAGGATTTTTTATTTTTTATTTTTGACATATATACCGGCATGTGTGCAGAAGAGGCAAGATGTACATGAGATTTTTTGAGAGACTTATTTATATCTATGTATACAATGTATTGACACACAAACTTTCTAGTATATAGATGATGATATTTATATCTGTTTTGTTTGGTTTCATTTCCATTGTATTGTTATCATGGAAATTACATGTAGGTATGATTGATGATGTTGTGTTTCGGTTTAATTTCCAATGTATTAATATTATGGAAATTAGATGTAGGCATGATTATGTATGGTTTATTTTGGCTTATGTTTAATTTCCAATGTATTGATATTATGGAAACTAGATGTGTAATCATGGTTTATGTTATGGTTTGGTTTGGTTTACTTCTGAGTTATTGATATTATGGAAATTAGATGTATAGGCATGGTTCGGTTTAAGTTCCAAGTTATTTATATTATGGAAACTAGATGTATAAGCATGGTAATGATGTATGGTTTGTTTGGTTTAATTTCTAATTTATTGATATTATGAAAACTATATGTATAGGCATGGTTATAATGTATGGTTTGTTTAGTTTAATTTCAACGTTATTAATATTATGGAAATGTGAGAAAGATTAGGTAGTAGGGACAAATAGTGGCAAAATGGTGAAAGATGGTAGAAAATGGTGGTCAAGCTAACCTCTAAAGACCCCATGTCTTTAAAGTGTTGCCTATATAGCCCTTGCAAAATGGGCCTCATGCCACTGTATTTCTCCCATAGGACAAGGAAGAATAATATGGTGGTAGGTAAGGTAGGTAAGGTTGGGCAAGGTAGATTGAGAAGATAGATTGGGTAAGATATGTTCCGTTGAAAGGTAGGTTATGGTAAGGTTGGGTAAGGTTGATTGGGTAAGATAGATTGTGGTTGGTAAGTGTATGATGTTATTATGGGAACTAGATGATGGGTATAGGTTTAGGTGAGACAATAATAGAACCAAGATATCCAATGTCGATGGTCTCATCATGTTGAAGAAGCAATAAGTAGTCAGAGGAGAATCAAGAAGAAGAAAATTCTCCATAGTTGGCAAAGATCATAATGGCCATACTAAATAGGCTTATGAGCCTAAACACCTTGAGACGTTGCATGATTGATAGGTCTATGGTTGAAATAATTTACGTGATCACAAATTATTTAATGAGTACTACATACCTTGAGTAGATAGGGGAAAACAAAAGAAGGTAGGGTGGAGTGGGTTGTCTAGCGTAACCTTGTTTTGGGACAACATGCCCTTCTACAAGATACCCAAAACCAACATAGGCAAGTCCACGACCAAAAGTTTATATTTTTTTCCTTTTTTTTTCTTTTTGTGTTTTTAATTTTTGCATTCATATATTGATCAATGCGGGAATTCTATATTGGGACGATGAGTAGTGTCTCCTTGAGGTCTTCATGAAGCTTATCCATGCGGGAAGCTCCAAGATAATTTTTATGTTTGACGAAGACAAATTAGTCTTCTTTTTTGGATAAACTAAGTACAACATGTGGCTAGATTTTTATAGTTTCCTTCGAGGGAGAATTTTAATTATAGTAGTAATAGAGAGGCATAGATGTTCATTTGAGGAAATCATCTATTTGCGAGAAGTTTGAATCCATGAGTAGAATTTTTGTTATCCCAATATTTTTGCATTATTTTGGACTTGTAGTCATAGACAAGAGTATAAAGGAGTATAGGTCTCTTTTATGAAGGAAAAACATAGCATGAAATGGTTAGCTACAAAGGGAGTTCAAGTGACAAATGACCATGGGATTTCATCTTGAAAAGGATGAAAAGTATCCATAAGAATCATGCCATGAGTAGATCCATGGTACTCATATTCAAGATAAGGTTGAATGGTGACAGATAATCACACAATTATGTTTCATCCATTGGTCCTTAAAATAGGTAGGTGGAAGGAGAGGTTCACTCAAGGGACAAGCATATATGAGACATAAAGTAATGTAGTACTTTATTCAATAATAAAATGGTCGAATATGCAAGGAATTAAGGGTCTCAGGTTTGGGTTTACCCTCAAGAGAAGATAAACAATAAGTTCCCAATCCATAGGTATGGGTGATAATATAAGGTCCAAGCCAATTAGGAGAAAACTTGTCTCGTTTACTTTTCTCTATTTTGGTTACATTATGATTTTCCTTCACAACAAGATCGTTGATATTTAATGTTCATTCTCATATGTCTTTGTCATAGAAAAGCTTAATTTTTTTGGTATATTTGGAGATGATCTATAGTATTTAAATGGTTTTCATCCATGTTGGGTTTCAAAATGGAACATGGGTTGAAACCACAGTCATGGGACAACAAGTCCCTCCACTTTAATGGGAGAGGTTCCCTTATTGAAAGTAGGAAAAATAAATGTACAAATATACAACTCTCAATGTTTGGACCCTGATATACTGGAATGTTTTCATACTTAAAAGATTATCAATCAAAAGGAATAGAAGAATATGGAGATGGGAGAAGGAAGAAAACAATAATGCTTTTGGGAAATATAGATAGCAGAGTATCTCCCTACTTACATTGAACCAAGAAAATATAGAAAAGGATCAATTACTTCACCACTAGCACAAATCTGCAGACACAAAGTTCTAAAGATTCACATAGACTAGAACACAAAGTTTCTATTGAATGCAAAACAAAATATCCATTGAATCGAGCAAGGAGAGAGAAATATATAACAGAGGAAAATAAGAAAAGAAAGAAAGAACTTTTGTATTGAATTACTTCAGAATTTACAACCTTCCTAGAAAACCAAATCCATTTTCCATGGCCAAAACCATGTTATAAAAATTTGTGTACATCCATGATTTTTCCCCAAGAAAAGAATATCCAAAAGGAATAATGTTTATTGCAGATCCACATTTGGAAAGTGACATGAAATAAATGCACTCATGAAAACTGGAGGTTCAAAAAGGTGAATATTTCATCATCTCAAACATGATTACTTTAGCAAGGGGCATCTCATGATTTTCTTCTTCATGTGGCCCTACCATTTTTAACCACTTTCATAACACTCGAGTGCTTACTAGTAATTTTCCTCCCTTTTTATTGCGTATGCCCGATAAACTCCGTTTTCTAATGATCAAAATTTATATCCTTTAAACTTATCGATTTGGCTCCACAATAAACCAAAAATGCATCTCATGGAGAAACAACAAGGATACAGAGATAAAGAATGAAGAATGATCCATTTTTGTGTTTTTAGAGCTCGGTTCATTAATGGTGTCAAAAATCGGTGAGTGCATTTGGCTATATTTTCCCCTTTTATCTTGAAATTTGGACCCTACACATGGCAAGATCCAAGTAATGATGGCCTCCGGGGAGAAATCTACATTTCCCGACATTTGTGTAAAAAAGTGTAATTTCTCATTTTGCTCTACCCCATGCAGCTACGTAAAGGTCGACATGTGGTGTCATATGAGTGGATGAGGAAATGTGGTTTAAATCAGCCATTTAAACTCTTTTTAATAAAAAGCTCAAATTCTCAAAAACCTCCATCGGCCCACTTTGAATTTTCAACATGAACATGTGGCACACCATGATTGGAAAAAGGGTCGCGGCTCAATTTGCAACATTTTAACCCTTTGGTGAAAAAGGCTCAAATTCATAATTTCCCCACAGCCCGTCTTCCAATTTCATTCTTCAACACATGGCATCATGTGACTGTCATGGAGAATGCATTGCAGTTTTATATTTTATCCACTTTTGAAAAGGGGAAAAATATAACTTTTCCCCAAAAGTTCATGCCTCCGCATTGACTTTTCAACATAGGCCATGTGTCCCTTTCTAATTTGCTCAGCCTAACTTAGAAATTTTCCTTTTGCATGAGTAGGGCCGCGGTCATTTTAGAACTTTTCACCCTTCCATCGTAATGCCTTAGAATAAAATGGATCTGCCACCCAAACTTCTGCTAAAAATGCTCCAACCAATCAAGGACTAGCGGGGATGTGGGGTGAATCGACATTTTTTCCAAAATCACCAATAGTGATAAGTTCAAAAAGAAACTTGTCTAGCCGCATCCAATGGGAAATAAATGCGTAGCTTCAACTTTTGAGCAAGAATTTGAAGGGGAAAAGAACTATAGTATGGTAATAGTCAAAGTACAATAGAAATGTTGTGGTAAAAAGTAAATATTTGTCGTAAGTGGTTCGGTAATGTTAAAATGTCAAAGTTAGGGTAAGTAGAGAAGTAGGGTCTACATGATTAGGAATTAGAAATATTATATTAGTAATAAGGACAAGGAGTGATGTCATAAATATTTTGTGTATTTTATTTGTAAAAAGTCTAAAAATGTGGAACCCATGTGAAATGATAAGGTTTATCTTATCTTAAAAGATAAGCTTACATGTAAAGATAAGAGTTAAGGTATGGAATATGATTCGTCAGAGTAGATTTCTTATCCTATCTTAGAGATAAGGTGGATAAGCCTAAAAGTTCTATAAATAGAGAGGCCACCCCCTCATTTAGCATAGAAGGAAGTAGTGAGAAATATTGTATGAGTAAGTGTGTAAAGGAAGCCATCATTTAGAAGGTGTGTTAAAGAAGCCATTAAGAGGTGTAATTGTGAAGTTTCTCCCATAGTTATTGTTGGAAGGCAAGTGAAGTTAGTAACACTTGAAGTACCTCATGGGTGAGATTGTAACAATTTCATGTTGATATTATAATTTACACTTATATTTCAGATTTGTCATCATTCCTTCGTATCATAGTCTATGGTATTCTTGTGTTATGTTTGTTGTTGTGTTTCCAGATTACATCCACCAAACTAAAAGTTGTGCATTAGTAAATAATCATAACATGAGGAGTTCCTGGTGGAGAATTATCATAGTGCCGATTGGTGATGACATTTTGGTTCCATTGTCAGGACCATTCCTCGTTGGTGGATTTTCTAGAGAGATATTCCCACTTAGTCAAAAATCATTTGGAGGGTAACCTTGTTTTTACTATGCATAGTAGTTACCATGGTAAAGTCACTTTTTACCATGAATAGTATTTACCACAATAACTTCACTTTTTACCGTGAATAGTATTTACCACAATAACTTCACTTTTTACCGTGAATAGTGTTTACCACAATAAAGTCAGTTTTTACCGCAGTAAGTCAAGTTTTACCATAGTTTACCGTGGTCATTTCTATTTTACTATAGAAAGGTGTAAAGTCACTTTCTATTATAGTGATTCCAATTATTTGTGCACATAAGTCTTGTTGATTGTACTTGTGGGTTGGTATTTCACTGTGGTTACTTTTGAAAATGGGGAAGATTCCTATTTTTTCAGCCCAATCTAATGAAGATGCTTCCTCTTTCATTCAAGAATTTAAATGATCTTGCATTTGTAATGGCCTCATAAGAAGAGGAACAATGGACTGAATTTTTCCTACCTTTTTGGATGGTTCAACCCTTAGGTGGTTTGAAACACTAGGTGATAATGTGAAAAACTCATGGGATTTATTAACTGAAAGTTTTCTTGAAGAATTTGGTGAACAACAAAATATGCAAGATCTCATGATCGATATCACAAAGCTATCCCAAGAGAGAAGGAGAAGATAAGGGATTATCATGCTCATGTTCTAGAGCTAAGGAGGAAGCTCGATGCCCGATCCGAAAGGAAGGATTAGCGGATGGGTTGATGAATGGCATGGATAATCTCCTCTCGTAAGAACTTCATTCTTGGGATGAAGCCAGAGATCGACAACAACGAGTGAAGTATGACCACCAAACCCTCCATCAACAAGCAAAGGAGATTGCAAGAAGGCAAGAAGAAAGCATGGAAGAAGAGCCCAAAGAAATTGTTGCTAAGGTAGAGCCTACACCAACACCTTTGGTCCAGAATCCACAACCACTCTCGGTGAGCACAAATCTTTCTCCTAGTACATCTACTGAGTATGAAGATCTGCTCAGGAAGATGGGCCAGTTAACTATTAATCTTCTTCAAGGAAAAGAATTTAGTTCTCAGGAGGAGATAGAGGTCCAAAAAGAAATATTTCTGAAGTTGTATGTTATGGTTGTCATAAAAGGGTCATTATAAGTATAATTGTCCAGATAGAGCTTCTACATCTGGTACAAGAGATAATGATAAAGGAAAAGCACCTGTGAATTCTTTTGATGTAGTAGATAGGAGCATAAATAATGAAGCAGATGTGTTTGTAACAAAAAGAAAGAAAGAAAAAGATAACCAAGATGGAAATGATCCTAAGAAGATGAAAGGAGAAACTAGTAAGAAACATAGGAGAAGAAAGTTGGGTGTGCAGGATTTTCTGATTTCACAGGGACAAGGACCATACTCCATCTTAGAAGATCTATCCAAAAGGCCTGCAAATATTACATATGGTCAACTTTTGGCTATGTCTTCTGAGAAGAGGCAGGAGCTGCGAAGTGGACTCAATGCTCGACGAAGGAAGGAGGTTGAGGTCCCTGTTTTGGAGGCAGAGGTGGATCCCTATGCTCCACAAGCTGAGGTATTATGTAATGGTATTTCAATTCATGATGTCTTAGTTGATGGAGGTGCTGCAGTTAATGTAATGACCGAGTCTGTAATGAAT
Organism: Taxus wallichiana var. yunnanensis; assembly: GCA_018340775.1. NCBI lineage: Eukaryota > Viridiplantae > Streptophyta > Pinopsida > Cupressales > Taxaceae > Taxus > Taxus wallichiana. Next base: position 349,744,965 of record CM031240.1, on the reverse strand, counting down.
ATGTTGGGTTTAAAATTGATCACCCTCAACACTTATGTTAAGGTCATTAAATAAGGGAAAAACTAAACCAAAAGGTGTTGTTTCAAATGTGGCAATATCTGTTATGGGTGTTGTATGTGTGGTAGACTTTCAGGTGATGAAAAATGGTACTGTTGCATACCCAATGTTGTTGGGAAGACCATGGCTAAGGAGAGTTCATGCAAGAAACTACTGGAATGAAGGCTTCATGACACTTGGACGTGGCAGAGAGAGGGTGAAGATAAACGTGATCCCTCGGCATCATAAGGCAGAACTTGTGGATTCAAGTGATGAAACTGATGATTGACATCCTCTAATTACTCTAGTACTAATGAAGTGGACACAAAAGATGAAGAAAGTGAGGTTGATGTTTCGGTCATGGATATCCTTCCAGTCACACCGACTCATGAACCCATAAAATTATCTGAAGAAGAAATTAATGATCATCTCCAACAAATAAAGATTGGTGATGTTGTGATGGAGAGTGAGAAGGAATCCTACCTCCAACTCTTTCGAAGGTACATACACCTATTCACTTTTGATTACAAGGAACTCCATCAAGTAAGTTGGGTAGAACATTCTATTGAGCTAGTAGATGGTGCTAAGCCCATAAAGTAAATGCCATATAGAATGAATCCTAATTTTTCCAAGACTGTAAAAGAAGAAATAGATAAGTTGCTTGATGCAAGATTCATATTTGCTATGAAGAATTCAGAATGGGTTTCTCCCATTGTGATCTCAATAAAAAAATGGGAAGCTACGCATTTGTGTTGATTATAGGAAGCTCAATAAGGCAACAAAGAAGGATCATTACCCTCTTCCATTCTCGATCAGATCTTGGATGAAGTAGCTGGCCAGAGTGCTATAGTTTTGTTGATGGATATAGCAGATACAACCAAGTTCATATAGTGGAGAAAGATCAGCTGAAGACCACGTTCACCACTCCTTGGGGAACGTTTTCTTATAGAGTTATGCCTTTTGGGTTGTGTAATGCTCCGAAACATTCCAACGTTTGATGAATAGGGTGTTTGAACCCTACATTGGGAAACTTCATCAGAGTATTTCTGATGATTTTTACATCTATGGGAGCAAGATGGACCACCTGCACTAGATGGAGACAACATTTCAAAGGTTAGATGAAGCACAAGCCTCACTAAACCCTACAAAGTGTGTCTTTGGATGTTCTAAAGGTGTTTTGTTAGGGCATGTTGTATCCAGAGATGGTATTGGTACTGATCCTGATAAAGTTTCAAAAATCAAAGAGTTACCATTTCCTATGAATAGAAGTAAGTTGAGATCATTTTTAGGCCATGTGGGTTACTATAGAAGGTTCATCAAGAATTTCTCAAAGATTGCATAGCCACTAACCTAGTTCTTGAAGAAGGATGTTACTTATGAACCAGGAAATAAGGCGCATGAAGCTTTTGAACAACTGAAGGAAGCCCTGGTGTCTTCACCTATTTTAAAGAATCCAGATTGGAGCAAGCCATTCATTGTGTATACTGATGCCTCAGATGCAACACTAGGAAGTACTCTGAGCCAAAAGGATGAAAATGGGAATGATCATCCAGTTTACTTTGGGAGCAGACAAATGAGCAGTGCTGAGGTAAATTATACTGTAACTGAAAAAGAGGCTCTAGCTATCATTTTTGTTATAAAGAAGTTTAGAAATTACTTGCTAGGGTAGAAATTTATAGTTGTAATAGATCATCAGGCTCTAAAATATATTGTAAATAAGCCTAACCCATCAGGGAGGATAGCAAGATGGATAATTTTGCTACAAGAATTTGAATTTGATATTATAGATAGGCCAGGAAAGAAGCATGTCAATGCAGATGCACTCTCTCGAGCCTATGATGGTTTAGGTTCATCTTGTGATGATGATGATGATTTCCCATATGCAACATTGTTATCCCTTGACACAATCCCTAGTGAATACATAGATATTTGGAATTATCTGAATGAATTCAAGTTTCCTGATGGTGCCAATGCAAAGACTAAGAGGAAGATTACTCAAGCCAGTCATCCATATTCTATTCTACATGGAGTATTATTTCGAATAGGACCTGATGGACAATACAAGAGGGTAGTTGGATGTGATCAAGGGAAGGAGCTAATAGAAGAATTCCACAATGGTACATGTGGAGGACACTTCTCTGACAACTTACAACAAGAAGGATCTTATGTGCAGTTATCATCACGCCCACTCTTTTTAGAGATTGTTATAATTATTGTAAGACATGTGATATTTTTCAAACACATGGTAACCGTAAGACTTCATCAACTCCATTATGCCCTATTCTTCCACTTGGTCCCTTTGAAAAGTGGGGAATAGATATTGTAGGTCCACTTCCAACTACCCCATGCCAAAATAAGTATATTGTAGTTGCCATAGATTATTTAACCAAGTGGGTTGAAGCTAGGCCATTGAAAACAACTTCCATGGATGAAGTGGCAAGGTTCATATATGAACGCATTGTCACCAGATTTGGTTGTCCATTAGAAATTGTAATAGATCAAGGAAGCCACTTCATTAATGAGGTGGTAGAAGCCCTAGTCAACAAGTTTTCTATTAAGCATAGAAGGCAACAACATACAAGCCAAGCACAAATGGACAGGTGGAACGAACAAATTTTGTGTTGTGTCAAATTCTAGCAAAAGATGCAGCCTTGCAGGTACATAAGTGGGATAAAAGGATTCATGCAACATTGTGGGCATATAGGGCAACATCAAAGTCAAAACATGATACTCCCCATTTCAGTTGGCTTAATGCATTGATCCAGCTTCTTCCTATTGAGTTTGATATTCCCACTATGAGAGTTATGAAAAATGAAAGGATGGATGAAAGTGATTCAGTAAAAGAAAGGTTGGTACATCTTCATTTGCTAGAGGAAATGAGAGAAATAGTGAAGGATACAAGCTATAAGAAGAAAATGAAGCAGAAGGAATACTTTGATCAAAAGATCCATTGGTCTCCATTTCATGTGAATGACTTGGTTCTAGTATATGATTCCAGATACAAAAAAAGAAGACAAAGAAAATTTCTTCCCAAATGGATGGGGCCCTACAAAATAGCAGATGTGCATGAAAATGGTACATATCGATTGGAGGAATTAGATGGCACTCCCATTACAAAATGGGTCAACCACGACAAGTTAAATATTTTCCAAGCACTGAATAGTCTACTCCGAGGACGGAGTAGAAGCTAGGAAGGGGGAAGATGTCGACACTAAAATTTTCCTCCGTAATTTCTATTTCATTAATGTATGTATTAGAATAGAATGTTGTTAAGTATAATTAGTAGTAGCATCCGATAGAAGATAACGACACTATCGGTATGATGCGCCACCAATAATGTATAGTATGGTAATAGTCAAAAGTACAATAGGAATGTTGTGGTAAAAAGTAAATATTTGTCGTAAGTGGTTCGGTAATGTTAAAATGTCAAAGTTAGGGTAAGTAGAGAAGTAGGGTCTACATGATTAGGAATTAGAAATATTATATTAGTAATAAGGACAAGGAGTGATGTCATAAATATTTTGTGTATTTTATTTGTAAAAAGTCTAAAAATGTGGAACCCATGTGAAATGATAAGGTTTATCTTATCTTAAAAGATAAGCTTACATGTAAAGATAAGAGTTAAGGTATGGAATATGATTCGTTAGAGTAGATTTCTTATCCTATCTTAGAGATAAGGTGGATAAGCCTGAAAGTTCTATAAATAGAGAGGCCACCCCCTCATTTAGCATAGAAGGAAGTAGTGAGAAATATTGTATGAGTAAGTGTGTAAAGGAAGCCATCATTTAGAAGGTGTGTTAAAGAATCCATTAAGAGGTGTAATTGTGAAGTTCTCCCATAGTTATTGTTGGAAGGCAAGTGAAGTTAGTAACACTTGAAGTACCTCATGGGTGAGATTGTAACAATTTCATGTTGATATTATAATTTACACTTATATTTCATATTTTCATCATTCCTTCGTATCATAGTCTATGGTATTCTTGTGTTATGTTTGTTGTGTTTCCAGATTACATCCACCAAACTAAAAGTCAGGGTGGGGAAAATTGAGAGGAAAAAGTCTAGAAGCTCAAGTTGTGTAAAACGTTCTTGGAAAAAAATTTCATCAAAGGGGATATCTTTAAGAGATATATGGAGAGAGGGAATTTTGATTTCAATAGGTAGGATGGCCTTTGTACCGTAGTAGACCAAAGAGAAAGGAATTGCATTGATAGAGGTGTGAATGTTGGTAGGATAAGCCCATAAGGTGAAAGGGATGTTTGTGTGTGTGCCAATCCTTACTAGAGTCATAAACCAATTTCATAAGAAATTAATTGATAGTTTTATTAGAAGATTCGGCTTGACCATTTACTTGTGGGTAATATGGTGAAGAGAAGATGAGTTGAATACCAAAGTTGTCACATAGTTGGCATAGGGTTTTTTTTTTGAATTATTTTCCATTATTAGTGATAAGGCGATGAGGAACACCAAAGTGACAAATGATATGGTAGTTGATAAGTTTGATTATTTTCTCAGCTTTCCTAGAAATGAGAGGGATGGATTCCACCCATTTAGTGTAATATTCATTCATTGTGATGATCCAATAATGATGTTGTGAGGAATTACGGTTAAGCTCCTCAATGAGATCTAAACCCCACTGAGAAAAGGGACAAAAATCTCTGGCAACTTATAAGGCATGACTAGGAGTATGATGAGGATTAGCATACTTCTGAAACTTCACACAACATTTAACATAGTCACAAAAATATTGGTTAAGGGTTAGCAGTAGTATCCAAGTTGAAGGATACACTTTGTAATAATGAGGCCACTAAAATTTCCCCCACAAATCCCATCATGAATTTATTTGATGGTGTACGGGATTTCAAAACTGGTGAGGCACCGCAAGAGGATACCATAAAACTAGGTTTATAGAGAAGAAATCCTATTATGAAATAATGAGAGACACTTTTAGGAAGGCTCTATGTCTATTGTGAGTGATATCCGGAGGTATGATTGAAAGAGAGAGGTAAGATAAATTCTTATACCAAATGTTGTGTGGGTTAGTATCGATGCTACCCACAAAATTAACACCGGGGATAATATAAGAAGGTGACTACAACCATTGTATTGTGACAAATATTTTTGAGTCTGAAGGTGAGGCAGGTATTTGAGAAGTAAGACAAGCCATGGTATCTATGAATTTGTTAGTGGATCGCGAAGTGGCTTGAATGAGGAAGTGATCAAACATGGTCAAAATTAGGTTAAAAGGATGTTTACACTTTGGAATATCATCGTTATGACATTGGTACAACACTTGACTTGGTTTACAACTAGTTGAGACTCACCAAAGATGTTAATGGATTTAACATCTAGGGCAATGACAGTTTGAAGACCTAACACAAAAGCTTCATACTTAGCTATGTTATTTGTACAGTAGAAGTCTAGTTTAAAGGATAGTGGCATAGGATCACCATCAATAAGAATGAGGATGAAACCTAAACCTCCCCCATGGTGACATTTAGATCCATTAAATAATAATGTCATTTGATAAACAATATCATCAGTGGAGAGGGTGGTGATAGATTCATTGGGAAAATCAAAATTTGAGGATTGATTCCTAGAAAGAGGAGCATCTTCAAGTTGATTCACGATGGTTTATCCTTTGACATAAGTTTTATGAATGAAATCAAACTCTAAGTTTGCAAGAAGCACGATCCAATGAGCGGTGTGTTGGTGTTGGTAAGGTTTGGCGTAAATATAATGAAGAAGGTTGGTGTTGGTAACAAAAAAATGTTTTGTGATTAAAAAGGTAACAACAAAGTTTGGCATCCACAAATACTAAGGCTAAGTAAATATTTTCAGCATGAATGTACCAAGTTTTTAGTCTAGGAGAGTATGGATTATGTAATAAACCACTTATTCCCTATGTTGTTCATCATAATGAGCGAGCATGGCCCCAATGGAAGGTTCAATAGTAGAAATGTAAAGGTAAAAAGGTTGATCATATTTTGGTGGAATGAGGACGGGGAGGTTGAAGAAGGTAGTTCTTCAATGCTTCAAAGTATTTATGATATTCATCATTCCAATGGAAAGAAAAGTCCTTTTAAAGAGATGGTGAAAAGGTTGGCATCGGTCTAAAAGTTGAGAGATGAAGCATCAGATGGATTGCAATTTTCCTTACAAGCTATGAAACTATAGAAGGTTAGTAGGTGGAGGAATGTCAAGTATTACCTTGATCTTAGTAGGATGAACCTCAATACCCTACAAAGAGACAATGAAACCAAGGAGCTTACCCGAGAGAACTGTGAAAATGTATTTCTTTGGTTGAAGGCGAATACAATATTGGATAAGGCGGTCAAAGATAACTTTAAGAATGGTCAAGTGTTTGGCATGACACTTGGACTTACCAAGAAGTTCATCAACATAGTCTTCAAATATGTTGTGCATGATGTCATGGAAGATGTAAGTCATAGCACACTGATAGGTAGCACCAATATTTTTCAAGTGAAGGGCATGATGCGATAACAGCGAAGGTCCCCAAGGGGTGATGACAAAGGTTTTGTGTATATTTTAGAGTGAATAATATATGATTATAACCAAAAACCTATCCATAAGAGATAACATCTCATGGCCAGCTATAAGATCAACTAGTTGGTCAATTCTTGGTAGAGGAAAGTCATCTTTTGGACAAGCAAGGTTAAGGTCATGAAATTCAGTATAGATACAAAGTCCCTCGGTCACTTTCATGATAAGAACAATGTTAGAGATCCATTGTGGATAGTCAATAACTAGGATGAAGGAGATAGAGAGAAGGTATAAAATGTTTCACCAATAAGAATGTATGTATGAGAAAAAAATTTAAGGTAGAAGGTTGGTACATGAGGAATACCTAGAGTTCGTGAAGAGGTTGCACACCATTGAAGACTAGGATAATCGAGAGCACTCCTTTTTTTTTGGGAAGGACTACCTAAGAAACAAAGCAAGACCACAAGATAGAATTAAAAGCATCGGTTGGTGGATTTCCTAGCGAAATCTAGATCCAGGAAGTGGGGTGCTTCCTCGAAGGTTGTCAATCCATGTTTTAAAACAAATTAATGCTAATAAATAACATGAAAGAGAGAGTCCTACTATAGTTGTATAATTTAGGTATCTCACACAACCATATTAGTTCAAATCTAATATAAATAGCAAATAAAGATTAGATTTGAGGAGGGTGGCTAGTAGTTAAGGTCTGTAAGTGTAGCGAGTGTAGTATGGAAGTCTAGGTGAAGTTATGGGAGGTTAAGAGGATTTTTAGGTGCGTGAATGAGCTTTACGGTCTAAGAGAAAATGCTAGATAGGGATACTAATGCCGGTTAGGGGAACCAATGTCAGAGTCCCTGTTATAGCCGAGATTGGTTAGCTAACCAATCATGGTAGGGAAATTGGGTGCCAAAGGTCAAAAGGGATTGGTTCAGGCTCTCTATGATTACATAGAGTGTTGGGAAGGATTAGGCAAGGTGTTGGGATTTAGGTGGATCCTAAGTAGGGGTAAAAGGGGTGGTTAGAGGAACAAATAGGTTCAGGTTAGTAGGGTATTGGGTAGATGGGTGATGGATGGTATTCGGGTGAGAAAGGATCTGATACAATAGAATATAATAAGATATCTAAGACCAAAGTTAAGAAATAAAAACCTAGTTAAGATACTTATCTGAAGATCTGGAGATTGGTAGATGGTGGTGGTTGGTGGATGCTCATAGGAGAGATAGGACAAGATATAGTGACATAGAAAAAAATCCTGAGTGCTTCTCTATGTGAGTGGTTTGAGGATATGGAGTAGTAGGTTGGTTGTTAGTGAAGGATGTAGATGCTTTGGTACTGATTTGATCGTCGAAATGCCAAATATGTGAATGAATAATAAAAAGGAAACTTAAAAAAGAACCCGGGGAAAGAGTTAAAAATCCTTATTTAAAGGAATTGATGCCAGTTCCTTGGCCAAATGAGCCGAGGAATAACCGGCATTGGTTAGGGAGAAATAGTCAAATTTTCTCAAAATAGCATATTTCTTCCCATTTTAGTGTGGGTCAAGAATCCAAATGGGTTATGGATTTAGAATCTCATTTAAACATGTAGAAATTAATGGGAGAAGTAGTTGGCAATAAAAAATAGGTTTAGAAATAGTCTTAGTTAGTTAGCGGGAGTGATGAATCAGTCTTAGGTATAAAATGGGCTTGTAATTGGTCCAAGGTGAGGTGGAGAGGTGAGGTAGAGGGTGAGGTAATAATTAGTCTAATATGGGTAATTAGATTAATAATAATGTGTGGAAGGGGTCATGGTAATGGGGTATGTTAATTAAAGGGGGCTTAGAGGGTTGCGACCCAATTTTAGGTGTCTACATTTTCCCATTTTAGTATGTAGCTGGTACTATTAAGTGACATTAACAAAAACAAGAAGTAGGTTACCCCAAATAAGGGTGGAGGTGATCCCCCTCAAACCAAGAACTAATGAAGTGGAAGGTTGCATCAGTGATAGGTTTTTAAAGGTGGTAGGTGATAAAAATTGGGTTAAGGTGTAGGTGTGGGTGTATGGGTAGGTAAGGGGTGTGATAAGGTGGAAACATTCAAACACACACACACACACATCCCGAATGCAACAAGGCAAAAGGTTGAAGAGCACACAAACTCTACATTGTCAAAGGTTGATAGTTTATCCAAACAAGGGTGATGTGGTCCAAGTATCCAAGGTATAGGATGTGATCCTGGAAACACAACGGGTCTAGGTGCAGGAATGGGTATATGTATGTTCCAAAACACCAAAAGGTTTGGTCTAGTCGAGATAAATGTCACAAAATAAAGCAAGGGAAGGTCAATAGGTGAAAAAAATCGAGTAGCATTATCACATGATAGAGAAAGTAAGTGATTTTTATTTTCAAATAGGTGGGGTTGCTTCAATGAGGGTATATGTGTGAAGCAAATGTGCCCCTAAGTATCCTAGGGTTTTGGTGAGGTGGTGAGGCTAGATATTATGAGGATCATATTACGAGTTTGGTCTTTATATTACCAACTATGCTACTAACAGAGCTCAATAGGCATCCAAGAAGATGTATATAGCTCATGGACCCATAGTTCCATTAGTTTCAAGAGCCACCGTACTCATAGACAGTGGCTAGGAGGAGGTGAACAATGCACAAAGATAAGGCCAAGTGAGGGGATAGGAGAGAGTGGCGAGAGGCATCGAGCCTTCCCGAGGATGATGAGTTGATTTGAGATTAATTTTTATTTTGATTTTTGACATATATATCAACCCGATTGAAGAGGAGAGATGTACATGAAATTTTTGAGAGACTTATTTATATCTATTTATACATTGTATTGACACACATACCTTCTAGTATATATATGATGATGTGTATATCTATTGTGTTTGGTTTCATTTCCTTTTTATTGTTATCATGAGAATTAGATGTAGGTATGATTAATGATGTTGTGTTTCATTTTGATTTCTAATGTATTGATATTATGGAAATTAGATGTATAGGCATGGTTCGGTTTAATTTCCAAGTTATTGATATTATGGAAACTAGATGTATATGAATGGTTATGATGTATGGTTTTTTGGTTTAATTTCCATGTTATTGATATTATGGAAATGTGAGAAAGATTAGGTAGTAGGGACAAATAGTGGAAAAATGGTGAAAGATGGTAGAAAATGGTGGCTGAGCTAACCTCCAAAGACCCCATGTCTTCAAAGTGCTTCCTACATAGCCCTTGCAAAAGGGGCCTCAGGATGATGTAGTTCTCCCATAGGATAGGGAAGAATAATATTTCTGATAGGTAGGTTGGGTAAGGCAAATGGTCCTAGTAAGGCAAGGTAGAAAATAGGCAAGGTCAAATGTTGAGCAGAAAGTAGAAAGGGCGACCGTTAATCGTGTGGTTGGTATGGGTATGGTTTTATTTTTGTTTTGATGAGTATGTATAATGTTTTGGAAATGATGATTAGTATGGGTGTGGGTGAAATGAGAATCGACCAAGATATTCAATTTCAATTTTGATGATCTCATCCTGTCAAGAAGCAACATGTGAGAAAAGGTGAACCAAAAAGAAATGAAATGCTCCATAGTCTGCAGGACCATGATGTCCATGTAAATAGGCTTATGAACATAAGCCCTATATACATTACATGATTGATAGGTATACAATTGAAATAATTTGCATAATCACAAAGTTTCGGATGAGCGGCACATCCCTTGAGTAGGTACAAGAAAAACAAATAGGGTAGGGTGGAGTGGTTTGTTTAGCACAACCTTATTGTGGGACAACATGTGTAATGATGAAATTACTTGTATAATTCATATCATGAGTAGAAATATAACACAATATTCAATATTCCGAATAATGATCTCAATATGCAATTAGAATAGTTTTTCCACTTCAAGGGGGAAACCTCCAAACCATACAATAAGACTCAAATGCTCCAATGATGATGAACTACTACCTACAATCCCCTATATATACTATTCATATGTTATGCCCATCACCAAGGCTGACCTACTAAGCATGAGAAAGTATAAATTATATAATAAAATGATATGGTAAGCCACAAGTCGGCTACTCATATCCTAATACAAGCAATAGGTTAAGGGTGTAGCATGCCCTTCCCCTTCAAAGAAACATTGTCCCCAATGTTGAGAAGCTTTGGGTGTTGTTGTAGGAATGTCATATCTTCCCATGTTGCATCTTCATTGTCCATATTCTTCCACTTGATCAAGTACTTAGTAATAACTCGTGTCCTCAATATTTTAGTGTGTGTTTGAAGGATGCATTCAGGTTCCAAGATGACTCTCCCCTCCTCATCGAGCTCAGGTAACACTATTTGGGCTGATACTCTCTATCCAATTACTTTCTTTAGGCAAGAAACATGAAAGACTGGATGTATTCTAGTTGATTGTGGAAGTTATAATTTGTATTCTACGGTGTAATCTTCTACAATACTTGATAAGGGCCATAATGCTTCGGTGAAAGTTTGTTATCCTTTTGTTGTTGTTTCAAAGAAATTTTCTTATATGGTTGTAACCACACAAAAACCCAATCACCAACTTCAAAATTCCTTTCCGTGCGATGTTGATCAACCTATTGCTTCATGTGGTTTTGTGCCATGACCAAGTTCTCCTTGAGACTAGAGAGGACCTCTTGTTGATACTGAATGTGTTCTTCTATTGCTCTAACCCGTAGTTGTCCTCTTAGTGATGATGTGATGGATGGTGGATGGTACCCATAGAGTGCCAAAAAAGGAGACATTTTAGATGAAGTATGGAAGGAAGTGTTATACCACCATTCTTGCAAGTGGCAACCATTGGACCCATTTTGTGTGTTTATCTGACGTAAAGCAATGAAGATAACCCTCCAAACACTTATTTACAAATTCTATTTTCCCATCATACTGAGGATGATAAGAAGAGCTACGAGCTAACTGAGTACCCAAACATGAGAATAAATTAGTCTAAAAATTACTAGTAAATATAGGGTCTTGATCACTTACTATAATCTTCGATATCCCATGAAGCTTCTGAAATGTGTCCATGAAGGTTGTTTCTACTATCCTTACAAAAGAATGGGTGTGCCAAGGCATAAAAATTGTAACATTCCCATTTTAAGAATTTAGAAACAAGGGAATTTTTTTATGCTATCTATTCTAAATAAAGCATTATTCAGAACAACCATTTCATGCCAATCAATTTCAAATAGATAACCATATGCAGCTGTAAATGACTCAATGATCCACCGATCTATTCATTTCATAACTCAGTAATCTACCGATCTATTTATGTTAACTTCAAGTATTGAATACTTATCGTATACTTTGTATACTTGGTTTTTCCCTACCGACATCGGGTACTGAGTGATCTGTTTAAAGAACATATATGAATATTTGTTACTAATATTCATTAGATATCATGTTGCTTTAAACTTGGTGACATAGGACAATGAAACTACCAACTTGCGATACTTTGGCCAAAGATTTACAACATATTGTGTATGTCAATATTCCTAGATGGCATACTCGTCATTTTCGAATATGTCCTTCACCTCACTCCTCTGTTATCATGATTGGTATTTACTGACTACCGTCAGTCCACTTGTCCCAGATTTAACCCTAGCCCTGGTTAGAAACATAAATTATTATAGGAGATGCTCACAATGACTTAGGGTAAATGGACATACTCGGTTGACCTAAGTCAACCAAATGTGCCAAGGTACCCTGAGCCATTGGAAGCTACTTCCTATCCTAAATATGCCACTAACTTGACCTAGAGAGAAACTAAGTTCAAGTCCTTATTTGTGTGTAGATCTAGATGATCAATGCGGAAGGGTGTTGCCACATGTCAACTACAACGCTGTATTCTCGAGAAGACCCAAGTCTTCTTGAAAGTACAACCTTATAGTTGGCGTGTGCCAACATCCTATAGAAACTACCTCATCGAGATGTACATACCCCAAGGAGATTATTAAAAATTATTAATTTAGATTAATACATTGGTTTTAGTAACCCTGCTAAACCCTAATCCAACTCTCCTTAAGTTCTTATTGTATACTTGTATCAATTAAGTATTAAAGAACTTCCTTAAACTCATGATTTCTTTTAATGTTCGTTTACATAATATAACCAGCATTAACAAAAATAGGACAGTAGTAACATAAGTTCCAAAATATTGTAATTTCACATTCCGGGAAGTTTAGCAACCCTATAGGTCCAACCAAGTAAACTTCATAATAAATGAAGTCGTATGAATTATAGACTTTCACCAATCCCTTTTTGGTTTACATTTATTTAAAAGAGGAAGAACCTTCATCTAAATATCATTCACAATATCTCGTAGTTCATGTTGTTTAAATAATAAACATCATCTATTATAACTAAAAAAGTTGCATCATTATAAGGGAAAAACTAAACTAGTTCCCTTTATCCATCTTATCAAAGATAACAAGATAAGCATACAATAATATGAATATTATCAAAAATATAGGACTTCTATCTTCTTCATTGAAGTACGAGATAAATTACACAACCAATGCAAACAAATAACAAATCGTAATTCATCATTACAACTTATAAAATTTACAATACTATGCACTTTAGGCATACTACATAACAACAACCTTCATTCTATAAAGTATACAACTTTTCTTTTTCAATACAACAAAAGAATGAATCAGAATTCTTTACTAAGAATTAGACTTATATCAACCAATGCATCATATAAGTTTTTGCCTTCTTTTATCACTTACGTCATCCATCTGCAAAAATTGCTAGCATGGGTTAGTTCAATGAATTGAGCATGATAAGCACTAAGCATTAAAATGAAGTGCATTCCACTAATTGTTTCATTAAAGCAACACTACTTTAATGAGATAATTAAAACATCATACAATAAGCATAAGTGATACCAAATAGAAAAGAAGTACATTAATAAATCTAGATCAACTTTTAAGAGAAGAGCATAATATAATAAACAATATCTGCCTAAGAACTTAAAGTTCTATTGATCCTATCAATGGCTTGTAAACAAACAATAGATCTTGCCATCCCATTATTTCATAATTCTATCCTAATAGAATACCACATTTATCTTTTCTATGAGACAAAATAAGTGTATACAACATGGTTCATTCTAGGATTATTCATCTAAATCTTAAGCAAGAATAAGAAGAACCATTACGTACCATGCCCAAACTTATAACATCTGAAAAATAGACCAGGTTCATAACATGAATTACTTGTTCCTTTCTAGGATAACAATATTATAAATTCAACATTAAGATATACATCTAAACAGAATTTCATAACAATACAAGAAGGTATAGAAAATCAGAACAGTCTAACTGCAATTCTAATTCCAACTCTACATGTTAGAAGTTATCAATCAAAGATCTGAAACTAACATTCACAAACAAAGTATCACCGTATAGGAGTTAATCTCTTCTCGAGTTCATCCCAAAAGATAGAGAGTACAAGAGACAAACCTACTCCTATCCATTTAAATAAGGCAAGGCTACTCAACAACAGTTGATAAAACAAGTATGAATTCACTTAACAGTAGAACCAACTTAGCTACTATCATTCAACCAATGATACGAGACAAGTAGACCAACAAGCTATAAAGGAATCACCAACTCATAAGAGCATCGAGTGTAGAGAAGTTCAATCAATGAGCTTATCCCAAAAGATAGAGAAAAGGAAACTCTATAAGGGCAGGTCCATTAATAACATCATTTCATTCAACTGAATAAAATAAATTCCATTTTCAAAACAATTAGGATGAAAACATATTACAGTCCCAAAACGGCATACAAAACCCAAGAGAATACAAATATACTTTCCTTCTATAAAAGAAGCCAAGGACTCATTCACTGTATTAGACAAGAATAAAATCCCAAACAACAACTATCAAGTTTAGAATTATCCATGAACCCAAGACTAGAGACTTACAATTACTTCACCACTTAATACAAAAGGTAAGTAGTTCATGATTCAAAAGAACCAAGCACAAAACAATTGAATGGGGAAAGTATCCTTCCAAAATAATTTCAGTGTTCAAGGTTAATAACCCAATACATTCCAATGCAACAGAAATGAAATTTCAAAAAAAACTTCACAACCACGAAATTACAATACAGGTGACTTGGTTCTAAAAAGATAGTCAACCTAGAATGCGAGAATTCCTCAAAATAGGGTGGAAAAGAACACCGCCCTCTAAAAATCACACCATTACCATTTCAAAGAAGTCAATATACTCATAAAATAGAAGTTCTACATTCCTTTAAGAAAGATGTCTCCAGTTCCAAATCTTGAAGAGATTTCAAATGACTCAAACAAGCTATCACCTAGTTTTCTGGTGATTAGTCACTTAATAAAATAATTATAAGCTTAATACTTTTATTACAAGAGAAACCCAACACTAAAATACTAGAACAAAATTGAATACATGGACCCAACTACAAACTCATAACACAAGTCTTAAATACGAGTACAATGTTGAACTCCGAGCTTCACACAAAAGTTTAGAATTCACAAGACAAATAATGTGAGTACAATGCCAAATATGAACTCCATGCAACAAGTCAAGTGTTGCTTACATTTCCAAACACTAGGTTTGAACAACACAAAACCCCAACAAAAGTTTACATCCAAAAATGCAACCCAAAAGTAAAATCAAATGGAACTCAAGTTTCCCCTAAGTTCAAATCTAGAGTGCAAAAACAGAGATACAGAAACAAGTTTCGCATACAAACTTCACATGCATGTTGTCATAAAACTTGCATAGAGAGACAAGTTTCCAAAACAACACTATTTTTTCCATGGATTCAAATCCAAACAACACAAAGATTCACTAAACCAAGTAAGAAAATAACCATTCAAACTGAAAACATGAATCTCATTAGAGCAGAGTTGTTCTAATGAATCATTTAGAAGAAAGCAAAGAGTCTTAATAATTAGAGCCTATCATGCCCGATCATGCTTCTTCATAAATCGAAGGAGACTTCTAGCCTTGCTTCCAACTATTTTCTCCTCCACTAAAGATTAAAAACCAAGCATCTTTTCTTCCTATGCCTCATATACTTTCCTTCAATAAAAATAGAGTATATAAACCAAAAATAGCTTTGAAGTGAAGATCTAAATGCTTTGGTTTGAAGAACCGGTTAGATCCATGCAGAGCAAAATCTGCAATGCATGAAAACCAAATAACCTCCTACAAACCCTCATTCCAAGTTTCTAAGACATTTTACACACCAATATATAGGCCCATTAATGTCATAAATTCCATTACTTCCAAATTTCCCGCTCATCTTTCCTTGCAACCACCTCCTAAATCTAGCGAAAGCCAATTCCATACAAAAATACAATTCCATCTTTTAGTGGAGCTTCCACATATGCCTCCACCAAGTAAACTAACCCCCGCCAATCGGGCAAGACTTCCATCCATAAACCATATCAACTCATTTAAATGCCATTGGAACCATTTCCTTAGAGACATGCGACCCCTTAGGTTCCCTTTTTAATAGTTTAGGATGGATCCAAATAGAACTTAGGTTAGTTTAGCAATTACCAACATAGGTCTTAAAAAATTTTCCAAAAGAATTCCCACCTTAGGTTAGATTACATTCATAACCCTTTAGTATTAGGTATTATTTAAAATAGCCTAGTATTACTTTAGTAATCCTTCCCTTATCCATTTAGCACAATGCTTAGGTTAGGATGCCAACCCAACAAATTAGAATAAGAGGCTTAGGTTAGAATAAAAATCCAAATAAGTAAATGTAGCTAGAAAATAGGTGTTCTTACCTAGCTTAGGATACTGTTGGGATATCCCTTAGGTTTTAGGACTCCGAACTCCTCCTCCGTGAATTGAATTTTGCTTAAGTCCTTATTGTCTTGCCAAGATCAATCACCAAAGACCCGAGCACAAACATACAACTGAACAAAAACACGTTCACATAAGACCAAAGAATTTGTAACAAACAAAGTTCAGTCTTTTATGTCCCTCAAACTACTGAATGTCAATTTACCATTCAGTCTATGAAGAAGATTTGAAACATTCCTTGGATCACTGAAATTGATCCAAGGATGAGTCAAAAGAATAAATAAGTCTATAACTCTTAAAGCCAGATTACACCTCATCTTTCCAAAGTGAAAATGAATTCTTGATAACCATACAATTTTAGTCTAATGATTTTTAAGAACAAAAATGATTTATCCTTTATCAAGCATGATCTTCAACAGTCAAAAGAACACATCTTTATCCAGAGAATCACATGTCAACACTTGAAATGTAAAAGGGAATATATCAGGTTGATGAGGGTGTTACAAAAATGAGCATATTTGGTGAGTCTATCCACCACAACCATGATAACATTTTTTCCTTCAGATTTAGGCAATCCTATGATAAATTCCATGGAAACCTCTTCCCACCACTAGCTAGGAATAGATAGAGGTTGTAGAAGACCTAGGGATCGAACTTTTTCACCCTTATTTTCCGACAAACCATGCATTCTCGCCACAAATTTTGGACATACCCTTTGAGCCCTTCCCAAAATAAATCTTGTTTTACTCAATGATAAGTCTTCAAAAATCTAGAGTGCCCCCTCTCTGGAGAAGAGTGAAGCTCAGATAGAATCCTATTTTTAAGAGTGGAGTTGTTACATAGGTATAATCTATCTTTATACCATAAAGCATTCCCTTTCAATACAAATTTTTCATACATGCTTGGATCATTCTGGAGATGATGAATGAGGTTTTGTGTGGTTGGGTCATTTCTCCATTCGGACCTTGCCTCATCTATCCAATCTTCTTGTAATATGGATATGGCACATAACAAGGTGCAGTTGATTCATCTTTCCGCGACAGAGCATCCGTAACTACATTCTCCTTCCCTTTCTTAGAGATAATCTCAAAATCATATCCCAACATCTTGGAGACCCATTTTTGTTGTTCTTCATATTATAAATGCTTCTCCAATAAGTATTACAAAATATCATTATCTCTGTCTTCACTTTAAAGTGTCTTCCTATGAGATATGGTCTCCATTGCTTTACCGCATGAAGTATGACTAGCATTTCCTTCTCATAATTCATCTTAGAAATATTCTTACCTTTGAATTGACAACTCAAAAAGGTAATAGGATAGCTTTTTTTCATGAGAACTACCCCCATACCCACCCTGATGCATCACATTCAACAATGAATGTTTTGGAAAATTTTGAAGTAGCCAAGACTAGAGTGGTGCACATGGCCTCCTTTAGTTTCTCAAATGCTTTGGTTGCATCATCACTCCAATAGAAGGATTCCTTCTTTAATAAAGTTGTCGAGATGCATCTATGCTTCCAAAATGGCTTAAAATCTTCGATAATAACTTGTAAGCCCCAAAATTCTCATAGATTATTTAGAGTTTTGGAACCTTCCACTCCATCATGGCTTTGATCTTATTAGGATCCACTTTAACCCCTTCAAGTGAGATAATGTGACCCAAATATTTAACCTCCTTGAGTCCAAAAGAACACTTAGAGGGATTTGCATAAATTTGATGTTGCTCAAGGGTTTCCAAAACCTTATTTACATGATGCAAATATTCCTCCCATGTTTTGCTATAAATTAATATATCATCAAAAACACTAAGACAAACTTCCGTAGAATGACTTAAAAATAGAATTCATCAAAATTTGAAATGTATAAGGTGCATTTGTGAGTCCAAAAGGCATTACCAGAATTCGTAATGGCCTTCATGTGTCCAAAAGGTGGTTTTATGAAAATCCTTATCCTTGATTCTGATTTGGTGGTATCCCGAATGAAGATCAAACTTTGTAAAATAAACAACACCATGAAACTCATCAAGAAAATCATCAATTACAAGAATAAGAAACTTATCTTTGATTGTGTACTTATTAAGTTCCCTATAATCAAGACACATGCGCCACATGTCATCTTTCTTCCATACCATCACTACTGGAGAAGAATAAGCACTTTGACTATGATGGATGATTCCTGCTTCCAACATCTCTTGTACAATCTTCTCGATTTCACTCTTTTGCACATATGGGTACCTATAAGGTCTGATGTTAGGAAGTTGACTTCCTAGTAATAACTAAATAAAATGATCATGATCTCTCTTTGGAGGTAAGCCCTTTGTATATTTTCAAATATAACAGAGTGTGCATCCAACACTACTTGCATATCTGATGGTATAATGTCCTTAGAATGATGAGCCTCCAATGAAAATAGTTGTGCCACAAATCCCTCTACACCCTTTTTTAGCATTTTGTGCATCTAATGAGAACTTACTATTTGTGGAGACTTTTCTCTTAAGCCTCTTAGCTCAAAATTCCTTCCTTCAGAGTGAAATCACATGAACAAGTCTTGGAAGTTCATCTCAATGGTTCCCAAAGTGGTAAGCCATTGAACCCCTAACACAATGTCTGCTCCTCCCATAGAAATGGCATACATGGGACTATTTAGTATGTAATCTCCCATGGAAAGCTTAATGCTATGGCATTTTCCGAACAAGTAACAGTACCTCCATCAACAATCATTACTTGACATTCGGAGTGGATAAATGAAATAGCCTAGGTGCACTTTGCTAACTTATGATTAATAAAGTTGTGAGTACTTCTAAATCAATCAACACTTTGTGACCCTCTATTTTTAGGAATCCAACCACCTTTAGGGTTTGGGGGTGATAATACCTGAAATTGCATGGCATGAGATTGTTGGTGAGGATCTCCCGACTCCTCCTCTAGCTCAACCAAGACCTCCGACTCGAATCTTCATCCTTCTCTTCATCTTCTCTAGGCCCATCAATGTAGAATAACGTCTTTTCAGCACATTTATGTCTATGTCCAAATTTACCATCACAGCTTAAAACATGACCCTTTTCTCTTTTTTCTTCAATTTGTTGAGGTTTCAATCTAACTAGTCGAGGGAGTGATGGGGCTAAGGTGTTGTGATCTCTGGTATAAGTGAAATGTTTTCTCCTACTTGAAACAAATTTCTCCTCTTCCCTTCTTTCCATAATTATCGAATCAGAAACCTTATGAGGATTAAACATACGCACCTCATGCTCAATGTGATCCTTAAGACCCCAAGAAATAGGTCATTTAGATTCTCTTCAGTAATATTTTCCACCCACAGAGAAAGGTTTTGGAAGTGATGAATGTAATCCTTAATAGATCCTATCTATCTCAACTTTGCTAATTAGCTGAAGTAATTATTTGACACACTAGAATTGTAGTGTAATTGCAACTCTTCAGTGAAGACTATCCATGTAACATTGAGACCACTCTTCTACCTTTGAGCACATAACCATCGATACTAGATGAATTGGTTAGGTTTGAGATACAAAGCTACCATGGTCACCTTTTGTCCTGATGGAATATGATGTAGTTCAAATAAATTCTCCATTTGGTTGATCCAATTGAGTGGATCCTTTCCATCAAACTTGTGCATCTCCACTTTTGGAAACATAGTACGGGCCTGCAGAGTGCTCGTATTTGGATTGTGCACACTCGAAGATCCATTCTGGCTCATGTGTCTATTATGTTGACCTAAGGATCCACCTTGATTGACATAATTATGATTACCCATCATATGCATACTAAATTTTTGCATGAACTCCTCCAATATTTTTTCAGTCCTATCCACATCTTCTTTGTTGGCCACCCGAGATTCGAGGTCTCTTAGGTAAAACTCAAGTTGGCTTACTTTATAGTCTGTCGAAGTAAACCCTAACCCTGAGGAATCTGTAGTTATATCTTCTATCTCCAACTCCTCAACTACTATCTCATCCTTTTCTGGTGTTTTACCCGGAGTGATGGGATTCTTTTTTCCTCTTGTGGAAGGCCTTACCATGATGCCCCAAAATAGTAGGATGTAGGGATCACGGTCAAATTTTAGGATTTCGATTTCGACAAGAATTTAGAAAAATATAAAAAAAAATTAAATAACAATTTTTTTTTTTTCACTTTCCAAAATTGTAACGAATTTGAAAAAATTCCACAATTTGCACCCTAGGGAGTGATTTTATGAAAAACCCTAAATTTGTAATAACTTTTGCAAAATAAATGAAAAAAATATGAAATTTTCAAAGAACCTTACTTGAAATGTTTCGCAACTCGTAAAAATATATCGCACCAATTTGTTTTGGTTTGCAATATATGGCCGAAACAAAAAATTAGGGTTTTTCCTAATTTTGGCCCAGATCATAGCTCTGATACCACTTGTAATGACATTACTTGTATAATTCAGATCATGAGCAGAAATATAAAACCAAATAACACAATATTCTAGAATAATGATCTCAATATGCAATTAGAATAACTTTTCCACTTGAGGGGGCAACCTCCAAACCATACAATAAGACTCAAATGCTCCAATGATGATGAACTACTACCTACAATCCCCTATATATACTATTCATATGTTATGGCCATCACCAAGGCCGACCTACTAAGCATGAAAAAGTATAAATTATATAATAAATCGATATGGTAAGCCACAATTGCCTACTCATATCCTACTACAAGTAATAGGTTAAGGGCGTAGCAACATGCCCCTTCTATAAGATACCCAAAACCAACATAGGAAAGTCCATGACCAAATTTTTTATTTTTTACTTGATTTTTTTTTTTGTGTTTTATTTCATAGACTAATTGATTCAAGAAGTCTATATTGGGATGAATATAAGTGTCTTCTTGAGGTCTTCGTGAAGTTGATCGATGCAGAAGCTCCAAGATAAATTTTTTTATAACAAATATAGATTAGTCTTATTTGTTTGGATAGACAATGTACAAGATGTGGCAAGTTGTTTATAGTTTTCCTTCAAGGGATTGGTCTACTTATAGCAGCAATAGAGAGACATAGATGTTCATTTAAGGGAATCATCTATTTGCGAGAAGTTTGAATCAAGGAGAAGAATTTTTGTTATCCCCATTTTCTACATTATTTTGGACTTGTAGTCATGGTGAAGACTATAAAGGAGTATAGGCCTATTTTATGAAGTCAAAACCATAGAAAAAAGGGTAGGCTACGAAATAGGGGTTTTAATTGACAAACAACCATGGGATTCCATATTGAAAAGGGTGAAAAGTATGCATGAGAATCATGCCATGAGTAGAGCCATGGTACTCATAATCAAGATAAGGTTGAATGGTGACAGATAATCACATAATTTTGTTTGAGTTATTGGTCCTTAAAAGAGGTAGGCATAAGGAGAGATTCTCTCAAGGGATGAGCATATATGAGACATAAAGTGATGTAGTACTTTATTCAATAATAAAAATGGTTGAAGATGCAAGGAATTAAGGGGCTTAGGTTTGCATTTATCCTAAATGGAAGATAAATGATAAGTTCATGATCCATAGGTATGGGTGAAAATATAAGATCCAAGAAAATTAGGAGAAAACTTGCCTCGTTTACTTTTCTCCATTTTGGTTACATTTGGTTTTCCTTCAGGACAAGATCACTAATCTTGAATGTTCGTTTTTAATGCACTTTTCATAGGTGTGCTTAATGTAATTTTGCTAGATTTGGAGATGGTCTAGATTTTTTAGATGACATTCATCCATTAGTTCAAGTTGTGTCAAACGTTCTTGGTGAAAAGCATCATCAAAGAGGATGTCTTTAAGAGATATACGAAGAGATGGAATTTGGATTTCGATAGGTAGGACGATCTCTCGTACCATAGAAAAAGAGAAAGGTGTGGTAGCGGGAGAGATTAGAATGCTAGTATGATAAGCCCATAAGGTAGAAGGAATGTGTGTGTGCTAATCCTTACTAGATTTGTCAACCGCTTTCATAAGAATTTTTTTGAGATTTTTGTTAGAAGATTCAGCCTGACCATTTTCTTGTGGGTAATATGGTGAAGAGAAGCTAAGTTGAATACCAATTTTTTCACATCGTTGGTATAGGGTTTTGTTTTTGAATTTTTACCATTGTCGATGATAAGGCAATGAGGAACCGAGGAACACTAAAGAGAAAGGATATAGTGTTTGATAAATTTGACTATTTTATCATCTTTAGTAGAAATGAGAAAGATGGTTTCCACCCATTAATTTTAATATTCAGTCACTGTGATGATCCAATGATGACATTGTGAGGAATTAGGTTTAAGCTCCCTAATGAGATCCAAACCCCACTAAGAAAACGGGAAAAAGTCTCTCGGCAATTTGTAGGGTGTGACTAGGAGTATGATGAATATTAGCATGTTGTATACACTTCACACAAATTTAACATAGTCACGTAGTCAAGGTCGAGGGTGGCGATAGATTCATCAGGAAAATCAAAATTTGAGGATTGATTCCCAGGAAGAGGAGCATCTGCAAGTTGATCCATGATGGTTTTGCCTTTGAAAAAAATTTGATGAATGAATTCCAACTCCAAGTCAGCATGAAGCATGATCCAATGAGCAATACATTGGTGTTGGTAAGGTTTGGTGTACATGTAATGACAAGGGTTAGTATTGGTAATGATAAATGTTTTGTGATTAAGAAGGTAGTGGTGAATTTTTGTGCCACGAAGACTACGGCTAAACAAATATTTTTAACATGATTTTATCGAGTTTCATAGTCCTGGAAGAGTACGGTTATGTAATAAACCACACATACCCTGTGTTGTTCATCACAATGAGCAAGCATGGCCCCCAAGGAATGGTCGCAGTAGAAATGTAAAGGTAAAAGGGTTAATCATCTTTTGGTGGCATGAGGATAGGCAAAAATTGAAGAAGGTAGTTCTTTGATGATTCAAAGGATTTGTGATAGTCATCATTCCAATGGAAATAAATTTCCTTTTTAAGGAGATGGTGAAATGATTGGCATCATTCCTAAATTTGAGAGATGAAGCATCGAGATGGATTGTAATTTTTCTTGCATGATATGAAACTACGAAGGTTAGTAGGTGGAGGAATTTCAAGAATTACCTTGATCTTAGTGGGATGAACCTTGATACCCCAAAAAGAGACAATGAAACCAAGGAGCTTATCTCGAGAGAACTTCAAAATGCACTTCTTTGGTTAAATGCGAACACAATATTTGATAATGGCGGTCAAAGATAACTTTAAGAATGACCAAGTGTTCGGCGCGACGCTTGGACTTACCAAGAAGGTCATCAACATAGTCTTCCAATATGTCATGCATAATGTCATGGAAGATGTAATTCACAAACAGACGATATGTAGCACCAACCTTTTTCAAGCTAAATGGCATGACGCGATAGCGAAGGTCCCCTAAGGGGTGATGAAGGAATTTTTGTGTTGATCTTTTGGAGTGACTAATATCTGATTATAACCCGAAAACCCATGCATAAGAGATAACATCTCATGGCCAACTATAATATCAACTAGTTGGTCAATTCTTGGTAGAGGAAATTTGTCTTTTGGACAAGAAAGGTTAAGGTCACGAAATTTAGTATGATACAACTCCCAAATCACTTTCATGATAGGAACATTGTTAGAGGTTCATTTTGGATAGTTAATAGGTAGGATGGAGATAGAGAGAAGGCATTGAAGTTCTTTCATAAGAAGAGTAATTCAAGGATGCATTTTACGCAGCTTCTATTTCATTGGTTTGGAATCAAAGTTAGTTACGATATTGTGAAGCATGATATTAGGGTCAATACCTAGCATATCACTCTAAGACCAAGTAAATGTGTTGCTTAGGATCACAAAGAAAAGAGGTGAAAGATTCTTTTTCTGTGGAGTCTAAAGATTGGCCTATCTTTAGAATTTTTTGGTCGTCCTGAGTGTGAATGTTGATTTCTATGATAGACTCATTCAACATGGTTTTCATATCTAAGGGTAATGACATTTGAATATAAGAATCCTCTACACCAAAATATGTCGAATAGAATCATCATCCCGACATTTGAACAATATTTATAGAATTCTTATCATCATCCAACATGTCAAGATAAATAAGATGAAGGGAAGAGGGAACCTTACCATCACCTAGATAGGTTAGAGGTCCGAAGGAGATGGTGTTCACAAAAACAAATTGAGGTAGAATGGATTCGGGGATCCATAGATTCTATGGGAGAAGGCAACATAATAGATGAGGAAGGTGGGGAAGGATTTTCATCTTCTATGAGAGTGATTCATCATTGAAGTATGAGATAAATTCCAAGATAATATATTATCAACAAGATAGGACTTCTATCTTCTTCATTGAATTACGAGATAAATTACACAACCAATGTAAACAAATAACAACTCGTAATTCATCATTACAACTTATAAAATTTACAAGACGATGCATTTTAGGCATACTTTGCATAACAACAACCTTCATTCTATAAAGTATACAACTTTTATTTTTCAATACAACAAAAGAATGAATTAGAATTCTTTACTAATAATTAGACTTATATCAGCTAATGCATCATATAAGTTTTTTCCTTCTTTTATCACTTACGTCGTCCATATTCAAAAATTTCTAAGCAGGTCGGTTCGATGAAATGAGCATGATAAGCACTAAGCATTAAAATGAAGTGTATTCCACTAATTGTTTCATTAAAGCAACACTGCTTTAATGAGATAATTAATACATCATATAGTAAGCATAAGTGATACCAAACAGAAAGGAAGTACATTAATAAATCTAGATCAAGTTTTAAGAGAAGAGAAGAATATAATACACAATATATACCTAAGAACTTAAAGTTCTATTGATCCTATCAATAGCTTGTAAACAAACAATAGATCTTACCATCCCATTATTTCATAATTCTATCCTTATAGAATACCACATTTATCTTTTCTATAAGACAAAAGAAGTGTATACAACATTGTTCATGCTAGGATTATTCATTTAAATCTTAAGCAAGAATAAGAAGAACCATTACGTACCATGCCTAAACCTATAACATCTAAAAATAGACCAGATTCATAACATGAATTACCTGTTCCTTTCCAGGATAACAATCTTGTAAATTCAACATTAAGATATACATCCAAACATAATTTCATAACAATACAAGAAGGTATAGAAAATCAGAACCATCTAGTTGGAATTCTAATTCCAATTCTGCATGTTAGAAGTTATCAATCAAAGATCTGAAACTAACATTCACAAACAAAGTATCCCCGTATAGGAGTTAATCTCTACTTGAGTTAATCCCAAAATATAGAGAGTACAAGAGACAAACCTACTCCTATCCATTCAAACAAGGCAAGGCTACTCAACAAAATTCGATAAAATAAGTATGAATTCACTTATCAAGTAGAACTAACTTAACTACTATCATTCAACCAATGATTCGAACCAAGTATACTAACAAGCTATAAAGGAATCACCAAATCATAAGAGAATCGAGTGCAAAGAAGTTCAATCAATGAGCTTATCCAAAAGATAGAGAAAAGGAAACTCTATAAGGGTAGGTCCATTAATAAAATCATTTCATTCAATGAATAAAGGAATTTCCATTTTCAAACCAATCGGATGAAAACATATTGTAGTTCCAAAATGGCATACGAACCCAAGAGAATACAAATATACTTTCCTTCTATAAAATAAGCCAAGGACTCATTCATTGTATAAGATGAGAATAAAATCTTAAAACAACAACTAGCAAGTTCAGAATTATCCGCAAACCCAAGATGAAGACTTACAATTGCTTCACCACTTAATACAAAAAGGTAAGTAGTTCATGATTCAAAAGAACCAAGCACAAAAAAATTGAATAGGGAAACTATCCTTCCAAAATAATTTCAATGTCCAAGGTTAATAACCAAATCAATTCCAATGCAACAGAAACAAAATTTCAAAACAAAACTTCACAACCACAAAATTGCGACAGAGGTGACTTGGTTCTAAACAAATAGTCAACCCAAAATGTCGAATTCCTCAAAATAAGGGGAAAAGAACACCCCCTCTAAAAATCATGCCATTACCATTTCAAAGAAGTCGATGCATTCATAAAACAGAAGTTCTACATTCCTTTAAGCAAGACATCTCCAGTTCCAAATCTTGAAGAGATTTCAAATGACTCAAACAAGCTATCACCCAGTTTTCTGGTGAGTAGTCACTCAATAAAATAATTATAAGCTTAATACTTTTATTATAAGAGAAACACACTAAAATACCGAACAAAATTTAATACATCGACTCCAACTACAAACTCATAACACACAAGTGTTAAATATGAGTACAAAGAGTGTTGAACTCGAGCTTCACACAAAAGTTTAGAACTTCACAAGAAAAATAATGCGAGTACAAAGCCAAATACAACTCCATTCAATAGCTCAACGTTGCTTATGTTTCCAAACACCGGTTCGAAACAACACAAAACCCCAACAAAATTTTACATCCAAAAACGTAACCCAAAATCCGAATCAAACGAAACTCAAGTTTCCCTAACTTCGAGATCCTTATATAGCCACGAAGGTCAGTTCAAAGCACAAAAACTTCAAATACAAGATCTAGAGTGCAAAAATAGAGATACAGAAACAAGTTTCACATACAAACTTCACATGCATGTTGTCATAAAACTTACACAGAGAGACAGTTTCCAAAACAACACTATTTTTGCCATGGATTCAAATCCAAACAACACAAAGATTCACTAAACCCAGTAATAAAATAACCAGTTAAACATGAAAACATGAATCTCATGAGAGTAGAGTTGTTCTAATGAATCATTTAGAAGAAAGCAAAGAGTCTTAATAGTTAGAGCCTATCATGCTTGATAGTGCTTTCGCCAAATCGAAGGATACTTCCAGCTGAGCTTCCAACTCTTTTTCTCCTCCACGAAATATCAACAACCAAACATATTTTCTTCATATGCCTCATATACTTTCCTTTGATCAAAAATAGACCATAGAAACCAAAAATAGTTTTGAAGTGAAGATCGAACTACTAGTTCGAATAACCAGCTTAGCTCCATGTAGAGAAAAATCTGCAATGCATAAAAACTAAATAACCTCCTATAAACCCGCCTTCCAAGTTTCCAAAATAGTTTGCACCCCAAGATCGAGGCCCATTAATGCCATTACTTCTAGATTTCCTGCTCATCTTTCCTTGCCACCGCCTCCTAAATCTGGAGAAAGTGAATTCCATACAAAAATACAATTCCATCTTTTAGTGGAGCTTCCACGTATGCCTCCACCAAGTCAACTAGCCCCTACCAAATCTAGTAGTACTTCCATCCATAAAACCCTATCAACTCATTTAAATGCCATTGGAACCATCACCTTAGAGACATGTGACCCCTTAGGTTCCCTTTTTTAATAGTTTAGGATGGATCCAAATAGAACTTAGGTTAGTTTAGCAATTACCAACATAGGTCTTAAAACATTTGCCAATAGAATTCCCACCTTAGGTTAGATTCAATTCATAACCCTTTAGTATTAGGTATTAGTTAAAATATCCTAGTATTACTTTAGTAATCCTTCCCTTATCCATTTAGCACAATGCTTAGGTTAGGATGCCAACCCAACAAATTAGAATAAGAGGCTTAGGTTAGAATAAAAATCTAAATAAGTAAACGTAGCTAGAACATAGGTGTTCTTACCTAGCTTAGGATACTATTGGGATATCCCTTAGGTTTTAGGACTTTGAACTCCTCCTCCATGAATTGAATTTTTCTTAAGTCCTTATTGTCCTGCCAAGATCAATCACCAAGGACCCAAGCACAAACATACAGCTGAATGAAAACACGTTCACATAAGACCAAAGAATTTGTAACAAACAAAGTTCAGTCTTTTACGTCCCTCAAACTATTGAATGTTAATTTACCATTCAGTCTATGAAGAAGATTTGAAACATTCCTTGGATCACTAAAATTGATCCAAGGATGAGTCAGAAGAAGAAATAAGTTTGTAACTCTTAAATCCAGATTATAGCTCATCTTTCCAAAGTTAAAATGAATTCTTGATAACCATATAATTTTAGTCTAATGATTTTTAAGAACAAAAATTCTTTATCCTTTATCAAACATGATGTGCAACAGTCAAAACAACACATATTTATCCAGAGAATCACATGTCAACACTTGAAATGAAAAAGGGAATGTATCAGTTGTTGAGGGTGTTACATGCTTCCCTCCTAAAAAGAATCATCATCCCGATGATTATCTCATTTTTAAAAGTTTGCATCAAGGAAAATCAACTTATTCACTTTTCTTACCATATGTCAAAAACATATCAGCATTATTAAGTTCCATAAATCAGCATTACATAGTTGTTTATTCAAAATATATATATATATATATCTGCCCAAAACTAGCATACTTATTGTAATATAAAGATAAAATCACAAATTTTTATTAGTCAACAAAATCAATTTTGTTCAAATAGATATGGAAAAGTAATTTTCATATCCTCAAGGTTTTCCCAAGTTACACTTTCTTCATTAAACTGGTCCCATTGGACCTTGCATTGACTTATCTCACGATTTCTCAAATGCAACTGGCGTGAGTTTCAAGTACTTGTATGGGTTTAACCATGATTATTCCTAGGTCTTGGACTGTAAGGAATTCCAATTTAACACATGTGATAAATCTGAAATATATTTCTTAAGCAAAGAAATATGGAAAACATCATGCATTCATGACAAAGCAGGAGGTAATGCTAAACGATAAGCTACAGGGTTGATTACTTCAACTATCTCAAAAGGTCCCACATAACAAGGTGATAACTTGGCAGCCTTGCTAAAAGTTATAGAACTCTTTTTCGGTTTAACCCAAAGAAAGAATTTCTCACCAAGTTCAAATTTCCTATCAACCCTCTTTAAGTCAACGATAACTCTTTTGCCTATCTGCTACTTCTTTCAAGGTTCACGAATCAATTTAACTTGTTGTTTCATTTCGGTGAGAATTTCAGTCCAATTACCTCTCTATCCTCCATGCTATCCCAAACTAATAAGGGTTCTACATTTTCTTCCGTATAATGCTTCAAAAGGTGCCATCTTAAGAGAAGCATGATATGTATTATTGTATGCAAATTCAACTAATGGAAGATACTCTTCCCACTTATATTGTTGATCCATGCAATACATCCATAACATATATTCTAAAACTTGATTTACTCTTTTAGTCTATCCATCCATTTCGGATGATACGCAGAACTAAAATTCAGCTTAGTCCCTAGAGCTGCATTAAGCATTTGCCAAAATCTTGATGTCATTCTAGGATCTCTATCTGAAATGATTAATTCAGGTACTCCATGTAATCTAAAAATTTGTGTACAAATCTTTTAGCCAAAATAGGAGAATCATCCTTGATTCCCAACAATAAAATGCGTACTACCTTTGTTAGTTTATCAACTACTAAAAATAACATCATGTTTATTTCTTGACATAGGAACCCTTGTACAAAATCCATGCTTATTACTTGCCACTTGTACTACGGTATGCTATGAGGATACAATAAACCGGCTAGGTGCATATGTTCTACTTTAACACGTTGACATTCAAGGCAATGTGTCACAAAGTCTATAACATCCTTTTTCATTCCTTTCTAGAAATATTGTTGTTTTATATCAGTAAGCATTTTTGTAATGCCAGGGTGTCTAGAAAAAGGTGAATTGTGAAATTCTGCTAACAATTTCTTTCTCAAATCATTTAGCGAAGGTACATATACTCTGTTTTCAAATCATAAGATTCCTTTGTTATCAAAGTGAAAACCTTTATACCTCAAATCATTCGAATATGCAACAAGTGCTACTTTTACTTGCTAAAAGTAAGAGTCAGATTCCATAACACTTTTTACTTCATCCTTAAACTAAGTTCTTAACATTATAAGAGTAGAAATGTGCTTCCTACGACTTAGAGCATCAGCCACTCTATTTTCTTTACCCTTTATATAACTAATGTCAAAATCATATTGAGACAAAAACTCTAACCACCTTTGTTGTCTTGCATTAAGATTTGGCTGAGTGAAGATATACTTCAGTCCAAGGTGATCATTTTTCAATTCAAAAGGTTTACCAAGTAGGTAATGTCTCCAAACTTGTAGTGCATGAACAATGGCAGCAAGCTCTAAATCATGTGGAGCATAATTCAACTCATGTAACTTTATTTTTCTACTTTTGTAAGCTATGACATGACCATTTTGTAACAAAATACCTCCTAGACCTTAACCAGATGCATCAATTACCACCATAAAATCTCCATTAGGATCTAGTACTGTAAGAATAGGTGTTGAAGTTAATCTGTTCCTTCAAGGTTTTAAATGTAATTTCACATTTCTCACTCCAAACAAACTTTTTATCTTTCTTTTGTAAGGAAGTTATTGGTGCAACTATCTTAGAAAAATCTTTTACAAATTTCCTATAGTAGCCAACAAGTCCCATGAAGCTTCTAACTTCATGTACATTCTTAGGTGCAGGCCACTCCGTTATAGCTACAATTTTCAAAGGATCTACAATAATTCCATTCTTACTTATTACATGTCCCAAATAGTGTACTTTTGTGTCATAGAAAGAACATTTAGATAGCTTACCAAATAACCGTCTCTTTCTTAATATTCCAAAACTATCTTCAAATGCTCATGGTGTTCCTCAATACTTTTAGAATATATGAGAATGTCGTCCAAGAATATGAGCACAAATTTTTCCAAGTATTCTTGAAAGATATTATTCATTAAATTCATAAATGTTGCAAGTGCATTAGGTAATCCAAAAGGCAAAATTGTGAACTCATAATGTCCATATCTTGTTCTAAAATTTGTTTTATGAATATCCTCATCCTTAATTCACAATTGATGATATCCAGATCGAAGATCTATCTTATAATATACCAATGCTCCATGCATCTGATCAAATAAATCATCAATCCTAGGGAGTGGGTATCTATTCTTGATTGTTGCTTTGTTTAACATTCTATAATCAATGCACAATCTAAGGGTTCCATCCTTCTTTTTCACAAAAATTACAAGTGCTCCCCAAGGTGAAAGACTTGGTCTAATCAAACCTTTAGACAAAATTTCATGCAACTGAGCCTTAAGCTCTACTAATTATGTAGTAGTCATTTGATATGGTGCTTTAGAAATAGGTTTAGTTCTAGGCTTGATCTCAATCATGAAATCAAACTCCCTTTTGGGTGGAAGACCTAGCAATTCTTCCAAAAATACATCATTGAAGTCTCGTAACAGTGGATATCATTCCATAACATCATTGTTCTCTTCAGTTGATTCAATAATTTTTACTACATATAAGGTACATCCTTTATTTTTGGCCTTTTTAAGTTGCATAGCTGACAGTTTTCTAACAAAAATCTCATGTTTCACACCCTGAATCTTTGTTATTTTCTGTCAAGTCGTCTAAACAACTAATGTGTTTTTCAAAATAGTCCACTTTAGCCTTATGTTCTACTAACCAATTAACACCTATGATTACATCATAAGACCCCAAAGGTGTAACATAAAGATCAACTTCAGTGGAAAAGTTAGGTAAATCAAGGACTACTCCAAAAAGACACATACTAATCGTATGAACAACATTGTTTCCATACTATACAGTCCATGTTTTATCCATGTTTCTAGCTTTTCTTTTTAGTTTGGATGTTAATTTACTAGAAATAAAACATTCATTAGCTCGTATCAAAAATAATAGTTATAGGTAAGCCAAATAACTTACCTAGAACTTCTATGGGCGTGGCATGTTTCTCAGCCTACTTGTCAGCTACTGTAGCGTGTATCTTGTGTTGTTGATTGTGATCATCCTTCTTCAAAGGAAATTGATTCATGTAATGATCTTTGCCATAGTTATAATAGCCTCCTACAGGTTCCTTCCTAGGCTCGGGTTTATTTCTAGCCTTAGAATTATTGTTTTGACCCCATAGGACTTCTATCTCATTATTATTGTTCTTAGCAAAGTTATTCCGTGCATTACCAAAAAACTTTTTTGTTGCTTATTTCTTATTAGTATTAGATGAAAACTTACTTTTCATTCTGAATTTCTTCCATGGTCCTTTCTTAGGTGTAAGAGATGATGTAGAGGAGTTGGGATTTTTCTTCCTTACTTCCTCCTTATGAGCAGAAATTGCTTTCAATTTCTATTCCTACCTTATGGCCTTTTCAACAACCCCTTCCATCATGGTTGGGCTGTGAACATCCACCTCTCCCCCTATAATGGGATTCAATCCCATGATGAATTTCTGTATCCTAAACTTCTCATCAGTTTGGTACTAAGGTACATACTTAAGGAGTTTTGTAAATCACTCCCAGTACTCGGTTACAGTTAGCTTTCCTTGAGCTAAGTTCTAGAATTCAATCATTTTCTGATCATAGTAAAGTTACAGCAACCATCGTTTCCTGAAGTATCCTTTAAATTGATCCCAAGTGATATTAGCTTCATCAATATTCAACTCAGCCTTATGGTTGTCCCACCATGAAGATGCTTTGTGAGAAATTTGATATGCTCCCATATTGCCTTTGTTTCTTCTGAGAAATTTCTTATTGTAAAGTATTTCTCCATTTCGCTAAGCCAATTCTCAACCCCATCTCCTAATGTGGTGCCATCAAACTTGGGTGGACTTATCCTTTTTATATCATTAGTGAGTTCAGTTGCCAACCTAGCCTTTTTGTTCTCTAGCTGAATAGGTATGTTCACATTGTTATTATCAACACCCACATTAGTTTTTTCCCGGATGTGGCTTATTATTGTTATCAGCATCATCTTCCTCCTCATTTCCCATTACTTGTTGTTCAAGTACAACCACATGATCTCTCGTGTCAACGAGGTAGCAAGGATCTCCTCAAGTTTTGGGTAGTTTCTACTCCTTCCTCAGGTGAAGGGTTATTTGTAACATTTCCTCTTGTTCCAACCATTTTCTATTAACAAGAAAATTTAAGTTTCATCAAATTATGGACACAGTAGGTCCAAGAGTTGCAACCTTTAGCTCGATACCGAGATGTAACATTCCCATTTTAAGACTTTAAAACAAGGGAATTTTTGTTTTATGTTCTCTATTCTAAATAAAGCATTATTCAAAACAACCATTTCATGCCAATCAATTTCAAATAGATAACCATATGCAACTATAAATGACTCGGTGATCCACCGATCTATTCATTTCATAACTCGGTAATCTACCGATCTATTTATGTTAAATTCAAGTATTGAATACTTATCATATACTTTGTATACTTGGTTTTTCCTACCCTACACCGGGTACTAAGTGATATGTTTAAAGAACATATCTAAATATTTGTTACTAATATTCATCGGATATCATGTTTCTTTAAACTTGGTAACATAAGACAACACAACCAAGATAGCTTGTGATACTTTGGCAAAGATTTACAACATACTTTGTGTATGTCACTATTCCTTGATGGCATACTCATCATTTTGGAATACATCCTTCACCTCACTCCTTTGTTATCATGATTTTCTTTCTTACCACCATCAATCCACTTGTCCCGCATTTAACCCTAGCCTTGGTTAGAAAAATAAATTATTATAGGAGACGCTCAAAATGACTTAGGGAAAATGGACATACCTAGTTGACCTAATTCAACCGGATGTGCCAAGGTACCCTGAGCCATTGGAAGCTACTTCCTATCCTAAATATGCCACTAACTTGACCTAGAGAGAAACTAAGTTCAAGTCCTTATTTGTGTGTAGATCTAGATGATCAATGCGAGAAGGGTGTTTCCACATGTCAACTACAATGTTGTATTCTCGAGAAGACCCAAGTCTTCTCAAAAGTATAGCCCTACAGTTGGCGTGTGCCAACATCCTACAGAAACTACCTCATCGAGATGTACATACCCCAAGGAGATTATTAATAAATTATTAATTTGGATTAATACACTAGTTTTAGTAACCTTGTTAAACCCTAATCCAACTCTCCTTAAGTTCTTATTTTATACTTATATCAATTAAGTATTAAAGAACTTCCTTAAACTCATGACTACTTTTAATGTTCATTTACATAGTATAACTAGTAGTTAACCAAAACAGGACAATAGTAACATAAGTTCCAAAATATTGTAATTTCACATTCAGGGAATTTTAGCAACCCTATTGGTCCAACCAAGTAGACTTCATACTAAATGAAGTCCTATGAATTTGCAATATTTCACCAATCCCTTTTATTTACATATATTTAAAAGAGGAAGAGTCTTCCTCTAAATGTTTTAGTGTTAGGATTATCATTCACAATATCCATAGTTCATGTTGTTTAAATAATAAACATCATCTATTGCAACTTAAAAAGTTGCATCATTATAAGGGAAAAATTGAACTAGTTCCCTTTATCCATCTTATCAAAGATAACAAGATAAGCATATAATAATATGAAGATTATCAACAAGATAGGACTTCTATCTTCTTCATTAAAGTACGAGATAAATTACACAACCAATGCAAATAAATAACAACTCGTAATTCATCATTACAACTTATAAAATTTACAAGACTATGCACTTTAGGCATACTGCATAACAACAACCTTCATTCTATAAAGTATACAACTTTTCTTTTTCAATACAACAAAATAATGAATCGAATTCTTTACTAAGAATTAGACTTATATCAGCCAATGCATCATATAAGTTTTTTCCTTCTTTTATCACTTACATCATCCATCTGCAAAAATTGCTAGCATGGGTCAGTTCAATGAACTGAGCATGATAAGCACTAAGCATTAAAACGAAGTGCATTCCACTAATTTTTCATTAAAGCAACATTATTTTAATGAGATAATTCATACATCATACAATAAGCATAAGTGATACCAAATAGAGAAGAAGTACATTAATAAATCTAGATCAACTTTTAAGAGAAGAGCAGAATATAATAAACAATATCTACCTAAGAACTTAAAGTTCTATTGATCCTATCAATAGCTTGTAAACAAACAATAGATCTTGCCATCCCATTATTTCATAATTCTATCCTAATATAATACCACATTTATCTTTTCTATGAGACAAAAGAAGTGTATACAACATGGTTCATTCTAGGATTATTCATCTAAATCCTAAGCAAGAATAAGAAGAACCATTACATACCATGCCCAAACTTATAACATCTGAAAAATAGACCAGGTTCATAACATGAATTACCTGTTCCTTTCTAGGATAACAATCTTATAAATTCAACATTAAGATATACATCTAAACAGAATTTCATAACAATACAAGAAGGTATAGAAAATCAGAATAGTCTAACTGCAATTCTAATTCCAACTTTGTATGTTAGAAGTTATCAATCAAATATCTGAAACTAACGTTCACAAAAAAAGTAGCCCCGTAGAGGAGTTAATCTCGACTCGAGTTCATCCCAAAAGATAGAGAGTACAAGAGACAAACCTACTCCTATCCATTCAAACAAGGAAAGGATACTCAACAATAGTTGATAAAATAAGTATAAATTCACTTAACAAAAGAGAACCGACTTAGCTACTATCATTTAACCAATGATTCAAACCAAGTAGACCAACAAGCTATAAAAGGAATAACCAACTCATAAGATCATCGAGTGCAAAGAAGTTAAATCAATGAGCTTATCCCAAAAGACAGAGAAAAGGAAACTCTATAAGGGCAGGTCCATTACTAAAATCATTTCATTTAATTGAATAAAAGAATTTCCATTTTCAAACCAATCAAGATGAAAACATATTAGAGTCCCAAAATGGCATACGTAACCCAAGAGAATACAAATATACTTTCCTTATATAAAAGAAGCCAAGGACTCATTCACTGTATCGATGAGAATAAAATCTTGAAACAACAACTATCAAGTTCGAATTATCTCAGTGAACCCAAGGCGAAGACTTACAATTGCTTCACCACTAAATACAAAAAGGTAAGTAGTTCATGATTCAAAAGAACCAAGCACAAAACAATTGAATGGGGAAAGTATCCTTCCAGAATAATTTCAGTGTCCAAGGTTAATAACCCAATCAATTCCAATGCAACATAAATGGAATTTCAAAACAAAACTTCACAACCACAAAATTGCGACAGAGGTGACTTGGTTCTAAATAAAATAATCAACCCAGAACATGGAATTCCTCAAAATAGAGGGGAAAAGAAAACCCCTCCAAAACTCACGCCTTTACCATTTCAAAGAAATCAATACAATCATAAAACAAAAGTTCTACATTCCTTTAAGCAAGACGTCTCTAGTTCCAAATCTTGAAGAGATTTTAAACGACTCAAACAAGCTATCACCTAGTTTTCTGGTGAGTAGTCACTCAATAAAATAATTATAAGCTTAATACTTTTATTATAAGAGAAACCCAACACTAAAATACTAGAACAAAATCAAATACATCGACCCAACTACAAACTCATAACACACAAGTGTTAAATATGAGTACAGTGTTGAACCCGAGCTTCACACAAAAGTTTAGAACTTCACAAGAAAAATAATGTGAGTACAGTGCCAAATACGAACTCCATGCAACAACTCATCATTGCTTACATTTCCAAACATTGTTCCTCAACAACACAAAACCCCAACAAAAGTTTACATCCAAAAACGCAACCCCAAAGCTAAATCAAATGGAACTCAAGTTTCCCCTAAGTTCAGATCCTTATATAGCCATTAAGGTTAGTTCAAAGCACAAATTTGAATACAAGATCTAGAGTGAAAAAACAGATACAGAAACAAGTTTCACATACAAACTTCACATGCATGCTATCATAAAACTTGCATAGAGAGAGTTTCCAAAACAACACTATTTTTGCCATGGATTCAAATCCAAACAACACAAAGATTCACTAAACCCAACAAGAAAATAACCAGTCAAACATGAAAACATGAATCTCATTAGAGCAGAGTTGTTCTAATGAATCATTTAGAAGAAAGCAAAGAGTCTTAATAGTTAGAGCCTATCATGCCTGTA
Source organism: Taxus wallichiana var. yunnanensis (assembly GCA_018340775.1). NCBI lineage: Eukaryota > Viridiplantae > Streptophyta > Pinopsida > Cupressales > Taxaceae > Taxus > Taxus wallichiana. The sequence goes on along the minus strand of CM031240.1, from coordinate 349,707,641 downwards.
GTAGTGCTTCGCCAAATCGAAGGAGACTTCTAGCCAAGTTTCCAATTCTTTTCTCCTCCACAAAGATCAACAACCAAACATTTTTTCTTCATATGCGTCATATACTTTCCTTTGATAAAATATAGGCTATACAAACCAAAAATAGCTTTGAAGTGAAGATCAAACTACTTGTTCGAAGAACCAGTTAGCTCCATGTAGAGAAAAATCTGCAATGCATGAAAAACTAAATAACCTCCTATAAATCCTCCTTCCAAGTTTCCAAGATGGTTTTCACACCAAGATCGAGGCCCATTAATTCCATAAATTCCATTACTTCTAAATTTCCCGCTCATCTTTCCTTGTCACCACCTCCTAAATCTGCGAAAGCTAATTCCATACAAAAATACAATTCCATCTTTTAGTGGAGCTTCCACATATGCCTCCACCAAGTCAACTAGTCCTGCGCCAAATCGCGTAACTTCCATCCATAAAACCCTATCAACTCATTTAAATTCCATTGGAACCGTCACCTTAGAGACATACGACCCCTTAGGTTCCCTTTTTTAATAGTTTAGGATGGATCCAAATAGAACTTAGGTTAGTTTAGCAATTACCAACATAGGTCTTAAAACATTTGCCAATAGAATTCCCACCTTAGGTTAGATTCAATTCATAACCCTTTAGTATTAGGTATTAGTTAAAATAGCCTAGTATTACTTTAGTAATCCTTCCCTTATCCATTTAGCACAATGCTTAGGTTAGGATGCCAACCCAACAAATTAGAATAAGAGGCTTAGGTTAGAATAAAATTCAAATAAGTAAATGTAGCTAGAACATAGGTGTTCTTACCTAGCTTAGGATACTGTTGGGATATCCCTTAGGTTTTAGGACTCGAACTCCTCCGTGAATTGAATTTTTCTTAAGTCCTTATTTTCCTACCAAGATCAATCACCAAAGACCCGAGCACAAACATACAACCGAATGAAAACATGTTCAAATAAGACCAAAGAATTTGTAACAAACAAAGTTCGAGTCTTTTACGTCCCTCAAACTACTAAATGCAAATTTTACCATTTAGTCTATGAAGAAGATTTGAAACATTCCTTGGATCACTTTGAATTGATCCGAGGATGAGTCAAGAAAGAAAAATAAGTTTGCGAACTCTTAAAGCCATATTACACTCATCTTTCCAAAGTGAAAATGAATTCTTGATAACCATACAATTTTAGTCTAATGATTTTTAAGAACGACAGATCCTTTATTAATCATGATCCTCAATAGTTAAAAGAACACATCTTTATCCATAGAATCACATGTTAACACTTGAAATGCAAAAGGGAATATATCGGTTGTTGAGGGTGTTACAAAAATGAGCATATTTGGTGAGTCTATCCACCACAACCATGATGACATTTTTTCCTTTAGATTTAGGAAATCCTATGATAAAGTCCATGGAAACCTCTTCCCACCACTAGTGAGGAATAGATAGAGGTTGTAGAAGACCTAGGGATCGAAATTTTTCACCCTTATTTTTCTGACAAACCATGCATTCTGCCACAAATTTTTGGACATCCCCTTTGAGCCCTTCCCAAAATAAATCTTATTTTACTCGATGATAAGTCTTCAAGAATCTAGAGTGCCCCCTACTAAACAAGAGTGAAGCTCGAATAGAATCCTATTTTAAGAGTGGAGTTTCTTACATAGTATAATCTATCTTTATACCATAAAGTATCCCCTTTCAATACAAATTTTTCAGACATGCTTGGATCATTCAGGAGATTATGAATGAGGTTTTGTGTGGTTAGGTCATTTCTCCATTCAGACCTTGCCTCATCTATCCAACTTTCCCGTAATATGGATATGGCACATAACAAGGCTACAGTTGATTCATCTTTCTCGCGACACAAAGCATCCGCAACTACATTCTCCTTCCCTTTCTTATAGATAATATCAAAATCGTATCCCAACATCTTGGAGACCCATTTTTGTTGTTCTTTAGATGATAATGCTGCTCTAATAAGTATTTCAAACTATCATGATTTTTCTTCACTTTAAAGTGTCTTCCTATGAGATATGGTCTCTATTGCTTTACTACATGAAGTATGGCTAGCATTTCTTCTCATAATTTGTCTTAGAAATATTCTTACCTTTGAATTGATAGCTCAAAAATTCAATAGGATGGCCTTCTTGCATGATAATTGCCCCATACCCACCCTTGATGCATCACATTCAATAATGAATGTTTTGGAAAAATCTAGAGTAGCCAAGACTAGAGTGGTGCACATGGCCTCCTTTAGTTTCTCAAATGCTTTGGTTGCATCATCACTCCAATTGAAGGAGTCCTTATTTAATAAATTTGTCAGAGGTGTAGCTATGCTTCCATAATGCCTTATAAATCTTTGGTAATAACCTGTAAGCCCCAAAAATCCTCATAGATTCTTTAGGGTTTTTGGAACCTTCCACTCCATCATGGCTTTGATCTTATTAGGATCCACTTTAACCCCTTCATGAGAGATAATGTGACCCAAATATTCAACCTCCTTGAGTCCAAAAGAACACTTAGAGGGCTTTGCATAAATTTGATGTTGCTCAAGGGTTTCTAAAACCTTATTTACATGATGTAAATGTTCCTCCCATGTTTTTCTATAAATTAATATATCATAAAAAAACACTAAACAAACTTCTGAAGGAATGACTTAAAAATAGAATTCATCAAACTTTGAAATGTATAAGGTGCATTTGTGAGTCCAAAAGGCATTACCAGGAATTCATAATGGCCTTTATGTGTCCGAAAGGTAGTTTTATGAACAACCTCATCCTTGAATCTGATTTGGTGGTATCCCGAACGAAGATCAAGCTTTGTAAAATAAATAGCACCATGCAACTCATCAAGCAAATCATCAATTACAGGAATAGGAAACTTATCTTTGATTGTGTACTTATTAAGTTCCCTATAATTAGGACACATGCACCACATGGCATCTTTCTTCCATACCATCACTACTGAGAAGAATAAGCACTTTGACTATGACAGATGATTATTGTTTCCAACATCTCTTGTATAATCTTCTCGATTTCACTCTTTTATAAATATGGGTACCTATAGGGTATAATGTTAGGTGGTTGACTTCTGGTAATAATGGAATAAAATTATCATCATCTCTCTTTGGAGGTAAGCCCTTTAGTATATTTTCAAATATAATAGAGTGTGCATCCAACACTACTTGCATATCTGATGGTATAATGTCCTTAGAATGATGAGCCTCCAATGAAAATAGTTGTGCCATAAATCCCTCTGCACCCTTTTTTAGCATTTTCTACATCTGATGAGAACTTACTATTTGTGCAGACTTTTATCTTAGGCCTCTTAGCTCAAAATTCCTTCCTTTAGAGTGAAATCACATGAACAAGTCTTGGAAGTTCATCTCAATGGTTCCTAAAGTGGTAAGCCATTAAACCCCTAACACAATGTCTGCTCCTCCCATAGAAATGGCATACATGGGACTATTTAGTAGGTAATCTCCAATGGCAAGCTTAATGCTATGGCATTTTCTATAACAAGTAACAAATACCTCCATCAGCAATCATTACTTGGCATTCAGGAGCTGGATAAATGAAATAGCCTAGGTGCATTTCTAACTTATTATTGATAAAGTTGTGAGTACTTCCTGAATCAATCAACACTATGACCTTTTTTTTAAGGAATCCAACCACCTTTAGGGTTTGGGGGGTGCTAATACCTATAATTACATGGGATGAGATTGTTGGTGAGGATCTCCCGACTCCTCCTCTAGCTCAACAAGGACCTCGACTCAATCTTCATCCTTCTCTTCATCTTCACTAGGCCCATCAATGTAGAACAACTTATTTTCAGCACATTTATGTCTGGGTCCAAATTTACCATCACAATTAAAACATAACCCTTTTTCTCTTTTTTCTTCAATTTGTTGAGGTGTCAATCTAATTGGTCGAGGGAGTGCTGGGGCCAAGGTGTTGCGATCTCTGGTATAAGTGAAATGTTTTCTCCTACTTGAAACAAATTTCTCCTCTTCCCTTCTTGCCATAATCATCGAATTAGAAACCTTATGAGGATTAAACATACGCACCTCATGCTCAATGTGATCCTTAAGACCCCCAAGAAATAGGTCATTCAGATTCTCTTCAGTAATATTTTCCACCCACAGAGAAAGGTTTTGGAAGTGATGAATGTAATCCTTAATAGATCCTGTCTGTCTCAACTTTGCTAATTAGCTGAAGTAATTATCTGACACACTAGAACTGTAGTGTAATTGCAACTCTTCGATGAAGAATTTCCAGGTAACCTTGAGACCACTCTTCTACCCTTGAGCACATACCCATCAATACCGATGAATTGGTCGAGTTTGAGATATAAAGCTACCATGGTCACCTTTTTCCGATGGAATCGATGTAGTTTAAATAAATTCTCCATTTGGTTGATCCAATTGAGTGGATCCTTTCCATCAAACTTGTACATCTCCACTTTTGGAAACATAGTACGGGCCTGCAGAGTGCTCGTATTTGGATTATGCACACTTGAAGATCCACTCTAGTTCATGTGTCTTTTATGTTGACCTAAGGATCCACTTTGATTGACATAATTATGATTACCCATCATATGTGTACTGAATTTTCACATGAACTCCTCCAATATTTTTCCAATCCTATCCATATCTTCTTTGTTAGCCACCCGAGATTCTAGGTCTCTCAGGTAAAACTCAAGTTGGCTTACTTTATGGTTTGTCGAAGTAAACCCTAACCCTAAGGAATCTGTAGTTATATCTTCTTGTCTCCAACTCCTCAACTACTATCTCATCCTTTTTTGGTGTTTTACTCGGAGTGATGGGATTCTTTTTTCCTCTTGTGGAAGGCCTCGCCATGATGCCCCAAAATAGTAGGATGTAGGGATCATGGTCAAATTTTAGGATTTTGGATTTGGATAAGAATTCAACAAAATATAAAAAAATTAAATAACGAACAAAAAAATCTTTTCTTTCCAAAATGTAACAAATTTGAAAAAAAATCCACAATTTGCAACCTATGGAGCGATTTTATGAAAAAACCCTAAATTTGTAATAACTTTTAGAAAATAAATTTAAAAAGTTTGAAATTTTTAGAGAATCTTACTTGAAATGTTTTGTAACTTTGGTAAAAATATCTCACACAATTCTCTTTGGTTTACAATATATGGCCAAACAAAAAAATTATGGTTTTTTCCTAATTTTGGCCCAAATCGTATCTCGATACCACTTATAATGAAATTACTTGTATAATTCATATCATGAGCGAAATATAACACCAAATAACACAATATTCTAGAATAATTATCTCAATATGAAATTATAATAGCTTTGCCACTTGAGGGGGTAACCTCCATACCATACAATAAGACTCGAATTCTCCAATGATGATGAACTACTACCTACAATCCCCTATATATACTATCCATATGTTATGGCCATCACCAAGGCCGACCTACTAAGCATGAGAAAGTATAAATTATATAATAAAATGATATGGTAAGCCACAAGTCTTCTACTCATATCCTAATGCAAGCAATAGGTTAAGGCGTAGAACATGCCCCTTCTATAAGATACCCAAAACCAGCATAGGCAAGTCCATGACCAAATTTTTTTATTTTTTACTTTTTTTTTATTTTGTGTTTTTCTTTCATAGACTAATTGATTCAAGAAGTCTATATTGGGATGAATAGAAGTGTCTTCTTGAGGTCTTCGTGAAGCTGATCGATGCAGGAAGCTCTAAGATAATTTTTATTGTAATAAATATAGATTAGTCTTATTTGTTTGGATAGACTATGTACAACATGTGGCAAGTTGTTTATAGTTTTCCTTCGAGGGATTAGTCTACTTATAGAAGAAATAGAGAGACATAGATGTTCATTTGAGGGAATCATCTATTTGCGAGAAAGTCCGAATCAAGGAGAAGAAATTTTGTTATCCCCATTTTTACATTATTTTGGACTTTTAGTCATGGTCAAGACTATAAAGGAGTATAGGCCTCTTTTATGAAGTCAAAACCATAGAAAAAAAGGGTAGGCTACGAAAGAGGGGTTTCAATTGATGGAATAACCATGGGATTCCATATTGAAAAGGGTCAAAATTATCCATGAGAATCATGTCGTCGGTAGAGTCATGGTACTCATAATCAAGATAAGGTTGAATGGTGATGGATAATCACATAATTTTGTTTGATTCATTGGTCCTTAAAAGAGTAGGTGGAAGGAGAGGTTCTCTCAACGGATGAGCATATATGAGACATAAAGTGATGTAGTACTTTATTCAACAATAAAATGGTCAAAGATGTAAGAATTAATGGTCTCAGTTCACATTTATCTTTAATGGAAGATAAATGATAAGTTCATGATCCATAGGTATGGGTGAAAATATAAGGTCCAAGTAAATTAGGTTAAAACTTGCTTCGTTTACTTTTCTCCATTTTTGTTACATGTTGATTTTCCTTCAAGACAAGATCGCTAATCTTGAATGTTCATTCTCGAATGCACTTTTCATAGGCATGATTAATGTACTTTTGGTAGATTTTGGGTGGTCTAGAGCATTTAGATGACATTCATCCATTAGCTCAAGTTTTGTCAAACGTTCTTGGTGAAAAGCATCATCAAAGAGGATGTCTTTAAGAGATTTACAAAGAGATGGAATTTGAATTTCGAGAGGTAGGATGATCTCTATACCATAGAAAAAAGAGAAAGGTGTGGTAGCAGGAGAGGTTAGAATGCTAGTATGATAAGCCCATAAGGCGAAGGAATGTTTGTGTGCTAATCCTTACTAGATTTGTCAACCACTTTCATAAGAATTTTTTTGATATTTTTGTTAGAAGATTCGGCCTGACCATTTTCTTGTGGGTAATATGGTGAAGAGAAGCTGATTTGAATACTAAATTTTTCACATCATTGGCGTAGGGTTTTGTTTTTAAATTGTTTACCATTATCAGTGATAAGGAAATGAGGTATAGAGGAACACCAAAGAGAAAGGATTTGGTGGTTGATAAATTTGACTATTTTATCATCTTTAGTAGAAATGAGAGAGATGGTTTCCACCCATTTATTTTAATAGTAAATCACCGTGATGATCCAATGATGATGTTGTGAGGAATTAGGGTTAAGATCCCCAATGAGATCCAAACCCCACTAAGAAAATGGAAAAAGTCTCTAGCGACTTGTAGGGTGTGACTAGGAGTATGATGAATATTAGCATGTTGTTGACACTTCACACAATGTTTAACATAGTCACAATAGGAGTGGTCGAGGGTGGCGATAGATTCATCAGAAAATCAAAATTTGAGGTTTGATTCCCGGAAGAGGAGCATCTACAAGTTGATCCATGATGGTTTTGCCTTTGAAAAATTTTGATGAACAAAATACAACTCCAAGTCAGCATGAAGCATGATCCAATGAGTAATATGTTGGTGTTGGTAAGGTTTAGTGTACATATAATGACAAGGGTTGGTATTGGTAATGATAAATGTTTTGTGATTAAGAAAGTAGTGGAGAATTTTTGTGGCCACGAAGACTAGGGCTAAACAAATATTTTTAACATGATTTTATTGAGTTTCATAGTCTAGAAGAGTATGGCTTATGTAATAAAGCACACATTCCCTATGTTATTCGGCACAATGAGCAAGCATGGCCCCCAAGGAATGGTCAGTAGTAGAAATGTAAAGGTAAAAGGGTTAATCATCTTTTGGTGGCATGAGGATAGGTAGTTGAAGAAGGTAGTTCTTTTATGATTCAAAGGCTTTGTGATAGTCATCATTCCAATGGAAATAAATGTCCTTTTTAAGGAGATGGTGAAATGATTGGCATTGTTCCAAAATTTGAGAGATGAAGCATCAGATGGATTGTAATTTTTCTTGCATGATATGAAACTACGGAAGGTTAATAGGTGGAGGAATGTCAAGAATTACCTTGATCTTAGTGGGATGAACCTTGATACCCCAAAAAGAGACAATGAAACCAAGGAGCTTATTTGAGAGAACTGCGAAAATGCACTTTTTTGGTTAAATACAAACACAATATTTGATAAGGCGGTCAAAGATAACTTTAATAATGACCAAGTGTTTGGTGTGATGCTTGGACTTACCAAGAAGGTCATCGACATAGTCTTCCAATATGTCATGCATGATGTCATGGAAGATGTAATTCATAGCGTGTTGATAGGTAGCACCAACATTTTTCAAGCTAAATGGCATGATGTAATAGCATAAGGTCCCCTAAGGGGTGATGAAGGAATTTTTTTGTTGATCTTTTAGAGTGACTAATATCTTATTATAACTTGAAAACCCATCCATAAGAGATAACATCTCATGGCCAGCTATAAGATCAACTAGTTGGTCAATTCTTGGTAGAGGAAATTCATATTTTGGATAGGAAAGGTTAAGGTCATGAAATTTAGTATAGATATGATCTCCCCAAATCACTTTCATGACAGGAAAATGTTAGAGGTCCATTTTGGATAATTAATAGGTAGGATGAAGGAAATAGAGAGAAGGAACTGAAGTTCTTCTTTCACAAGAAGAGCAATGCGAGGATGCATTTTATGCAACTTCTATTTCATTAGTTTGGAATCAAGGTTAGTTACGATATTGTGAAGCATGATATTAGGGTCAATACTTGACATATCACTCTAAGACCAAGTAAATGTGTTGCTAGGATCACAAAGAAAATTGGTGAAAGATTCTTTTTCTGTGGAGTCTAAAGATTGGCCTATCTTTAGAATTTGTTGGTCATCCTGAGTGTGAATGTTTATTTCTATGGTAGACTCATTCAACATGGTTTTCATATCAGAGGGTAATGACCTTTGAATATAAGAATCCTCTACACGTAAATAGGTCGGGAATAGAATCATCATCCCGACACTGAACAATGTTTATAGAATTTGTATCATCATCCAACATGTCAAGATAAATAAGATGAAGGGAAGAGGGAACCTTACCATCACGTAGATAGGTTAGAGGTCCGAAGGAGATGGTGTTCACAAAAACAAATTTAGGAAGAATGGATTCGGGATCCATAGATTCTATGAGAGAAGGCAACATAATAGATGAGGAAGGTGGGGAAGGATTTTCATCTTCTACGAGGGTGATTTGTGCCTTCTTAAGAGGAGGCTGCCTAGGAAATCCAAGACCACAATGGTCTTTGTGTTTCTTAGTGTCGCACATTATGATAGTGTGATGACCTTGTTCATAATGATTTCACCAATAAGAACGTATGTATGAGAAATTTTTTGAAGGTAGAAGGCTAGTACATGAGGAATACCTAGAGATCATGAAGATGTTGTGCACTATTGAGGACCGGGACAATCGAGAGCACTCCTTTTTTTCTAGGAAGGACTACTTGAGAAGAAAATCAAGACCATAAGATAGAATTAAAAGCATCGGTTGGTGGATTTCCTAGTGAAAGATAGATCCAAGAAGTGGGGTGCTTCCTCAAAGGCTATCAATCCACGTTTTAAAACAAATTAATGTTGATAAATAACATGAAAGAGAGATTCTTATTGTAGTTGTATAATTTGGGTATCTCACACAAGTATAATAATTCAAATCTAATATAAATAGTGAATACAAGATTAAATTTAAAGAGGGTGGTGGGTATCAAGGTCTGCAGGTGAGGTAGGGGGTAGTATGGAGGCCTAGGTGAAGTTATGGGATGTTTTGAGGAGTTTTGGGTGGGTGAATGAGCTTGTTGGTCTGGGGAAAATACAAGACACGAGAGAGACTAATGCAAGTTAGGCAATCGATGTTGGTCACTAGTTTTAGCCGAGATCAATTGGCTAACTAAAATGGTATGGGAAATTAGGTGCCAAGGCAAGAAAGGGGGTTGGTTTAGGCTATTTTTGATCTAAATGGGGCTTTGGAGGTCTTGGATAGGGTATAGGGATTTAGGTGAAGGTATTTCGGGGGTAAAAGGGATGGTTTGAGGAACAAAGAGAAGGCTCTAATGTTATTCTTTCACAAGAAGAGCAATGCAAGGATGCATTTTATGTAGCTTTTGTTTTATTGGTTTTGTGTCAGGGTTAGTTATGATATTGTGAAGCATGATATTAGGGTCAATACCTGGTATATCACTATAAGACCAAACAAATGCATTGCTATGATCACAAAGAAAAGAGGTGAAAGATTCTTGTTCTATGGAGTCTAAATATTTTCCTATCTTTAGAATTCATGGGTCATCTTGAGTGTGAATGTTGATTTCTATGGTAGATTCATTCAAATGTGTCGAGGGTAATGACCTTTGAATATTAGAATCCTACACACCTAACTAGGTCGAATAGAATCTTCATCCTAACATTGAACAATGTTTATAGAAGGTGTATCATAATCCAACATGTCAAGATAAAGGAGAGGAAGGGAAGAGGGAACCTCACCATCATGTTGATAGGTCGAGGTCCCAAGGAGATGGTGTTCATGAAAAAGAAAAGTTAGGAAAAATGGATTCGGGATCCATAGACTATGTGGGAGAAGGCATTGTGTTCGGTGAGGAAGGTGGGGAAGGATTTTCATCTTCTACTAAGGTGATTTGGGCCTTCTTAGGAGGGGGTTGCTTAGGAAATCCAAGATCACGATGGTATTTATGTTTCTTAGTGGTGTATGGTACGATGGTTTGATGACCTTGTTTATAACGAACAAATCTAAATCCTTTCCAGTACAATGGTGAAGAAAGGTGAATACAAAGTAGTGTTTGGTGAGGTACAAGAAGTAGGATGAGAAAGGTTTTGTTTGAAAGGGAGGCTAAATAGAATAATAGGAAGTGTCAAGCCCACCATAGGTTAGGTTAGTATGAATTTGGGGAGGGCCATATGATGATTATAACACATGTGTTGGTGTAGTTTTCCATACTTCGAGTAAGGAATGTGTCAATGGTGAGGAGGTGGTATTATCTTAGTGTGAGGCATTGAAAAATTCCCACTAAGGGGTCAATGGTTAGTACTTGGGTATCATGTATAGATGATATATCCGAAGCATGAGAAAATGGGGCATTAGTAGAGGATAGAATAGGAGGCTTGGTAGGTGGGTTAGATGAGGAAAGTGAAGCAACATAAGTGGTAGATGTGGTAGATACCTAAATTGGGGGATTAGAACATAATTTGGATGGTAAATCATATTACAATTTTTAAAGGGGCGGGATCTTCTTGAATGGTGTATGGTTCCCTTTAATATTCAAATTTGAGGCAATGGTGAAGGGTGGATGGTACACAAGCCATGGCATGAATCCAAGGATGGCCTAGCAACATGTTATATTAGAAATCTCCTTTAATAACATAAAAGAGTTCGAAATATTTTGGGGACCCACATAGATGTAGAGGAAAGAGGTGTCGAAGGTAGTGGTCATGGAATCATTGAAACATTGAAGCATGATGGGGTTATTAGACATACAATTAAATGGTATGCATATTTTTTCGTAGGCATGAGAAGAAATTATTTTAATGCTAAGCACCCCCATAAATCATAATGTGTTTAACACAAATATCATTAATGTAAGTGGAGATGAAAATAGTGGGATCTAGATCATCAGGTTGTGAAGGGGAAATCTTTGATTTGGAGAAATTAATGGAAGAAATATGATGAGGGGAAATGAGGGAAAAAATATGTGAAGTTTCATTGGGTGGAACCTCAATGGATTACAAGACCTCAATGAGGGCCTGACAATGAGAATCGAGGTTTGAATCAAGTCAAATAAACACATATTCAATGGGGACTGGTGAAGTTGTTTGATCATTGAACTATGTGTAACCCTTGAAGAAGAAGTGTGTGATGTCTTCCTAAGGATGATTATCTTGGAGGGGTTAATTGTAATGGTAGGTGAAGGAAAACTAGAATGATTACCAACTTTTCCTTTTTTTCTGTTTCACGTGTTGTGACCAAGTGGCTATACGCACCATGTTAATTTCAAAGATAAGAGGAGGAAAAGAGGGTTATCGAGTCTTACCTTTATCCCCAAAAGAGGGTTGTTGAGTATTACCTTTATCCCCAAGTGGATGTGAAGGGAATATTGTAGAATGGGTTTAGGACTAGGTTGTGTGGCGACGGGTGAAGAAAGAATGGAATCCTCCTCTAATAGATCATCTTCTTTGAAGAGACCATCAAAATCATAAAGTTGAAGGAGAATGTTTTTAAGGGCCTTACAACTATCGACGTCATGCCCTAGTGAGTGATGATAGGCACAAATTTTTGTGTCATCAAACCCTACTAGTTTAGGTTTGAGAGGATCGTAAGGCTTGATAGGTGGAAGTGATATAGAAGATGTCTCTAACAAAAGAAAGAATGTTAGAGTAGGATCCTACAAAAATATCAAAATGAGAGGTCAAGGTTGTCTTGGGTGAAAGGGTAGGTGAAGTTTGTGAGGAGGGCAAAGACAAGAGATTGCATTGGTGTAACTAATTTTATGGCGAGTAGTGAAGGTTTGGGTTTAGGATTTGCTTTCTTGGGTAAAGTCAAAGGAACAATGCAATATGGAAAAAGAGACTCGGAAGGTATAGGTATTCGAGTAAGCCAAGATGAATTTTAGGTATTGGAAAGAGTGAGGGTAAATGTAGTGAAGAAGGTGTGGGTAGAATGGGAGGTGATGGTAAATGTATAGGTTTTCACACTTTGGGTTTGCCTTGTAACGATGTAGGTTAACCAAGTTTGAAGGATGTGGGCCCAATATTGATAGAAAAGGTAAAGGTGAGTTATAAGGTGTGGGGGATAGTGAGGTGTGAGCCCTAAGAGGTTGGGTCTTCCTTTTAGTTGTTCGAGTAGGTTTTGTTATAGGTGGTGGAGAATTTATAAGTCTAGCTTCACAAGGGGATGTAACAGATTTGGTATAGGTAAAACCCCTAAGGTGGTAGTAGGTTTTTGAGCTGATGGAGGCTTGAGTGGAAGGGGTGTTGATGAAGAAGGGGATAATACCACCAGTTCAGGTGTAATAGCCTTAGTCATTTTGAAGATATTTGGATATATGGTAGAGGTATCAGGGGAGGACATCTACATTTGTGTGGAAATAGGGATTCTAAGGTGTCCCCAAAGGGTAGTGTAATCGAAGGACTCTAAGAGGTCATCCAAACAAGAGAAGGGTTGTGGAGTAGATGAAGAGGATGGTGGCTTAATGATAAATCCTTTTAAGATCTCTCGAGGCTGCGAGATAGGGAAGGTCCTAGTCTTGGACTCGGTGGGTAAGAGTGAGGTAAGAGAGTGATGGGATCTTTGAAGGCCTTCGGAGAAGTATCACCAATAGGAAGAGTAGATATAATTGGCTCCTTTATGGGTTGAGGAGGAGGAAAAGTGGGTAATGTAGACTCCTCTACCGGTAGAGAGGAGGATGATAAAGTGGGTTACTCTATGGATAGAAGAATAGGTAAGTCAAGTTCCTCCATGGGTAAATGAATAGGTAAGGTTGGTTCTCATTGTGGGTATGAGAGTAGGTAGAATGGGTTCCTCTATGGGTAAAGGAATATGTGAGGTGGGTTCCACTATGGGTAAAGAAATAGGTTAGGTGGTCTCCTCTATGGGTAGAGGAGTTCATGTAAATATTTCCTTGATAGATGTTATAGGAGGAGACCGGATAGAAAGATAAGATGCGGTATTCAATACTACATGAACCACATGTACATTGGTTTCTTCTTTAGATGTCTCACTAACGTTAGTTGATGAAGGGGCATGGTTAGGAAAGGGCTTTTTGAAAAATCCAATTTTAATTAGTGGGCATATTAGGGTTGTCAATGGATGAGATCACCATTGTCTAACATTCTTTGCACAATGTTTTTAAAGGTTTTGCACTTGCGTCACTATGTCCTCTTACGCGGTTGTAATTACATAACTTATTTTATTTATACCAAGCTGGTGTAGGGCATGAAGGATCAAAAAAAGTGTGTGGTTTGATGGGAGGAAGAGTGATAGCTCCCACCTTCAACAACTTTTCCAATACATAATAATAAGGCTCCCCAATTGGAGTGTAACTCTTTTTTCATAATGATATTGAAATTTTTGCACCAGTGAGATATTGGAAGGAGGTTTAGATTGATTGGCTAGATGAGAAGGGAAGTCTTTTATAACTACCGCGTTAGGAGGATACTTTTTATTTGGGATGGTTGTTGGCTGGTTTGGAATAATACTCATTTGATTTAAAGGTGACGTGTTTGTTACGTAGTTTTAGTTTGTATTCTTTAAGAGTGCGAGATCTCAAGCTTTGTAGCCATGGTAAAGCTTTGTCAAATGTATGAAACATTTGAACTTGAAGAGTTGAGGAAATATGTCTAGAACACACCCTCGTAAACAAATCTATGAGCTCATGTTGTGAGAGAGAGAGAAGGAAAGTTGATTGATTAAGCCTTTCCATCATGCAACAAAATCAATGATAGACTCATTGTCATATTGACGAATAGAATATAAATCTATCATAGAGACCTTTTTAGAGATGTTTATCAAAAATTGATTGAGAAATGTCTGCACCAATTGATTAAAGGAAAAGATCAAGTGTTTAGGTAAATCATTGTACTAGTCTAAGGTGGGTCCTGACATGGATATGGGAAAGGTATGAAGGAGCAAGGCATCATCATGGCCTATTAGATAACAAGCATCTCTAAATGAATGCAAGTGTTGTTGTGGTTCCTCCTTATTGTTGAAGCAGGTTGAATTTAGGTAGCTCCCATTGTGTGGGATATGAATGAATAGGTATAGAGGGATGAATGGGTTTGTTACAAATCTCATCATATGTTAAGACATTATGAGACCCAGAAACTAAGACCTCAAGCATCTAAATTTTATCTATCTCCATTTTGATGAGATCCATTGTGGGGTTTGGTTGAGGGATGCCCCCGAAATTTAAGGGGCTTGATAAGATGAATGGGTTTAAAAGGCATACCAAGATGTAGTGGTTTCGAGTACGTGAATTGAGATGTAAGCATGTAGGAAGTAGTGGATGAGGAAGGCATATACCTCCAATATGTAATTGAGGGGTTAGGTTGCATTTGAGGTAAGGTGGAAGTAGGTGGATCTTGTGGAAAGATATTTGTGGTGATGGGTGGAAGGGTTTGGGGAATAGAGACCACAAAATTCTGAAATGGAGTGGAAGAGGTGGACACAACCAATGGTTTTGTAGGAATATGTACATAGGGTACTAATGATGATATAATTGGGGCAGTGGATATGGGTACTGCAGATGTCAATGGGAGAGAAGATGTCAAGGATGCATAGGTTACATTAGAAGTAGATGGTTGCAAAATGGGAGTAGGAAATGCTAGTGTGGTTTGGGTAGCTACATTAGCGTTTTATGATATATAAGAGATGATAGAAATAGGGGGCATGGAAGTGGGAATTTCATAAAGGGGCTGACCTAATGAGTCACAAGTGGAAGAAGTAGCAAGGTAATGTTGCAAGGCCTTGGTGTTATGATCAAGGAATCTAGTGAATTCCTCATCATCTATGGGTATGTTCGCAAGATAATTATCATCCATTAGAGATAAAATGGAAGGCGGTGAAGGGATAGAAGAAAAATGTACAAAATTTATGTGGAAAGTAAGATCCCACACACTGTTGGTGAGTCCAAACCATATGAAAGGTGGAAAATAGGTACTCTGGGTTCTGCAGAAGTGACAGAAACTCATAAATAAATTTTTGAAAGAGTTTGGTAGGTGAAAATAGGTTGTTTTTGACAAAAATTCAAAAACACAAAGACCGATACCGGTTAGTGAACTAGTGTCGATTAGATAAAAGGAATGATATCAGTTGTTGAACCGATGTTGGTAGGAAGGTAACTGATGCTAGTTACTATGAAAATGAAGAAATTTGAAATTTATGAGTTAGATTTGGTCAAAAGAAGCCAAGAAAGAGGTTGTGTATAAAAATCTAATCTAACACACTTAGAGAACCAAATTAACCAGTTTTGATGACTAGGTGTGAAAAAGAAAGAAAAGTGATGAAGTACAAACTCACACCTCAAATAGTAGAAGACAAGAAAGAAAGTCACAAATCCAACAAGCAAAATCTAACAAACATGTTATCTTAGGAATAATATTGTAGTGTTTTTTATGACTTAAGCCTTAGAATTGACTATGAGTATATAGAAAGGAGTGGATATAAGGTACCTAGAAGCCAACTATGGATGGTTTTGGGAATTTTTCACAAGGGCATCCTCGATATACCTTTTGATATGTGAGTTCTAAGCTATGATATGAAAATCCATCCGAACACCGATCGAGGCCCACTATCAATGGGTGTTTAAACCCTTGATAACTTCTTCCTAGAATTTGGGAATGTTTAAGAAATGTATTTTTATTTGAGTGATTTGGAAAAGTGTGTGAAAAAGTGGACTATTCTTAATTACCTAATCATCAACGGTCATAACCTCCATTATATTTGATTTCTAATTAGACTATGTGAACTAAATGCAAGAATACACAAGATGCAATGCAACAATTTTAAACCCAAATCGAAATATTGAGATTGGATAAAAACAATAGTGAATAGGAATAGAGTATGAATTTCACTAATGCAAGAAAAAAAAAAGAAATAATGATTTGTTTTAATTTGCAATAAATGAAATTTGACTTTTAGAGCAAATGGAAGAAATAATGTTACCAAGGAGAAATTTAGTGAAGATTTTAACAAGGAAAAAATCATAAATGCAATCCTAAATGAATATAAAGAACCCATCAATGATGAAGGTCCCATTGGGCATGTCAAAATGTTTCACCAATAAGAATGTATGTATGAGAAAATAATTTAAAGTAGAAGGTTGGTACGTGAAGAATACCTTGAAATCGTGAAGAGGTTACGCAGCATTGAAGACTAGGTTGATCGAGAGCACTCTTTTTTCTGGGAAGGACTACCTGAGAAGAAAATCAAGACCACAAGATAGAATTAAAAGCATTGGTTAGTGGATTGCCTAACAAAATCTAGATCCAAGAAGCGGGGTGGTTCCTCAAAGGCTGTCAATCAACATTTTAAAACAAATTAATGTTGATAAATAACATAAAAGATAAAGTCCTATTGTAGTTGTATAATTTGGGTATCTCACACAAGCATAGTAATTCAAATCTAATCTAAATAGTGAATACAAGATTAAATTTAAAGAGGGTGGTGGGTATCAAGGTGCATAGGTGAGGCAAGGGTATTATGGGGGCTTGGGTGAAGTTATGACAAGTTTTGAGGAGTTTTGGGTGGGTGAATGAGCTTATTAGTTTGGAGAAAAATATCGAGACATAGAGATCGATGCCATTTTAGAACCAATGTCGACCACTAGTTTTAGCTAGGATGGTAGGGGCAATTAGGTGTCAAGGCAATAAAAAAGGTTGGGTTATGCTCTTTATGAATTAAAATGGGGCTTAGAGTTATTGAATAGGGTGTATCGATATAGGTGAATATCGGGTGAGAAAGGAGTCATACAACAAAATACCATACGAGATATAAGAACAAAGTTAAGAACTAACAACTTGGTTAAGATACTTATATGAAGATTTGGAGATTGGTAGATGGCGGTGGTTGGTGGGTGCTTGTAGGAGAGACGGGCCGAGATCTAATGCCACAATAATGAATCCTAAGTGCTTCGAGGTTTGTGGAGAAAGAAGTAGGTTACTAATGAAGAAATTGAATGCTCAAGTGTTGTGTAATCCTTAGATAATTGATTGAATGCCCCAGATGCAAGATCCAAGAATTTCAACCAAAAGAAGAACTTAGGGAAAGAGTTTAAAATCCTTATTTAAAGGAACCAATGGTAGTTCCTTGACTGGTACCGACTAAGGAATAACGGCATCGATTAGGGAGAAATAGTCAATTTTTCTCAAAATAGCTTGTTTCTTCCCTTTTTGGCATGGATCAAGAATGGAAATTGGTTAGGAGTCTTGATTCTCATTTAAACATGTGGGAAATTGATGGGAGAGGTAGTTGGTAATAAATATTAGGTTTAGAAAGAGTTTTAGTTAGTTAGGGGAAGTGATGACTCAGTCCCTAGTTATTAAATGGGCTTGGAATGGGTCTACAATGAGGTGGAGGGGTGAGGTAATAATTAATCTAATATATGTAATTAGATTAAAAAATATGTGAATGGGGTCATGGTAAGGGGGTATGTATTAAAAGGGGACCTAGAGGGTTTTGTCCCAATTTTGGGTGTCTAGAATATCATATATGGGTAGCATAAAGGGGATTTACATAAAGAAATATGCAATTACAAAACAAAGGGGAAATAAAAGATAGATGTGGAAAGGTTTAAAATGCAACTTGACGATGGTGACCCTATAGATATGAATGATGCTACGTAATATCAGTAATGCATGAGGAAAATATGCCTCCTATCACAATGGAGGTAAAAATGAGGGGGATCCAGTAATGAAAGGCACATATGACCAAAACATGGTGTTAGTATATAACTAACGATAGTTAGTTATACCAAAGATCATGAGAGAAAGTATGGAATGAAATCATAAACCTAACATCAATATGAAAAATGGGTTTGTGATGTAAATTTTACGTAGGAAGAGGGTTCTCTTTGAGTGATGTTCCCTAAATCTATGCCCCAACTCGGGAAGGGAAAGAGAAAGCCCGATCAATGCGGGAAGTTTGCTAGAAAAAAGCTGATCAAATGGAGGGTTGATCGATGTGGGAGATTTTGATGCCATGATAGAAAATACTATCCATCCTTCGAGGGTGGGTATGGTATACTTTATACATGATAGCTTTCCTTTAAGGGATCAGTCTATTTTACACATGATATACGTCCTTCAAGTGGTCGGTCTATTTACTTGATTTGATTTGATTTTCTTCCTCTTTTTTTGAATATGAATATGAAAATTTTTCCTTTAAGGGAGTAGTTTTTTTATAGCTTTGAATTTTGATAAGAACATCCATGAATTTTGATTTTTACATGGGGGAGCTGGGAATAGCTAGGTAGACCACTTAGAAGGGGAAAATGAATGTACAAGAGACACCTATGAACCCTTTGCATGGTTTCAAGAGGTAAACAAGAGGGTGATGGATGTAATGATCATGGAGTTCTCACCAAGAAGGGAAAATCTATCCATAAGAAAAATGCTATGGGAAGAGCCATGGTGCCCATATTTAAGGTCATATCTAGGAAATTAATGGTAGACCACATAGTTTGAAATAATTACAATGATAGATGGAAGAGGCTAATGATGGACTAATGATCTAAGGGTATGACTAAGTGATCACTAGTAATGTGCTAACAATAGAATGGTCACAAGTGTAATGTGTTAAGTAGTTCCACTTCTTGTTTACCATCAAGGGAGGCCAAACAATAGATTCCCAACCCATACTTATGTGTGATAATGTATGTTCCAATCCGATTGGGGTCAAAATTTCCACATTGGCTCTTTTTTAGAGTAGTAACGTTTTGATTTGAGGGTAAGGTCATTAATGTTATAATTTGCGGTGAGATAAGATGATATCTTATGAAGGATGTGATACGATGAGATAAAAGAGAGGAGGTAAAAGCTATGCACTACCTTTGAGGAAGAAAAAACATGCATCCCTAATGAAATGAATATATGGTCCCCAAGAGAGGGATAAATATGACCACAATAGTGTATTTTGGATGAGAATGAATGGTCCCCAAGAGGGACAAAATATGGCCACAAAATTGAACTCAAGGTAAGATGAAATGATAAATTGGATGAGATATGTGCATTGGAAATTATGTGTTACCTTTCAAAGGTGAGGAAGTGAGAAGAAGTATGCATCCCTAATGATACGAGAGATGGATATGAAAGTGGGTTTAAGACAAAAATATGGTGCCTCGAGAAGGGCACGATCATGTCCATAAAAGTGGACTTAGGATGATGAAAAGATTCAAACATGGCCACAAAGGAGGACTTTGAATGAGTGTAAATTTCCCCCCAATGGGAGGAAAAATATGGCCACAACGTTGGACTTGGGATGAAATTAAATGGTCCCCTTAGAGAGAAATGAGTATGGCCACAAAGGTGGTCTTTAGGTAGAGCCATGATGCCCCCTAGGGAAGCACAGATATAGCCACAAAAGTGGACTTAGGATGAAAATATGGTAGATAGATTGGCTGGTCAAAATAAAATGGGTAAGATTAGATGGGATGATCTAGATAAGAAAAGAAAATTCCAAGGAAGGAAAGGGATTGATCTCAGGCATACCTATCCTAGAATGAAGTCCCCTAGTGACGAGGGAGAATAGGGAATAAGATGCATGGATGAGGGAAAAAGATGTGAGAGGATCAATAAGAGGAGGATGCTCCCCAATGAAAGATGTAGATGAGCTAATGGATGTCAAAAGAGATTTGATGAGATAGATGTTTGGGGATCATAGGGTGGTTTATCAAAGAAAACAATATCGATGAATAAGGGAGGACCCTCTTTAGGAGGAATTATGTGTGGAGGAGTGCTGAAAATGGAGGATGTGGATGAAGGAGGAGACTTAGAAAATTTGATGGATGGAGATGTAGAAATATGATTTGGATTGGTTATGGATGAAATAGTAGAGGTAAAAGGACCATCGTTGAGAAGGTCATCTCTCTCAATAAGATAAAGAATGACATTTTGAAGGGCCTTACAATGTTTAGTGTCATGACCCAGTACGATCAAAGGCACAAATGTGGTGGGGATCAAACCACGATGGCTTTAGACTATTTAGGTCAAAGGCCTTAATAGGCGAAGCGTGATGGCAAAAATTTGGATTAAGTGTCAAATTATTGGGTTAGCACAAGGTTGTATAGATAATATATCAGATCTAAGCATACATGCAATAAAAGTGGATATTCTACTAGAATAAATATACAAAACAAGAGATATAAATCAACACCATATTTAATGAGGTTTACCCAGTGTGAGCTATATCCACCAAGAAACAAGCCAATCTATTATCCAAAGATTTTAGAAGATATACAATGAATATTTACAATCTTCCACACCTCTCATAATGTATAGCACTTTATTTCTCTCAAGCTTCTCCTTCTTCTCTAAGAACTCTCTCTCTCACACACACACACACAATTATTCTCACAATAATCATCAATTCTTACAATCCTTTTTCTAAACCCTAGCTTTCATGCTTATATAGGCATATACAAACTTAGGGCACTTAGCCATGCAATTACAATCAATAGATCTACTTTAATGCTAAAATTAGATATAATTCCCATGAGTTAAATAAAACACTCACACACAGGTAACTGATGTCGGTTATCCTAAATAGATGTTAGTTCCTCCTTTCCCCGATCGATGTCGGTCATAGGTGACCAATGCCGGTCCCTTCATAACCAATTTCGGTTACTATGTTTTCCTGCAAGTTTAATATAGCATGCTAAACTAAAGTAATTGAGCTCCACAACTCAACAATCTCCCACTTGGAGATAAATTACTACACTATACCTGTACAAATCATCATTCTTGGATCCTTTCCTTAGCTTTGTTTCTTCCTCTTCAAGTCTCAAACTTGAAGACCAATAGAAGTGGAGTGTAGCTCCAACTTCTCTTTTTTAATGGCTTTGTTAGCATATTTGCAGGGTTTTCACTCATATGAATCTTCTCCAATTTCAATTTGCCCATCCTCCAATACCTTCCATATGAAGTGATACCTCAACTGAATGTGTTTCATTCTAGAATGAAATGTTGAGTTCTTTACCAAATGAATTGCACTCGACTATCACTGAACAATTTTCAATCATCTTTCTCCTTTCCCAAATCTTCCATGAACCTTCTCATCCATATCATCTTTTTACTAGCCTCTATAATTGCAACATACTTTGCCTCTATAGTAGAAAAGCTACAAAATTCTGAAATCTCAAAACCCACTAACTAATCTGTTGTCCCTTCTTATGAAAATATATCTAGTAGTGTTCCTTCTACCATCCAAATGTCCAACTATATCTGAATCAACATAGCCACATAAATAAATATCCAAACCTCCATAACATAACTGCATGCTAGATGTCCCTCTCAAATACCTGAGAATCCATTGGATTGATTTCCAATGCTCTTTACCTAGATTAGCCATAAATCTACTCATAACTCCCACTACCTATGTGCAATGTCTAGTCTGGTACAAACCATAGCATACATGAGACTCCCAACTAATGAATCATATGGTACTCATGTCATGTGTTTGGACCTCCTCCCGTGATCAAGGACACTGATCTTTGCTCAATGTTAAGTGTCTAGTCCATAGGTTTACTCACCAGTTTTGAATCTTGCATGTTAAACCTTTCCAACACCTTATTGATATAATCCTCCTGAGAAAAATATAATTTCTTGTTCTTCTTGTCTCTATGTATTTGCATGCCAAGGATTATTTTTACAGCTCCTAAATCCTTCATAGAAAATGTTTGAGCTATCTTTCCCTTAAGTTTAGCAATGTCTATCATACTAGATCCTACAATAATTATACAATCCACATACAAACAAAAAACATTATAGCTCCCATTTTCAAGCTTCTTGAAATAAACACAATGGTCAAATTCACATCTCAAATAGCCATGCTCATGCATGAAACTATCAAACCTCATGTACCATTATCTTGATATTTCTTGAGCCCATATAAACTCTTTTTCAACTCCGCACACAAATCTCTCCTTACCCTTGACTTCATACCCAAGTAGTTTCTTCATATAAATATCTTCATCCAAATCACCATGAAGGAAATTCATCTTCACATCTAGTTACTCTAAATGCAAATCATGTACTGCAACTAAACTCAATACATACGAATAGAAGTCATGTTTATAGCGAGAGAAATATTTCACCAAAGTCAATACCTACTTTCTGTGTAAATCCCTTTACTACAAGCCTTTCCTTATACCTTTTCTATCCACCCTCTTCTTCCTTGATCCCGTAAACCCACTTGTTTTACAATTTCCTCTTACCTTCTAGAAACTTAACCAAATCCCAAGTCTAGTTTTTTTTCAAGGAGCCCATCTCCTCATCCATTCCATGCTCCCACTACACATGAGTCTTATCCTACATTACTTCTTCAAAAAAAATTGGTTCACCATTATCAACCAATAATAAATAAGATAGAGAAGGTGTAAATATTTATAGAGGTTTACTTACCCTTTGTGACCTTTTCACAGAAGTTTGGGGTACCAAAGGCTCATTCTGGACCTCTTAGACATTTGTTTCCAATTGATAGTGATTGATGTTGATTCTACTAACCAATGTTGGTTTGGCTCTTCTATAACCAATATCGGTTCAGCTGACCAATGTTGTTTAGGGTCAATCAACACCAATTACTTGTGTAACCCTATCGGTATTATTTTTAAATCGAGATTTCATTTTCATTCACAAACTTCTCAACCAGTTCATTCTTGGGTACCAAAATTTGATCCTTGTACATTCTCTTTTCATTCCATTCAATGTCATGACTCCTAATAATTTTAGAATTCTCTAAATCCCAAAAATAGATTCCAAATCACTAAATCCATAACCAATGAAATTGCATCTCTTGGATTTTGCATCCAACTTTTTCTATTTTCCTTATCAATATGCACAAAAGCTTCTGAACCAAAAAATTTAAGAAAAGAAATATCTACCTCTTTTCCAGTCCAAGCTTCCTCTAGTATTCCTCCATCTAGTTTAATTGAAGGCCCATGGTTAATCAAATAAACCATTGTATCAATTTTTTCTACCCAAAACTACAAGGAAAATCTAACATGTATCCTCATACTTATAGCATGTTCCATGATTTTCTTGTTCATTCTTTATGTAACACCATTCTCTTGTGGTGTTCTTGGAACCTTCCTTTCTCTACGTATTCCATTCATGAACAATAATCATTGAAATCTTTGTTATATTATTCATCACCATTTTCAGATCTAAGGAACTTTAACTTTTAATTTGATTCATTCTCAACAAGGGATCTCCATTTTTAAAACTCTCAAAAAATCAAATTTATGTTTAATACAATAAACCCATACCTTTCTTGTAGCATCATCAATGAAAGTAACATAATATTGGGATCTCTATGAGAAGCTAGTTGGGTCAGTCCCCACACATCTAAGTGTACAAGATCCAACTTTTTATCCTTCTTAGTTGTCCCAACTTTGAGAAATATCACTCTCTTTTGCTTTCCAAAGATACCATGCTCACAAAAATCAAGATATAAATATTTCAAATCGGATAACTTACCCTTAGCCTTTAAGATCTAGACTCATTTTGGAATCATATGGCCCAACCGATTATGCCACATGCATGCATATGAATCTAAAGTACATGACACAGAAAATGAATCAATAACACAGGTAGATAAATATAATGTTCCTACCTTCTTACCTCTTTCCAACAAAATCACCCTTGATGACTTTACAAGAGTCTCATTATGAATGTAACCATGCAACTAGCTTCACCTAGTTGCCTGCAGAAAAATAAGATTTCTCTTGAGGCTTAAGACATGCCTCACATCTTTCAATAGCCATGTATTTCCATTCTAAAATTTTAGATGAACTTCCCATTTACCAAGAATATCGCAAGGCTCATCATCACCCAAATAAACATGTCCAAAATTGCCCTTGACATAATTTTTGAAATAACCCTTATTAGGGGTTGCATAGAAAGAAGATCCTCAATCTAAAACTTGTGATTCTATTCTATTATCCAAAGAAAGAATAAGAGCATCTTGCATTACCTCTACTTCAATATTTGCCTCTTTTTTTGACTCTTTACCTTTGTTTGGGTGTTGGTTCTCTTTATCCTTTAACCAACAATATTTCTTTGCATGTCCTTTCTTTCCACATTTCCAACAGGTAATTCTCTTACCTTTGGATTTAGATCTTCCATCCCTTGACTTTGATTTCCCATTATTCTTACTCTTGGATCTCTCATTCTTCCTGCCTCTACTTTCTACATTCAAAGCATTCCCAAATGATGATTCCTTTGTACTTTTCCTATGAATTTCTTCATTCAAGGTTATACTAACCACATCATCAAACTTCAAAATATTATTAGCAAATGTTGTATTACTAACAACCATTACCAAGTTATCCCAACTATCAGGAAAAGAACATAAGAATAAAATTTCTTTCACTTCATCATCAAATGAAATATCAACCGATTTTAACTGATTTACAATAGATCAGAAATCATTCAAATGACTAGATGCAGATCCACCTTCATGCATATTAGAACTAAATAGTTTCTTCATCAAATAAAATTTATTTGAAGCACTAGTTTTTTCATATAAATTAGCAAGAGATTTCATTAACTCTACCATAGAATTTGCTTCTATAATATTGGAAGCCACAAATGTTGTTAGGCTCAATCTTATAGATCCCAAATCTTTTCATCAAGAATCTTCCATTCTTCATCAGTCATCTTCATAGGTCTAGACTTTTCATCCAACGGTAAGTACAAATCTCTTTGATATAAATAATCCTCAATTTACATCTTCCATAATTGATAATTTCGGTCATCAAAATTCTCTACCTTATATTTTTTTCTTTAGCCATTGTTGTAGCTCCCACTCAATCAGAAAACTCTCTGTGAGTAAATATTTAAACACATAAAACCCTCAAAAAATATCTAATACCAGTTGTTGGGGTTAGCACAAGGTTATATAGATAATATATCATATCTAAGCATACATGCAATAAAAGTGGATATTCTACCAAAAGAAATATACAAAACAAGAGATATAAATCAACACCAGATTTAACGTGGTTCACCCAATGTGAACTACATCCACCAAGAAACAAGATAATATATTATCCAAACATTTCAAAAGATATACAATGAATATTTACAATCTTCCACACCTCTCATGATGTACATTACTTTATTTCTCTCAAGATTATCCTTCTTCTCCGAGAATTCTCTCTCTCAAAATTACTCTCACAATAATCGTCAATTCTTATAATCCTTTTCTAAACCTAGCTTTCATACTTATATAGGCATATACAAACTTAGGGCACTTAGCCATGCAATTACAAACAATAGATCTTCTTTAATGCTAAAATTATATCTAATTCATGTGAGTTAAATAAAACACTTATGCACAGTAACTAACCGGTGTTGGTTATCCCAACCTATGTTGGTTCCTCCTTGCCTAATCGATGTCGGTCATAGGTGACTAATGTTGGTTCCTTCATAACTGATTGTGGTTACTCATTTTTCTTCTAATTTTAATATAACATGCTAAAATGAAGTAATTGAGCTCCACAACTCAACGCGAAGGACTTCTCGCATAGGATTTCATGGATGTGTTAGGAGATGTCTTGTGATATTATTTAGATGTCGAGGATGAGGGTGGATTGTTTGGAGGTTTTGATGTTTTGGTTTTAATTTTGGTAATGATTGATGTTTTAGAAGAAGAAGTGTTGGATGTTTTTGACTTGACCGATTAGTAAGTAGAAGTGTTTTTAATTAAGGAGCTGGTCCTAAAAGGGAAGTAGACTATTTGGATTTGGATTGGTTGATTGATTGTGATGAAGGTGGTGGTCTTAGAATAGAGGGATGTGGCCCCAAAATAGATGAGGTAGGTTTGGTATTTTTTATAGGAAGGTCTATTTTCTTTTGGGGACACACAAGGGATCATTTTGAAAGTGTTCCAAGGTTCTTAGATTGAGAATGAGCACCCTTATAAGGGATGAAAATAATCTCAACTGGAGATTCTCAAGGTGGTGTTGTGATTTGTATTGGTGGAGGAAGAATTTTTTTTTGTTAATGTCTAAAGAAGACATGGAAGTGTCTAATGGTGAGGATGAAATGGGAGGATCATTTGAATTCAAGGCGAGTTGGAGTGATTTCATGAACTCTTCAAATTATGAGATGGATGTGGGAGGAGAATATGGTGTAGATGTGGTCATGATGGTCGAAGGGGTTGGTGCGAAGGTAAAAGTGTGGAAAGAGGATTTGGGATTGATGTTAAGGATAATAATAGGTAAGGGTGGAATGGTTGTAGATGAAGTAATAGGTGTGACCAAATCGATGAAGTGATAAGGGATAAAGTGGATATAGGTTTTTAATTAATGGGGGTGTATATGTGGATATATAAAGATGTGTTTGTATGATGTGGTTGATGAGTTCTATATGTTTGGGTTTTGGATTGGTTGATGTGGAAATAATTGGTTTGGGAGAGGAAACATGTACACACTTGGTGTTTGTTTGGGGTGGGAGTTCTTGTTTCATAAAGTATTTAAGGGGCAATTGATAAGATTATAAACTAAGAATATTTGATTTCTATGGTAGGGGTTGTAGATACGGAAATAGGTGATGTGGCCATGGGAAAGGATGTAGGAATGTGTGTGAAGATGTCAAGGTAGGCGTGAGAGAATTTCCCGATGTGGTAGATATAGGGGTAGTTGGGATTGATGGGGAGATGGATTCAATTGGGATATTCAAAGTGATGCAAGTGATGTAAATGTGGATAATGGGTTAGATGCAATAGGTTGGGGGCATGGTAGGTATAGTCAAAGTTGATTTGGATGTGTTAAAGGTATGAATAGATTCAGATATAGGAAAATGGTAGAATTTAATGTGATAAATATGGTAGATGAGGGGGTAAATATTGGATAAGTCATAGGAAAAATGTCTAAGGGAGGAGTAGATGATGGGGTAGATGAGATAGGTAAGGATGGGGATGTTTGATGTATAGTATTGATTGTAAAAGGATCAATGTGCAAGATATTGAAGGAAGAAGTTGATTTTCTAGTGGTGGATTAAGAAAGGATTTTTGAAGATGTTAAGGAGTGGAGATTGCAATGGTTCATGGAATGTATGATGTTGGGAAGTATTAATATAATAAGATGGTTGAGATTGAATGGGAATACTTTATTGTTGAGGTATATGAGAAGTAGAAATGGGAGTGTTGGTAGATTGGAATGGTTGGATGGATGAAGTGGGGATAATATTGATGTGAGGTGGTGGAATAGGATCCACGAATTGAGTAGATTGATATGATTGAGATATTTTGGAAGATCTACGAAATAAGAAGTCATACATAGGGCTAGAAGGAAGCCCGAGAGATGGAGGTGTAGTTGGCCTAGATAGATTGGGATGATGACATAAGAAAGGATTGGTCTCACCTACAGTAGTGGTTTGAAAAAAAGGTCCTTGGTAAGGGTCATTGATAAACAAAGGTTGGGTGCCCATGGAATAGGTAACCAAGGGCACAAAAATGACACAGGTCATGGTAGGTGTGTGTTGGGATGAGACAATAGAACTGTTAAAGGTGAAGTTGTATTCCATTTTCTTAGTTACTGAATGAGTAACTATGGGCATGAAATGAAAAAAATTTACTAAATGAATCCAACACAAATTTTTATTTTTATTTTTAAGAAATTAAAAATAAAAAGGGAATGGATAACAAAGGTACCTAGGAAATGGAAATATAGAGTTGGTTTCAGGTTTTTATGGCTTGGGAGTCCTCGATATACCCAAAGGTATGTCGGCCCGAGTATATACATAGTTTCTAATGGGGAAATGAAACTACGGTGACTTCCTATTGGGTGATGAAATCCTAATCATTCCACCTAGTAGGAAGACGTCTAGATGTGTTAATTGATTCGTGAGTTTTGGGTTATGTGTGATAGAATGTGAGATGCAACCAATTAACCCTTACTTAAGCTATGTTTTCAAGCAAGGGTGAAAAGGGATCTATTTAAGCCAATCCAAATGTGAAATTTTGATGAGAACACACACAAGGAAGGGAAAATTTAATGAAAAAGAGAAAATGAGAAAAAAAGGAGAATACCTATAGAGCACTTTTCATTTTTATCTGATCTTGAATAAGACACAAGTGAAGAGAATCAAAATAATCAAGCGTAACACAAACAAGCAAAAAAACCAAATATTTTACCTATAGTGTTAGTAGAAGATAGAAGAAACACATAAAATAACAAGAAATGTAAGGAATCACCTAAAAGGGTGGTCCCACCAGGCGTGCCAGAATGTTGATCTAATTTTTGTTCCTTTTCAATTTAATGATCTAGTACTAAAGAAAACTAAATAACTCAGAACATGGAGGGTTTATGGTACCTTAAATGTGTGATGGATGCAAGAAGATGGGTGCAAAGTGAATGATATCCTCATTGCAAGCTTGATAAACCTGTAAAATAAGAAGAACTAAGAGAAAAATTTATTAGATGGTATATGTGGGGGCTTCTCGAAAAAGCCGGTTCTAAGAAGTGTTATCTTCCTTTCACTAATGTTAACCCCGTTTGATATAAGAAAATGATATAAATGAAATATGGTTGAATAACATGTAGAAACTTAGAAATAACATAATATGAGAATAATAGAAATAGATGGGAAAGGAATGATCTAATCTAAATGAAATTGAAATAAAATTACATGGCTATGTCGATGGTAACCTTGATTACACAAAGGAAGGTTGACGGTGACTTGAGTGGTGGATTTGGACATCAAGCTCTAAATGCAAAATCTATAAGAATCGAGGCAAAAGGAAATCATAGAGACCAAGACACCGATAACAACTCAGAGGAGTTTTGAAACAAAGATATGAATGGGATATAAGATAACAAGGATTAGGATGAATTAGACTGAAAATAGAGTGGATCGGAGAAACAGGATGATAGACTTGGATCCTAGAAGCAATACAAGAGAAAAAGTAGATACATTGAGAGGAGTCTAAAATAGAAATTATGGTGACACAAGACTAGGTTAATGGTGGCCTAGCTATGGTGACGATGACTTGGGCAAGGCAACACAAAAGTTGAAAGGATAGGTGAATGATAAACCTATAAGAAAAATGAATGAGAGAAAAAGATGATAATGAAGTCCTGACAAGAATCGAACCTACAAGATACTAGATGCTAGATGCAGACAAATAATATAAATGATATAAATGATAACAAAAATAAGAAAATAATCAAATAATCACATTAAACCTCTCAAAATCACGTAAGTGTTATGAAAACAAGCTCCATTAGATCGTAAGAGGGTTGTCACAACTAAAAAATTTCTTAGATTCGAAGATACGTTCGCACACGGAAAGAAAGAAAAGGTTGTGTCTTGTTTTGGAATGGAGGAGAGATCATTCTTATAGGGTCGATCGCAACCTAGATGGGTTGCCACCGAATGTGGAAACCATTCCTTATATTATAAAATCATTGATTTATCGAGATATGGGGTTTAGGGATTAAGATAAATGCTTTAAAGCATGTTGGCAAGTAAGGGTTGTTTGGGGAAGTACCATGGGTCGATAGGAGATAAAGATGGGTAGGATAAAATTTGGAAAAATGTAGGGATGTGGGGTTATACGGTTAGGGATAAAATCATCCCAAAGAAAGATAATTAAAGGTAATTAGCAAATAGGGAGATATGAAAGCTAATTAGGGGTAATTAGATGATTTGGGTGGAAAATTGGTTTGGGTATACAAATCCATGTCTGAAGACCAAAGGTAAATATTAAAAAATGACTTCAATCGAGGGGATTTCACTCGAAATCCCCTCTAATTAATAATAAAAGGTGATGGGATAGTAGATGGTCATTTAAAGAAATGAATTGAATTAAATTAAATGGGTCTAGCTAGGACCATGGTGAAAAATATCACATGGGAAATCGAGAGTAGCATCCACATTTGAGATAAATAAGAGACATTCCATGACTTAACTATATGATTAAAGGCATCTGCATAAAGACATCAAAAATTAAAAAATTGTACCCAAAAATAGTGCAAGTTGATAGAAAATTAATTTA
The DNA here is from genome assembly GCA_018340775.1 of Taxus wallichiana var. yunnanensis. Lineage (NCBI taxonomy): Eukaryota > Viridiplantae > Streptophyta > Pinopsida > Cupressales > Taxaceae > Taxus > Taxus wallichiana. The sequence goes on along the minus strand of CM031240.1, from coordinate 349,677,002 downwards.
TCTATTATCAAGGAAGTTTCTCTTACCTAAGTTTCGGGATCCAGGGAGTCCATTCATTTCTATCACCATAGATGATCAAAACATATCTAATGTTTTAACATATCTTGAAGTTGTTATTAATTAAATGAGAACATATACAATTAATCTAATGTCTTTTCTAGAATTTAAATCAACCAAAACTATCCTCCAAATAGAAGACCATTCCATTGTTGTACTGAGTGAGTCTTAGAGATGTAATGGTTACAATTTAATCATGGGAATATCTAGTATACCTCATGAAATTACAACCAAAAATCAAAATCTAGCTATCTTATGTAGTCTTATTATTTCACCAATAGCCTAAGGCACATTGGCACATCACTTAAGAAAATTGAGTGTTCACCCAAAGCGTGCAAGGGTACCACCCTCTTTTTATGACATCTTGTTCAAGTAGTTATCATGATCATACAATTATTCCAAATCCATAATATCTATTCAAGAATAAATCATAACATGAACTAGATCTATATCTTTACCATATGCAAGATTAACTCATACAAAAATCAAGATTAGCTTTACCATGCAAGAAATGCAACATTCCCATTTTAAGACTTTAGAAACAAGGGAATTTTTTTTTGCATAATGTTCTCTATTCTAAATTAACATAATTTATAACACACATTCATATCCAATCAATCTCATAACAGAATACCATATGCAATCAAATGACTCGATGAAACACTCGATCTCTCATTTCATGACTTGGTATCATACCGATCTCTCATGTTAACTTTATCATTTGTATACTACATATACTTGGTTCCTTTACCATTTTCAAGGTATTAAGTGTTCTATTTAAGAGGCCTATCTAAATATTTGTTAGTGATAATCATTCAAATCCCGCTTCTTAAACCAGTGTGACATAGGTCAATGTAACTAGTAGCTTATGATACTTTGGCCAAATATTTTAAACATATTATTCATGTTTATATTCCTAGATGACATACTCGTCAAACAGAATATGTCCTTCACCCCACTTGATCTGTTATCTAGAATGGTCTTCACTGACTTCTGTCAGTCCACTTGTTCAAGGTTTAACCCTAGCCAAGGTTAGCAACATGGCCTAGTGTGGAGGACTACTTACGGTGACTAAGGGTATTTAGACATACTCAATCAACTTGCATCAATTGGGTATGTCTATTTATCCTAAGTCAATGTGAGTTGACCTCGAACACTAGGTCATGCCCTTATCCCTACCTAGGGAAGAACTGTGATCAAGTCAAAGTTTATGTTAGTCTAGATGAACAAACTTGAAAGGGTGTTGAAACATGTCAACTACAACATAATATCCTCGTGAAGACCCTAGTCTTCCCGAAGGTACTTCCTATAGTTGGCATGTGTCAACATCCATCTGAGGTTTCCTCATCTAGGAAAACATACCTTTTATAGAAATTTAATGACTTATTAATTATCTCTTAATGATTAATTACAGTTACCCTACCGAGAAACTAGGTTCATTGAACATTAGGGTTCCAATTTAAAACTGTAATTAGAAGTAGGTATGCAAATACATATGCTCCCTAATCATTTCATAAGTTATGTTTTTATACCATTAACATTTTGATTTATATTTTACATAACAAATCCATCACACAATAAAGAGATGTTTGCTTACTTAATTACCCAAGCCTTAGCTTACTTAAGTTCTGAGTAGGTTCTTTTTTATATTAGACTTCATTGGAATGAAGTCTAATCCCATTTATTTTATTTTTCTTCATTCCTATTCTGGTTAAGGAACTAATCAAGAGGAAGCACACCTTCCACTATCCAAGGATAACATTCGGATTCATTCCCAAAAGGTCTTAAAACAAGTCTATGATTCATTGCATGGAAGTTGTCTTCCCTTTTTCTTATAAAGGGTTAATGTTCATTTATAACCCCATAGTATATTATAAGTTATCATCATAGTTTTATTCACCCAAAAAATTTATTTAAATATATTCATAGTGATATAGTTGAATATCCATGCAAATGTCAACTTAATAAGTTACATTTTACTAGAGAGGGTAGTACATCTAGTACCCCGATCTCTATTCAATCTATTCCAACCCAAGAGGGTATGTTACTGATAGAAAAATTAGAGAAATACTTAACATTTCCATTCATAGATTACCAAAAAGATTACACATCAAGTACAAGCAATTCCAAAATATTTTAGGAATAGTTCAAGAGTGGATAAAATAACAATATTTTCCATCTCGACATATCATTCACCTAAATTCATCCTAAAATCTGAGATGCCAATAATAAAATTAAAAACATAAGAATAAGTTTAGGATGAACCAAATCACATAACTTAAATGTGTTACTGATTTAAGTATCCTAATACTCAAATTCAGAATTAGAACCCAATTTAAGTGAAGTCCAAAACTAAACAGATCTCATCAAGGGTAAGATTAAATTAGCATGCAATTGGGACTACACACAAAATCCCCAAAGAGATACAACATTACCAACGTTAAGTCAAAAGAGTGGAATGGAAGGGTTTAACAATCAGCTTCAACTCAATCATCCATCTAATTAACCTTTGCTTCAGCTATACTGCCCTAGCACAACCTAAACTTAATTCTACAATATAGGTCCGGGAGATTGCATAATGAAGCAGACCAAATAGGACAACACCTTCTCCAAGTTTGAAATAGAAAGAAAATTAAAGGAGGGAGGGAGAGATTACTTACTCATAGTTCTAAGCATGATTAGAAAGAGAGCATGAGATAACCAAGAACATATACAGACAAGCTCAGTCTCTACTACCCCACACCAAAATCCCAAACAGAGAACTAATCAGGGATCAAATTGAATGACAACAGTCCCAAAGAAGGGAAGAAATGATGAACCATAACATCCATTACCTTTCATCATTCAATGGGGATAGTAAATATAACACCTAAATCCGTAAGACAACAAGTAACCATTTCCCAATAGACACAATGGAGAAAGGAAGAGGATTATCCAAAGGGTAAGTCTACACAATCCTCCTAACTTAGATCCACAAGGGGAAGGAAGTATATAATGCAATTTAACCAAACAAGAGTCACCATTATTTTTCATCAATACATTATTGTCAAAATATAAATGAACTGAAACCAAGTTCAATGGCCCAAGGTCAAGAATCATGCAAACTAAACACATCAAACAATGTCCATAGAATTGTCCAGACATTCAAGTTGACAATAGAAACTGTAAAATAGTATGCCAATACCCAAGATAATTTTTCCTTCTTAGAAACAGTTGCCTCAATTTCAGAGGTTACCCAAATACTCAAAAGAATAGAATAGAATAACACTTCCCTTATGGAGCTTCCAAGAAAATTATACTTCTATAAGAAATAATTCCTTTCAAGGAGCTAACAATATTATACTTACTAGACCCTCAATTAAAGAATGAAAAATTTCTAGCAAGCCCAAACAAATTGAAACTCCATTCCATGCAAAAACCCTGAACAATTTATCTTTCCTCAAAAATCATAGGGATAGACGACTGCAATGGGGAGGGTAAAAACGAGAACCCAAAATCACAATCACAGAAGTGATAAGGAAATAGACACAATCACAAATTTTTTAGCCTTCCATCAGAACTCAAAAGAATATGCTAAAACTAGAGTCCCAGAAGTTTACCCTTCACACAGATTCATGCAAGGTCAAACAATCAAACAAGATATTCAAATAGATTAGCACCTAAAGTCTTTCCATAGTGGTGAAATAAGATATTCTACAAGTCCCACAAGTTTAAGCAACCAAGCTACTTAAAATTTTACACAGTTCTAAACTAGATCACCAACAGCTTTGAACATCAACTCAAGCTCATGCAGAAGGATAAAAGCATAACCCAACAAATCAAATCAAGAGAAAATGAAACCCAAATCACACTTTCCTCTTACTAGTGGAGTCGAAACAACATTCATATAAAACAACACCACAAAAATAAACACATGCAGAGATGATCTAAACAACCATGCAAAACCAGATTGTTCCCAAGAAGAGTAGAGTTCTTTTAATGAATCAATTAAGTAAAATCAAAACAACTTAATGGGTAGAGCCTATCATGCCTGATAGAGCTTCTCCTTCACTGATTTGTAGAATATTTCCAAGAAAATTCAACAACTTCTTCTTCTCCACATGAAACGTCAACCAACTTTCAACACTTCTCCCTTCTTCTTATAGTTTTTATAGAGTCCAATAATATCTCTATGCAATGCAAAAATAACCATTCATGCAAGAATCGAACTGGAGGTTCAATGAACCATGTAGAGCCATATCAAAATAACCAAAATCAAAATAACCAAAATCATCTTCTCATCTTCCTAGGTAGTTTTTTCCAAGTTCAAAAACATTAAATGCCAAGGACTATCAGTTCCCTCCTTTTTCCATGCCACCGCCATCTCCATATTTGGTGAAGAATAAATTCAAATTTTACATGCAACCAAACTCGATGGAGGTGCCAACTCAACCTCCCCTAAATTTTCTAATGCCCATGCCAAAGTTGGTAGTAGGAAGAGATAAGACTACATTAAATCCCATTTAATATCTAGAAATCAATGCCACCACCACCCAATTCCCATGTCATTCCATAGGCCCCCTTTTAGGTTATCCATACTTTAAGTTAGGTTAACTTTAGTTTAGGAAATCAACATAGGTCCATAGGTAGGTCCATAGTATTAGTCTAGGTTTAACCCTAGGATAGAGTCATTAGTTTTTAAAATATAACACATACACACATACACATACATACATTACATACATACACATACATATATATATATATATATATATATATATATATATATATATATATATATATTAGGTCCAAGGTCCTCCAATGACATCTCATCCTAAAAATAATAGAAAAGAAGAACCAGAATCATTACTTGGATTAAATACAAAGCAGAGATCCATGAAGAGGGTCGTTTACAACCCTCACACACTCTAGATCCAAAACTCTTCCATCTGTCCAAATTGGACTTCATGTCAACAAGACATGTAAATTAGAAGCATACCTTGGATCAATGGAATTGATCCAAGGTAATGTTATTTGATTCCTCTTAAATTATGAAAACTGAAACTCAAATTCATAATCCCGTGTAGTGAATTTATCCTACATAACAAAGATGGATTGCTTCATTTTTAATTAAGAAAAAATATGACAGAATGTACCTATTCAATAGATGAATTATTTCCTACTACAAACATGATTTCCAAAGTCACAAGAGTACACCATCTTAAGACAAAATCACCTATCAACATTTGTACCTTCAAAAGTAGAAATCATCATAGGTACTAGTCATGTTAAAGGCATTACAAGAAATGGTCATAGATATGTCAACAACCAATATCCAACCACAAATATCCATCATATTAATTGTTGTAAAACACAAAAGTTGCATACATACATAGCAATGTCATCGAAGTCATGTGCGCCCATGAATCAACAACATAAAGTTATTGCAAAACTCTCTCTAAAGCCATGAAAATCAAAACATATTCATAGGTAATGGGGACTTTCCCTTCACTACTCATGCAATCTCCAAAATAGGCTACATGCTAAGAATTTCTATGTGCCCTTACATGATAAATAGAAAAACATGCAATATTGCTAAAAATAGATTATCTAATAATATAACTACATTTTAATCCTATTAATAGCTCCAAAATTGTGCATTTCGTTTGATCTTACTCTTATCGAAAATATCCTTTCTTCGCTTCAAATTCTTGATACATTTGCATGCTCTACACTCCATGTCCATATTTATCCTCATAATAAAAATGGCTAAGTCCTAATTTCATACTTTCCCGAGCATGCCCTATTCCACTATATTTATGCGCTCACCTACATGCCTTATGTCCGTGCGCCCAATGCTTATGTGCCTTTAGTACTTAGGATGTAGTTTGTAAGCCCAACATTACCCCACACTAATTTCATTTCCATCCCGATAATTGGTAATCATGATCCATCTCTCCATGAATAAATAATAAATAATGAAAGAATACTTGGGCGCTCTATCCTTCCATAGGTAGAATTAACTCTGGATATTCATCTTTGACCTCTGCTTCTAACTCATTCCAATCACTTAGCACCTTATTAGTTTTGTTGGGGATGTCTGTCAGTACCCCATCCAACTCATCCAAATTCATGTTCTCACCTTCATTCTGCAACACCCTGAGAACATTTTCCAGGCTCGAGATCATCCCTTCCATGACATCCATTCACCGTGTAATGAGTTTTCCAATCTCCTTTATCCTTTCCTTGTGAGGGTCTTAGGATGCTGCAAGCACATCACGCTTCTTCTGCTACCAAAGTGATCCTCTCCTCACGCATAAGTGTCTCATTCTTCACTTCTTTGAGGACCTCATCCTCCTCTGCCATAGTCCTTGTCTTTATTATTACATCAAGGGCCACACACATATTCAATGCCAAATCTTCCTTTTTCAATTCATCCTTCAAGGTTTGTAGTATAGATTCATAGCTAGTAATTTTGTGTGTAACCGTTTCCTTGGCCTTCTCCACTAGAGCTTCAATTTCCTTTGGTTTTGGCATGCACTTTGGACCTTCATTCATTACCATATGAACAAGTGTGTGCAAATATTGCATTATAGAGGGGGAATTTTCTAGAACTTTATCTTCCGGATCTTTTGCCTTCAAAATTTCATCTCCAACTTGTTCTTCCATACTCACCAATGTACTCACCTTTTCCTCAGCTTTCTCCTTTTCCTCCATTAGGTGCTTTATCTCAGGATATCTTTATCTTTTCTATCTTCTAGAAGCACCTGAATAGTTTCCACTTTATCTATGTTTCGAGCGCAACCTCTCGTAGATACCTTTTCAAAGTGCATTTCTCACCTACTCATATGACATCTATGTGGGATTGATAGTAACACAACATGAATGTGGAACTTTCATCATTCTTCACGAGACACATGACTCTTCATACAAATGAAAATCAGGTTCATCCATGTGAGTCTGCATGGTCCATGATAGTTGTTTCCGTGTGTGCATGGTTGCCATTTTAGAGTCCATAAATTCCCAAGATACAAGTCCTTCGATCTAAAGTGATTTGGAACCTAGCTCGTATGATCTTGTATGCATAATTAATATACCCAACTGTAGGAGTTTCGTATGTTTCTTCCTCCTCCTTTCCAGAACACTTACCCTTAGGAATGTGTACACCCGAATCCAACACTAGTCCTCCATCGCCTATGTATCATTATGCTCACTAGATGGCTCGCCCTTATCCTCAATGACTTATGTATCAATGGTGCCACTATCTATCTCCCACTCTTTCAACTCCTATGTATCCCATTTCAATTGTTCCTCTTAGGTCCTTCTACATCCTTAGTATTGATCAAAGTTATCGACGCGTTGTCTTGATTTCTCATCTTCATCATCCTTAGTAGGGATGTACCTACACCTTTTCTTTTTGGTTCTACCTTCATAGGGAAATCCTCGGTGACCTCTTGAGTGGATAGGATCAGGCCCATGCCTTGATTTCTAGTTCTTCTCAACACTCTCATGTACCGTGGGTCTCCAATGTCCTATTCTATATTTACCTCCATAGCGCATGTTTCCACCACTTCTTCTTGCCTTCTTATTTTCTAGGAGGTGTCAGATCACACACTCTCTTTTCTCCCATAGTTGGATATTTCTTGCTCCCATTCTCCAAGCCACCACTGTCTTCTTTAAGTTCCTCTTCTTCTTCTTCTTCTTCACTAAGGGGTGAAATGGGCTCCTCATCTTGCATTGTGCCCACAGTATGTTTCCCCTTGGGTGGTCCAGGGAGCTTGAATTCATTTTCAACATATTTTCCATTTTCCAACTTGGGCCTAAGGTAAATGTATACAAGAGTTTCCCCAGACTTCCCAATTTCCAAACTCATATCTTTAATATTAATATCATCTCAGTAATCATATTTTCAATGTACGTAGAATTACTCATAAACATACATCTTTGAAAGTGTATGATAGTCGCATCCACTTTGTTTACATTAAATATCAACCTATGCACATTTGAGAATATGTGTACTAATGTCTAAAATCGAACAAGCAGCGAAGGCATAGGGGATCTTGCACCAAGGGATCCACTTTCCATCCTTCATGTCAAAGCACCCTATATAAAAATGTTGGTAAATGAAAAGTCGCACTGAACTCCTCAATCCTTTCGCCTCCCAATCGGGGGCATGGTAAGCCACATTTATCTCCTAGAAAAGTAAAACAAGTCCTCATGGATGCTACTCATCAACCATTGATACAAATTTTCTGGTTTACCAAAGTAAGGGAGTTCATAAAGTTACAAAACTCCTACATTTGACAATAATTTTTCCCCTGCATCATCATATACCGCCATATCATTCTTTGTTCTCATAGTTATCTTTACTACCAAGTAGCTTGTCCAATTCATCTTTGTTATCCTTAGTTTTATGGTTATAGTCACTTAATTTACAATGTCAAATGTTTGATTCCCAATCACGGCCCATAAAAACTCCTTTTAGATACTACATTTATGAAAATTGGCTTTCGCAGGTGTCTTCAACTTCTCTTTCAACTTCCTTCTTCTTCCAGCCCCTTATAGCCACTCCAAGTTCTTGCTTTGGTGCCATAATGACTATAAAAGTGTATTCTTTCATTCGATTCGAGATCTACAACTCAAAACCCACATGGCTCAACTACAATTCCACATGCCCTAGCTTAAATTTGAACCCTAACTACCGATTAGCCTCCCCACATGCCTTTATTTCACTCAAATACCTTCTCCAATGGAGTCCCAATCAATCCCATGAGAAAATTGTCTAGTTCAATTTCATATCGCAGCTCTTTGCACTTTACACGGAACTCGCTCTTAGCTCGCTCTTCAACTCACTCAAATTCTTCTTAATCGCAAGGCAAAAATGATATCACAACACCACCTTTTGTAGCCTTTGCAAATTTTTCTAAATTTATTTCTCTCCACCTACGACTTTACTTAGCATTAAATGGTGTTTCTTTTATTTTCCACACCCTAGTCATAACCTTCTGGCATTCCCACTACTTCTCATCCACAGACCTCCTTTTGTGCACCTTCATGGGCCAAAGTACCTATCCACTGCACCTTTCACCAAGTAGTTTCTACTACTACAACCTCTCTCGCGGTACACTATGTGTCCATTCATCCATACATGGTCTTCATTTATGAGAAATATTTCTTTATCTGCACCTTTACTCCAAGCACCTACATAATTTTTCTCTACGCATATCCATCTTTCAAAGAGTGTTCAAACTCAATCCATTAATCCTCTATATACTCCACCCCACACTAAAATTATGTACGGTCCTTTGCGCATAAATTCAATAGATAGCAATCAGCTTCTAGTGCGCAAGTGTGCTTATTATATAAAACACTAAACTAAATTGACAAAGTATAGCAATGATGAAAGAAACACATATAAAGGAAATCTAATCTAAATGGCAATACTACCTTATTACAAACACCAAGAAGACTTATTTATAGTAGGGCTTTAGCCTACTCCCATTGAAATAACTGGGAAACCATGTCCCATCTAACGCCTATAACTGAAAAGCACTTGAATCAAGTATATAAGTCACAACATATAGTCCCAACCAGTGTAGTTTGAGATTTCTAGGGTGGCACAAGAACTAGGAATCATAAATAATAACCATCTGTCCAACTTCAAGCTTCTTATCCTTAATGTTCCTATCATACCATGCCTTATTCCCCAGCCTTTTCTTTCTTCTAACTCTATCAGGAAAATGTGTGCCTTTCATCCAACTGTATCATTTTATCAATATGCTCTTAAAATTCTTGCTCATTAGCCAAACCTCATGTGCATGAAATACATAGAGAAGGTAACATGAATTCCACAGGAAAAAATATTCCACACCCAAACACCAACTAAAAGGGTATAGCTTTGTTAAATCTTTGATGAGTTGTCTTGTATGCCCAAAGTACAACAGAGACTTTATCATCCCAGTCTTTCCATCTAACATCACAAATATTAGTCAATATATGTCCCAATATCTTGTTGAAAGTCCTCATTAGTATAAATACCCCTTAAGGATCATTATAAGAGATGTAGAGATCGAGATATGGATAGGGATACACTATTATGTTCTCATTATTTAGATAATAAAGCATAGGTTGAGGGCATAAGATGACCATTGTATGAAGGTTATGGTTAACTTATTAATATGAAGCAAGATATTATGGACTCACTATATGCATAAAATTATGCATATATTTTTTCTTTATTTTGTTGTAACTATGATTGTTCTTGAATGTATTACTTTTTCAAAAAAATCAACTTCACAATACTAAATGTGATGAGATCCTATAATCTCTTGCACCTTAGGTGAGTGCACTAATGTTTCCTACATTAGTGTTATAGGATGTCATGGGGAGATAGTGATATTTATGTATGTTAAGGTGGTTAAATTTTTATTTTAATGTGTGGTTAAACTAGGCTCATGAACATTTTAGTTTTGTTTATAGGACCTATAAATATTAAGTTGTAATTGTGGTACATGAGGACCATGTTTTAGATTAAACAAGAGGATAATGATATTTGGTAAGATAAGATAGAATAATATTTTTCAAAGATTCATATTAGTCACAAGAATTGTTCCCCTAATTTCCCACTAAGAATTTAGGTAAATAATAACTTGTATGATGAGCTCTATGAAGCTTTCTTTAATAAATTTTCAGGAATCCTTTACTTTTGGTAGGTGGCTTATTTCTTAGAGAAGAGTTTGAATTTAGGAAGGATGTGTACATGGAATCCTAAGCACCCCAAGATAATTTAAAAACATGACACAATTCAAATGTGAGCTATGGAGTGTTGGTTAAAAGGTACACTTCATAGCTATGTCCTCAAATATGGAGTATCAACCTTCTCTTGCACTAAAAAATCACAATTCATCATATTTCGTGAGTGTGGATCATATTTATGATAGTTTTCACTAGAAATTAAGAATCTCATGGTAGATCCGGGCATTGAAAACTTCACCATTAATAGATAAATTTCCTTCCTACATGAGCAACCACATATAGGAAGGGAAAGGATGGTGATGACTTGACTACACCATATATTACTTATATGAGCATATGTTAAGAAGGAAACTGTATGAATAATCTTAGCAAAATACCATCTAAAATAACGGGGATTTCTTCAAAGGGGAGATTTGACCTCATGAACTACCATTGGAGACCAAGGAAATTGGATCAAGTAAGAGGGGGAATGAAGTGATAAATCATACCAAGAACATGATGGGACACATGTGGGGCTAATGACTCAAGAGGATGAGAAGAAGAATTTGACACATATGGAATCCTTATTTAGAGAACCCTTTCTCAACCTATTGTGATTTCTCACATGACTAAATCTCAAAATATAGATGACTAAGTACTCATCTAAATTGATAGTGATAAGGAGGTGAAAAAATAAAAAGGAAAGGAGGTACTAGATAGAAATTCCCTATTTGTATAACAAAAAATTACACTGATACCAAAGAGGATTAATTTTAACCCTAGTACCCAAAAGCACAAATAATTTGAATGATGAGTAGTGTACTGACAACTTAGGTACCTAAAAGTCTGCAATAAATTGTTTCATTAAGTATTGCACCAAGAAATATTTTAGCATTATAGAAAATATTTATTGGTACTACACTGTACTACTAGTAGGAGGAAGTTCGTTCTGAAGGAAACTCCAAGCTAGCACTCGAGCCACACCAACAAGCTATAAAAGCTACAAAACAAGTGTTAGTGCCCCAAATTTTCTATTAAATGGTTCTACATTTTTCATAATATTGTTGGGTTAAAAATATAGTAGAGCACATGCATAAGAGTGAGTTAATATAGCGTGAAAATGGGGTCACTTATTTTGAGTGTATGGGAACTCAATTCACTACTACCCTACTTGTTCAGGCACATATTTGGTAAAGGAAGCATGACCCACAATATGTAGTTGTTGACTATAAACAACTCTGGGATGATTTCTTAAGAGAGTTTGATATTTATAATTTAAACAACAAAGTATATCATTGTTGAAAGAGATCAAGCATGAACTTATAAAGAGTATGTGTGCATATGATGTGTAATTTAATACCTTTCTATCAAATTTAATTTTATAAGATACATCTAAATTAGCATAGATAGTGGTTTTTGGAGGACTAATATTTCCCTTTAGATGCATTCTTTCGCAAAAACATTCACAAACCCGCATGAATATTTGGAGGTGGCACTATGAGATAAAGATGTTACTAATTTTGACACTAGAATTATCCCATTCATGGAGGCAAAAATTGCATTAATGACAACTAAGTTTTAAAAAGACTCGTAAATAGTGCAAGGGAGATGAGTAACATTGTATGGTGCAAAAATTGTGAAGTGAAGGGACATAGAAAAAATAATTTCCTTCGACGCAAACATAAAAGTAATGCTTATGACTTACAAAATTTATGGGAAAAACATTATGTTAAAATATTTCCACTGTTTTAATGTGTAATTCAAATGAAGGTCTCTTTTTACTATAAAATATGTGACACATACACATAATACTGAGGAATTCCACATAACTGATTAAATCCACAAAACACAATCCTTGGGATTAAGGAAAGAAACTATAGGAAAAATAAGTATAATAATAACAATAATAGTGAGGAATGGAATGGAAATATGATAAGGTCATGTCATAAAAGAGGTAGATAAGGTATGGGAATATTTCCACCAAGAACTTTATATATGTTTTTTCATTAGATCATTACCAACAAAATTTCCCCTGCATTCCTTGTATGTGAATATTGTGGAAAGAAACATAAGGTAAATATTATTATGAACTCTATATAGGAATGATGGAGAAAAATAAAAAAGGAGTGGGGGTGATTTATATTATATGCAATATGATGGAGGCTTCATACAAAGTAAGTATTTAAAAGGTGAATCAAGACCAAAAATTCTATGAAATAACTAGATGAGTTACATCATGCACACAAGAATCTGAATCACTTAAATAGAATATTCAAAGTGAAAACCTTCACATTGGAAGTATCTATCCAAACGTGAAGTATGAAAATGATATCCTATAATTGACTAAAGAATTTGTGTATAAATTGAGTTCTTAAGGGAAGAAGAACACATTGGGATTGAAGAAAAATTATGCCTATCTTCGACAATGTAGAGAGGAATGGACTCCATGAATTTTTAGGATGTTATACATTGTAATCATTTTACTTATCTAATGGTTATCTCATTAAATACATGGTATAGCACTTGGAAATAAGTTATGGAAAACACGGAAGAAGGGAATTAAGTTTTTAGGTAAGGAGGATTATGACAAATAAATATTAGTTAATGCATGTATATATGGATGGAACATTAAAAATATACTAGTAGATATATATTACTTAATTGAATGTTATTATAGTAGATGCATGGAACAAGATGGTGTAGAAAATTAAATTTATCAATTCACTCTTTGACACTACTAGTTTTGACAATGCACTCTTGTTAAGATAAATACAACCTTCCCATTCCCACTTAGCACATTCTAAGGTATCTTGTTTAGATTTTTATCCTCGCACAATGAAATTTCATAAAAATATGAGAGTAAAATGTATTGAATCCATATATAAACATCAAATGACAAGTTCTAAACATCAGATTGCATGTTTTCCTTCCCTTGTCAATGTTGTATAGTTTGTTTAGGATCTTATACGCTTGGACCGACATGTCCTCCATATTTTATTTCAAATTCATATCTTTTGTTGGGTATTATAGTCTTACTAGGTTGGCCTTTCTTAGATAAATAATCTATGAAATAATATATAAGAAAGTAAATACTACCTCATTTTATAACCTAAAATCATGTGGAAGTACATTGATGTACTCACTTTTAACACTTACAAAAGCATGGAGGTTCCCTAAATCTTGTAATAATACATCTATAGTCACTAGATAATAAATATTTATAGGTTTGAAGTTTCTTAATAGGTTAGGACATCAATCTCTCTCTTATAAAAGTACTCAATAATCCTTCCGCGAGTATATTAGCATGAGCCAACTCAACTTAATATTTTTAAAGATATTTGTCAAATCTAGTTACATTCATTCTTATATCACATGTTAGCTTAGAGATCAACATGTAGTTTGATGACTCTTTGGAGATGTGTCAATGTCATTGATGTGTAGGGGTGCTAACAACCCAATTAATGTTTATTTTTCAATACTTCATATTCATGGCTAAGATTTGAGAGCATGTTCAAAATATTTAGAGAGCTCTGTAACATTACTTACAACTAGGTTTTAAGAGTGACATATGGTTCTAGGGAATTGACATTGTTGAGAATTTATAGAGCCGTAAACCAAGAAGATCCAAGACCATACATTAGGTTCAAGACATTATAGATGGTCCTAACATAGTTGTATGGCCCTACCCCAAGTCAATTTATAGTTACAATCTCAAAATGAAGCACCATCAAGTTTAGATCCTCCTATTATAGCAATGTATCAATTAAGAAGATCCTAGAATAATGTATAATCAACTAAATACACTCATTCATTTGTTTTTTCAAGTTATTCTCTTTTTAGGATATTAACTACAAGTATAAAAGCATTATTTTTTATTTTTTCAATATTGTTAGAAATTATTTAATTATAATAATCACATGTTGCTAACCCTTACATTTTTAGTGTACTAGTTCATAAAAAATAATTATGTTTCATGTTAAATTTAATTAAGGTGTAAACATTTTGGTGAACCCGACTCATGATTCAATATTATCCCCTAAACATCTTTAGGGTTCCTCCGCTGTATCTCATCATTGTATGCTTCTTTTCCTTACCTTAATCATTTAATTTTTAATTGTAATAATGGTTTCCTCTCCCGATCACACCATATCATCCCAAAATATCTAAAAAATCCCATTTATAAGGATATTCATCTTTAATTATTTATCGTATCTAATTCATCCTAATATACTCATAAAGCATATTCAAGATATTCACCAAAAGGACCTTTCTTTTACCATTAATTATGATTCTATTACCTTTTCTCCTCCACCATCAACTAGCCACAACCTTCTACTTGTGTTAAAGTTTTTGTGTGTGATGCTTTGGTCAAGTGTTTTCTTTTGAACCATCATCAAATATCAATGTTTATGGCCTCTCTTTTATCCATGTGTTAGGATTTTGTATTCAATATCTTTCCCTATTCCTTGCACAATTCACACTTGTTCCAACATCCCTTGTTATAAATTTGGTTCTATCATTATCCCATCACTATGGGTCCTTAAACATTTGACATAGAATATTATGTTGTCTGTGATGTTTTTTCCTATAATATTCTCATTGGGAATTCTTGGTTATATACTTCACACCTTATCTTAGTATATGATAGTTTCACATTTTATCATCAACGCTCTACTTATCTATACAAATGGGATCCATCCAATTTAAATTTTATCCTCCTCAATGACATGCATGTGGGTTTTACCCCATATTCGAGAAAGAGCATACACTCAAAATAATCAATTCAACATAATAATTAACACCATAGGTTATAATTATATAGAGGTAGATATTATAACTCCTAACACTAATCTAGGATGGTTGTTCTAACCACCTAGATTCTCTCCTAACCACTAACCATCCCTAAAATATCTCACACCCTTTATTCTCTCAACATTCCCTAAAATCACTCACTTAAATCCTACGTGAGTGTTATTCATATCTCACTTACATTATTATTATTGTCCACACACTCACAATACACCCATGTTAGGACTAATTCCTAACATTCCCCCCTTAGTGCTAACATGGGCAGAGGAACATCACCCATCTTTGGATTTGTTTTATAATCACTCCCCCATAAAGATAAATAGTGCTTAGATGTCGGTTACACCAAAAATGCATCCAAATAAAAAAATTTTCCTCCTTACAATTTTTTAAACTAAATTATATTTTCCCCCTTTTCAAAAAAGTACCAATACAAAATTTTCCTTTATAAAAAAATTAAAGGTGCTCAAGATGGTTAAAACCTTCTACCACTCGCTCCTCATATGCCTTTGAAAAGGATAGTTTACCACCAAAAATAAGCTTCTAGAATCACTCGAACCATCCATGTGGCAAGCATCCAATAAAAGTGAAGACATTAATTTGGATGATTTTGTTTGATGTGTCACCAAAGAAACCACCATGGATGAGAGGCAAGGCAAGATATCCAATGAGAGGAGATAAACAATAAATTTAATCAAGTGCTCTAAATTCAAAAGATAACGTGAATGCCAATAATCAATATCAATCATATTTTGATGTCGATGGTGCCAAGATCAAGAAATGATTTATTGGTTATGCATCGAATTTTGAGGTGGATCGAGCCACTCATATTGAATTGAATATCATGTAGATATCATTGAAATATGTTTCTCATGATCTAACCCACATGGGAGTCAAGTTGGTTGAAATTTCCAATTGGTCTTCATGTCAATGAATGCATAGATCTCAAATCAATTTCAATGCTTTAGAGAAGTAACCAAACTATGACACTAAATAAGATCCTTTCATCCTTTCATTTGCATATATCTAAGTTATAAATCTAGTCAATTCTTATTTAACCACAAAACAATGGTTGGGTCACTTGGAGTTTTTTGACATGAAATATTGCAGGTATTGTGACATGTGGGATTATACAAAGCAGGGTTGATAAAATATGGGGAGGAGACATTGCTACCATTCCAGCTGGGTTTAGACTAAGATCGTTCCAAGACAAATGCAAAGGTAATCCCCAAGTCGATGCAAAATTCAACCCAAATGATCAATGTAACGACCATCGATCCAAATAATTTGAAAGTAACAAAAATAAATCCAATATTTTAATTGGATTTTCAACCATACAGATCTGCACACTAAAATAAATTTGCCTACACAGCAACTTTCCAGTAACTGAAATATATGCTCCAACTGATTTTTTTTTATTTTCAATTTTTCTCATTTTTAATATGAACACAATGAACAAAAT
Source organism: Taxus wallichiana var. yunnanensis (assembly GCA_018340775.1). Lineage (NCBI taxonomy): Eukaryota > Viridiplantae > Streptophyta > Pinopsida > Cupressales > Taxaceae > Taxus > Taxus wallichiana. The sequence continues at coordinate 349,659,964 of CM031240.1, read as the reverse complement.
GGAATGAAAAATTGTGGAAAGAGTGAACGAAATGGAAATAATAAGATGATACAAGTGAATGATGCATTTCAAATGTGTTCACACAAGTTCCTCTCTACTACATCACCGACAAAGTACAAGAAGGGCGAACGACCCAACAATGGGGTTTGCATGAGGTCTACTCTACATATCCAATGCTTGAACATTTTAGATCTATAAAAGATGGATGAACACAGAGAAAGGTAATGGCTTCACTATGAGGTCCATGGTATCTTCTCGCCCATTTGCTAATTCTACCTGACAAACAAATGAATGGGTGGAGTGAAAAAAATAGAGAGGCCCCTTTCAAAACCAGCTCTGATACTAAATGTGGGTTTTACCCCATATTCGAGAAAGAGTGTACTCTCAAAATAATCAATTAAACATAATAATTAACACCATAGATTACAATTATATAGAGGTATATATTACAACTCCTAACACTAATCTATGACATTTTTCTAACCACCTAGATTCTCTCCTAACCACTAAACATCCGTAAATTAGCTCACTCCCTTTATTTTTTAATATCCCATAAAATCACTCAAATCCTAGACGAGTTTCATTCATATCTCACTTACATTATTATTATTATTATTATTATTATTTATTATTATTTTCACACACACTCATGTTAGGACTAATTCCTAACATGGCATTCATTAACAATCACACCCCTATTGCTTCACCTAGACAGTATTTCAATTGCTTACCTTATGCCCCACACATTGTATTGAAACAATTATTTGAAAAGTAAAATTATATCTCTCCCTCCACCTTTTAAGGATGATACAAGTAATCCTCTAAGAAAAAAATTTGATGCCAATGCTTACTCGCCAAATACCATTGATGTAATGGTCACCTCATTGATTTGTGTATCAAGCTTTGTTACCTTATTAAAGATCTCACAAACTCAAATACTATCAAATTGGATACCCTCCCTAGCCCCACTATTTCATTTACTACTTCTACTAATTTTGCTCCTTCCTCCCTCTAGTCCCTCTATTGGTTCCTCATAGTTTTTCTTCCATAACTACATCTATTATTCCATTGATGTTAGGGCATCTCATCTCCCATTTCAAAATGTCACCATGATTATGGATTTAAAGTTAGTTACTTGGAATAATTATTATACACATCCAATGATCTTATGCATTTTTCCACCACTCATTATACCCAACCCCCATGTCCCATTACACCACTTCTACCTCCTATAACTACACATCCTTATATGGATCCTACTATAGATCTAGTGACACTCTATTCATTTCTAAAACCTATTATTATGGGTGTGATTGAACCAAAATTGGTTAATATAATTTAGGGGTAGTAAATGATGGTAGATTATCTATATTTATTAGTTTCCAAAGGAAATTACTATGATATTAAGAATAACCATTAAGAAATGATAAACATGTTAGAATGTGTGTGCTTGTGTTATCATTGATGTAAAGGGTGTAAGAGGAATTAATGAAAAGGATTGAAAGATGAAGTTTGAAGTGATGATGACATAGGCGAACAAGTAGTGGAATGGTTGCAAGAATGAAGAAGGTGAGAGATGTTTGGCCAAGGAGACCTAACCATGAGGTCTAGTCAACATAGGCAATGAATCGTGAAGGATAGAGATGCATGGATTTTTTTGAAGTATTATAGTGGTATGGAGATTGTGTTGAGAGTGTGTTGAGACACTCATACAGGTCTCAGAAGGTGATTGTAAGGTGAGAGTAGGGTTTGTAGGTCTTCATCTAGACCTAATCTAGGTGTTTGGTGGCCTAATGGATTATGAAGATCTGTCAGAGAGAGGGCATGTAGAGGTATGATACATGTTATCTCAAGTATTTTAGGACCTTATGAAGAGATTTGAAGCAACATTATGGTGTTTATCTACTCTGTTTAGGTCTAAACTAGACCTAATTTCATTATCTAACTAGGAAAGTCATGGTGTTTGAGAATATGCAAAGTTAATCATGATCAAATTATTATTAGGGAATTTGAGAGAGGTTTTCATAAAGATGTGGGTGAAATTTTAGCATTCTATGTTGAATAATTTTGCATGTTATGAGGTTTTTAGTCTTATCGACCTCAAGAAGGTGAGTTTCCTAGCTCGATATGAAATGTTTTGTGTTGATTGGCACATGCATAGTTTTCATGGGGACCTGATACTTTCAAGTATTTGTATTCATGGAGTCGAGAAGGTTTCAGAGTTAGAATGAGATCAAATGAGGCCATTTACTTTATGAACGATAGCTAAGAATCTAAGGAGGTCAAAAACCCTACCTAAACCCTAATTCGTAGAGAGATGGAAAACACTTGATGGTGTGAGCTCAAAATTCATTGATTAAAGAAATTTTATGATTGGAGGATGGAAATGACTCTCCTAGCTTTCAGATGGTGATGATTTAGAATATTTACTATAGATGGAGCCCACTCACAATTGCATGTTTCCGGAAAGTTTTATTTTCTCTCTGGTTTACCATTTTAGTTATTGCCTAATTTGATGTTATGATTATATGGGAAGATATCCTATATTTTTTAGGTTATTTCAGATCTTTTTGAATCCATTTGAAGGTCTTGACAAGTCTAAAAGTGAAGGATGGTTCTTAGTGTTGGGGTTAAACCATATAGCATTATTGCATATATCTATAATCGGATAAAGCATACACGTAATGAATGATGCAGAAATAACCTAAAGATAAAATAAAAAAGAGAAAGATAACACCATATTTAACGTGGTTCACCCAGTGTGGGCTATGTCCACCAAGAAATGGCCAATATTATTATTCATTGCTTTACAAAGGAAATACAATGAAGATCTATTGTCTTCTAACACCTCATAGGATGTTTAATGCTTTTCCCTCACTTAGCTACTCTTTCTTGCTCACCAAGAAAACTAACATGCAAAACAATTTCTATTTTATTCTCTCATACCCTCATAAAATGCATACATGCATATATATCTATTATGGGAAACTAACTATGATTTTACAATCAATAAATCATCTTTAAATAAAGATATTTATTCTAATTCTCATTTAAAGAACAAAGTACCATCACACAAGTGATCGATGTCGATTCCTACCGACCGATTCCGCCACTTCTTAACTGATTTTGGTTACCTTATGACCGATGTTGGTTTCCTCCTAACTAATTTTGGTCACTTTCAAAACCAACAAAACATGTAAAAGAAAGATTTCTTGTGAAGTAATTAAGCTCCACACTCAATAATCTCCCACTTGGAGATCAATTTTTGCACTATATTGTGCATCACCATCCTAGTTTCCTTTTCCTTGGCTCATTTCTTCTTCTTCAAGTATCAAACTTGAAGACCAACAAAAGTGGAGTGAAGCTCCAACTTCTCCCTTACTAATGGATTTGTTAGCATATCCGCAGGGTTCTCATCCATATGGATTTTCTCTAACTTCAACTTCCCATCCTCCAACACCTGTCGTATGAAGTGATACCTCAACTGAATGTGTTTCATTCTTGAATTAAATGTTGAATTCTTTTCCGATGGATCATGCTCGACTATCACTATATAATCTACAATCCTCTTGCTCCTTTCCTAACTCTTCCTTAAACTACTCATCCATATCATCTCTTTACTATATTCTATAGCTACAACATACTCTTCCTCTATAGTAGACAAAGCCACAACCTTTTGTAATCTCAAAATCTAGCTAATTACCATTCCACCTACTATGAAAACATATCCAGTGGTGCTCCTTCTACCATCTAAATCTCCCTACCATATATGAATCAACATAGCCAGTAAATAAGTATCTTCCCTCCATAGCATAACTCCATGCCATATGTCCCTCTCAAGTACCTGAGAATCCATTTGACTACTTTCCAATGTTCTTTACCTAGATTAGCCATAAACCTTCTCATAACTCCCACTGCCTGTGTAATGTTTGGTCTAGTATAAACCATGGCATACATAAGACTTCCTACTGCTGAAGCATAGGAAATACGTGCCATGTGCTCATCTTCCTCGTGTGATGAAGGACACTGATATTTTCTCAATTTTAAGTGTCCAGAATAGGTTTACTAATAGGTTTTAAATTTTACATGTTAAACCTTTCCAACACCTTATTGATATAAGCCTCCTGAGACAAATAAAACTTCTTATTTTTCATGTCTCGGTGAATTTGCATGCTAAAGATTTTCTTTGCAGCTCCCAAATCCTTAATTGAAAATGTGTGAGCTAACCTTTCTTTAATTTTACTAATGTCTTACATGTTAGATCCTGTAATCAGCATATCATCCACATACAGTAACAAAATAACATAGCTCCCATTTTCAAGCTTCTTAAAATAAACACAATGGTTAGATTCACATCTCATATAACCATGCTCATGCATAAAATTTTCAAATCTCAAATACCATTTCCTTGGAGCTTTCTTGAGCCCATATAGGCTCTTTTTCAATTTGCACACAAGTTTCTCCTTACCCTTGACTTCATAACCAAGCAGCTGTTGCATATAAATATCTTCCTCCAAATCACCATGAAGAAAATTTGTCTTAACATCAAGTTGTTCTAAATGCAAATATTTTGTTACAACCAAACTTAGAATAATACAAATAGAAGTCATCTTAACTATAGGAGAAAAAATCTCATCAAATTCAATACCTACTTTCTATGTAAATCCCTTTACCACAAGCCTCGCCTTGTACCTTTTCAGTCCACCCTCTTCTTCCTTGATTCTAAACCCATTTGTTCTATAGAGTTTTCTTACCTACTAGAAACTTGACCAAATCCCATGTCTAATTTTGTTCCAAGGATTCCATCTCCTCATCCATGTCATGCTCCCACTACTCATGGGTATCTACATGCATTGCTTCTTCAAAGCTTTATGGTTCACCACTATCAGTTAATAATAAATAAGAAAAGGAAGGTGAAAATATCTCTAGAGGTCTACTTACTCTTTGTGACCTTCTTACTAAGATATGGGGTGTATGGGGCTCATTTATGCATGTTGCACATTCATGTCAATCTCTATTAGTGACCGACATTGGTCACCTATAACCAACTATAGTTTTGTAACCAACCATGGTTCCTCTGTCTGTCTCCATCAATTGACTACGCTTTCCTTTACCAACATCGGTTCTAAGATTATTGATGTCGGTTCTCGTAGTTGTCTTCTCTGAACCTAATCTTGTCTATTGATGCTGATTATCCTAACCGACATCGGTTTCTCGTAGAACCACGTCGTATGTCATGGATGTCTTTTTAGGTTCTAAAGTTGATTTTCCTTCAAAATCTACTCAACATGTTCATGTTTAGCACCAAAACATGATCCCTGTACATTATTTTTTCATTCTAATCAACGTCATGACTCCTAAAATCTTAGAATCTTCTAAATCCCAAAATCGATATCCGAAATCACAAGAGCCATAACTAATGAAAGTACATGTCTTAGATTTAGCATCCAACTTCCTCATATTTTCTCTATCAACATGCACAAAATATTTTGAGCCAAAAACTCTGAGAAAACAAAAATCTACCTCTTTTTCCAGACCAAGCTTCTTCTGGTATTCCACTATCCAGTGTTGTTGAAGGGCCATGGTTGATCAAGTACACTGTTGTATCCACCTTTCTTCCCCTTAAAACTTAAAAGATAAGCCGAATGTATCCTCATGCTTCTAGCATATTCCATGATTGTTTTTTTCATTCTTTCTATAACTCCATTCTCTATGGAGTTCTAGGAACCGTTATTTCTCTTCATATTCCATTCTCTAGAACAATAATCATTGAAATCCTTGTTGCAAGTACTCACCACCATTGTCAGATCTAAGGAAATTCAATTTTAAGTTTGTTTCATTTTCTACAAGGTATTTCCACCTTTTAAAAGTCTCAAAAACATCAAATTTATGCTTAATACAATAAATTCATACCTTCCTTGTGGCATCATCAATGAAAGTCACATAATATTGGGATCCTCCAATAGAAGCTACCTAAGCTGGTCCCCACACATATGAGTGTACAAGCTCCAATTTCTGCTCCTTCTTTGTTGACCCAACCTTGAGAAATATCACTCTCTTCTACTTTCCAAATATGTAATGCTCACAAAATTCAAGATCTAACTATTTCAAATTTGATAACTTACCCTTATCCTTTAATATCTACATTCCTTTTTCACTCATATGGCCTAGCTGATTATGCCATGTAGTTACATTTGAATCTATAGTAGATAGCACAAAAAAGAATCAGTAACATAGGTAGATAGATATAAATTTCCTACCTTCTTACCTCTTGCCACAACAAGATATCCCTTGGTAACCTTCCAAGAGTTGGCTATGAATGTAACCACACATCCAGATTCACCTAGTTTCCCTGCAGATATTAGATTTCTCTTGAGGCTTGGCACATGCCTCACATCTTTCAATACCCATGGATTTCCATTCTGCAACTTTAGATGAACATCACCTTTACCAGTAATATTGCATGGCTCATCATCTCCTAAATAAACTTGTCCAAAATCACCTTGAACATAATTTCTAAAATAACCCTTATTAGGGGTAGCATGGAAAGAATCTCCAAAATCTAAAACCCAAGATTATAATTTATTATCCAAGGAGAGAATAAGGGCATCTTTCTTTACCTCACTTACAATGTTTTCCTCTTTACCTTTTTCTGATGTATTCTCTTTGTTTTCCTTGGACCAACACTTTGTCTTTACATGTCCTCTCTTTCAACAATTCCAAAAAGTAAATCTTTGTACCTGGATCTAGATCTATCATGTCCTTAATTTGATCTCCCATTCTTTTTTCTCTTAGATTATTTCTCCTTAGATCTTCCCCTGTTTTCTATAGTTAAATCATTTCCAGATGATGTTTCTCCTGAGCTTTTCCTATGTATTTCCTCATTAAGGATTACACTAACCACATCATCAAATTTCAAACCTTTAGAAGTAGTCATTGTATTACTAATAGCCATTACCAAGCTATCCCAACTATCTGAAAAGAACATAAGAATAAAAGTGCTTTCACTTCATCATCAAATGGAATTTCTACCGATTTTAATTGATTTACAATAGACTAGAAATCATTCAAATGATTAGATACAGATCAACCTTCTTGCATCTTATAATTAAACAATGTTTTCTTCAAATAAACCTTATTTGAAGTAATAGGAGTTTCATACAAATTTGGTAAAGATTTCATCAACTCTATCGTGGTTTTTGCATCTGTAAAATTCAAAGCCACCAATATTTTTAGGCTCAATCTTATAGATCTCAAAGCCTTTCTATCAATATCCTTCCATTCTTCATCATTCATCATGTTTTTATCCATGCTCATAATTGTAAGTATATATCCTTCTACGATACAAATAATCCTCCACCTACATCTTCCATAATTGATAATACAACCATCAAATTTCTCTACTCGATATTTACTATCTTGTATCATTTCTCTCTCTCACTCAATCAAAACCCTATGTGAGTAAATCCTGTCAACACACAAAACCTCCAAACAAAGATCTGATACCAGTTGTTGGGGTTAAACCATATAACAATGTTACACAAATCTATAATCGATAAAGCATACAAGCAATGAATGTGGAAATAACCAAGATAAAATAAAACAAGAGAAAGATAACACCATATTTAACATGGTTCACCTAGTGTGGGCTATATCCACCAATAAACGGCCAATATTATTATTCAGTGCTTTATAGAGGAAATACAATGAAGATCGGATGTGTCTTCTAACACCTCACAGGATGTTCAATGTTTTTCCCTCACTCAGCTACTCTTTCTTGCTCACTAAGAAAAATAACATGCAAAAAAATTGTTATTTTCTTCTCTCATACCCTCATATAATGCATACATGCATATATATCTATTCTGGGCAACTAACTATGCTTTTACAATCAATAAATCATCTTTAAAGAAAGAGATTTATTCTAATTCTCATTTAAAGAACAAAGCATCACCACACATGTGACTGATATCACTTCATTCCTAATCGATGCCATTCACTTCTTAACCGATGTCGATTCCTCTTCACTGATGTCGGTAATTTTCAAAACTAGAAACATGTAAAAACAAGCTTCCTGTGAAGAAATTAATCTCCACACTCAACACTTAGGCCTAATAGGAGTTTTTGAAGTCATGGTGAAAGGGGGTTCTTGGGCATGTGAGGCCTAAGAGAATGTTTCTAATTACTATGGAGGTTTTTTATAAATCCAATATGAAATGATTCATGCTTTGGTTGAGCTCTACAAGTCATATTTGTTGGCAAGGTTGAGGTCACTAGTTGACCTACTTGACAAGGTTTAAGAACAATGAAGGTACCATGATGAAATTCTCGAAAGAAAAATATTTTAGTTATGTTCATGATTCCTATCCATTTTAGAGTTATTATAAGTTAACATTGATCTTATTCCATGCATTTATAATTATTGAAATGGTCAGCACAGGTGTGAGAAGGTCAAGTTTCCAAGACTGGTTTCTCAATAGCATATGTATCCTGAAGGACAGAGATCTTTTGATGGTTCTATGGGCTAAGACATGAAGTATAAACTCATTTTTTTTTTCCTTAGGTTGGTGTCTTTCCAATGAGTGGTTTCTTTCCATGGTTGAATTTATATGTGGGATATTGATTTTCATATTTGAATATTGGTCTATTGGAGTGCTCAAAATGAGTAAGAAATAGTCCTACTTTGTGGTCTCATGAAGAAAATGGATGATGCATAGGTTCTTGAGCCTATGTAATATGTTGATAGGATTTATTTGACATGTATGAATCTTTTTAGGCATTATGGAGCTCCCTTGTGCCCTTAGTCTAACAAAATGGAAATTCAATCCCTAATTTAGTGTAATTTTTATATTTAATTTTACAACAACATATGGACATTCCTCTGCATTTATAATCGAATTACTAGCTATAACTATTCAATGTAGTAAGTCAAGTAAATTAGAAATCAATAGACATTTCTCTGCATAATTTAATCAAGTAACTAGCTGAGGCTAGTTTATGCAACATGTCATAATTATTTAATCCATCCTATAACATAGTGATAAACCCTATGCAACTATAAGGGTTAAATATCCCTGATCTCCATGATCACCCTTTCACATTCTCGAATGTTCATATTTATCCTTGATGGTATTACAACACCGTGTGGTAGTGAGAACTTGTGATTGATCCTCTAGTGTCTACCTAGGGTCACATAGTAACCCCATCATGTATCCTACACTTCAAGATTGAGGAATCACGGTGATTAGACAATGTACCCAACAAACACATTACTTTGGCCAAAGTTTCTAGTTGTACTATGTATGCTTAGTATAGATGAGTGCACAACCCATCTAAACTTGTCTTCCCATCACCTCACTATTGTCTCATCACAGTTATCTAGATTCATTAAGCTTGAGTAGATGAACCTACCATGACTCACTTAGCTCATAACAAGTTCATTCACTCAAACACAAGGAACCCCCAATGCCCATTGTTGGTTACCTATGGGAGGCCTATCTCGATACAATCCATATTAGGAAGTCGATATGCTAGTCATAGGTAGCAAGATACACCATGCATTGGTACACAAGTTCTTACAAGCATCGTAATCATCCTAGTGTAATTCCTTTCCTATCAAATATTAATGTAAGTTTTTAGTTACCATGCTTTGAAGTTTATTTTAACTTGCTGCCCCTAAATGTATTATTAAACATTTGGTTAAGGAAGGTGGTATTATGCCCTTAAAGGGGTTCCCATTAGGTTCGAAAGGGCTTAATTAATCACAGCAAGCTTATTCTTGCTTTTTACCCTCCTAGTTAAGGTATTATTGACATCTCAAGGACTGCCCCTTATTCATTATTCCCAAAGGTCAATCGAGGAAAATTTATATCTTCATGTTTTTAACATTTAGTTAAGATTTTGGCCATTCTTAAGTGTAGAATAGATTAATAACACTTCTTGCATGAGACCAAGCTCTTATCTAGGTTAGACCTCCTTACCCTAAGCTTATTATAGACCCAATGCATTTTTAGATATGGGTTGGATTATTTCAGTTCATACCTTGTTTACATTACTTTCAAATTTACCTCATGTAGTGTGATGAATGGAAAATACCGAGGCAATTACTCATATTGAGCATTCTTACCTAAGAGATAAGAATAATACTTTTCAAGTTGGACAATTAAATAAAGTAGCCTTTAAACTCAATTATGAACCAACATTATGTCTACAATTATCTTATTAAGGTAGCAGCTTTTATACACTTTCTTATAGCACATCTTAGTATCCTAGCTCATCCAGTTTATTCATGAAATGTAGTTTTTAATGACCATAGATTCATCGACAGTTTGTTTAATCATCTCAATCTCCTCCCATCATTTTGTGTTAGATTATAACCTGAAATGTTATAAATTTATAGAGAGCTTTCTTAATAAATAACTCCATTTTTAGTTCATAACTATTATCATTAGAAGCACAAAATATTTAATTGAAAGTTTCCTTATCTTGACATATCAATCATTTTGTTTGCTAACCACTCATGGACATAAATAATACATTCACAATGTTGTCATGAATTTGGTACAAATCCATTCTTCACTTTATTAATACTTAACAACTTACGTCCACTAAGGACAATTACAAGAATGTTTTTCCAAGGAAAATACATATATCCAACAAGACATTTATATTTGGATCCAAGATCTATATTAAAACATTCAATTAATATAAAATTCCTCAAGTTGGAGTGAAATGATCCAACTAACCTTATTTAACCTATAACATTGTAAGTTTGAGGGGTGTCAGTTCAATGAACTGGCAAGAGTAATCCTACTTGTTACTCTAAGTTTTGACTTTTAATTAAGATTGGTCTAAGAAACTAACTTATTCACCCCACAAAGTAGCAATGCTTTCACAAAAATTAGGGAACTGGAATTCCTCCAAAGCAATCCCAATTCTTTTTCCTCTTCAATCTCTAGTTGTGCAATTGATGGGGAACACCGATTTCGAACTACGTTGGATCCATTGTTATTATACACACAACAACATTCCAATCAAAGAATTTAACATGTAAGGATCACGAAATAAAATTTGTTTTACATCAAACATTGTTTCAGTTTAGTTTCTCATATCATAAAATTCAAACATATATATTTTCACCTAAAAAATTGCTAAGTATGGATTTCTTGAAAAAATCACCGAGTTTCCCTTGCATTTTTCACTTTTAAAATTTTACAACAAGTCAAATTAAATCATACAAATACACATATAAAATAGATGCTTAAAATAAAATGTGTGGATCAAGTGATCCAACCCTCCAAGCTATAAAATCTCGAATATGAAAGAAAAATGAAATCTAACTAAACAAACGAAATTTATAATTCCATTGATTTTATCAACATGTTTTTAACCTTGCAAAGGTGCTTATTTCATAATTATTTGTTCCTACAAGAGAGTTACCATATTGAAAAGAATTTCACTTTCTTTCACTTTACAACCAATAATGAGTTGAGTTACATGCAACATTTAGAAACTAAGTAAATCATTACAACCCAACTCTTTTCAAAATTGTTTTTTTTGCATAAATTTCAAAAAACATAATACCCACATCGATTTTGCATCTCCAGTAGTTAGATATTTTGCCAAATTTGATTTCAATCACAACCATCATTTTTTTGCGTAAATATCAAAAAAATAGAACACCCACATTGATTTTTCATTTCCAGCAGTCAAATATTTTTCCAAAATTGATTTCATTCACCACCATCACGTTTTTGCATAATCTCAAAAGATACGAACACCCACATTGTTTTTTTCATTTCCAGCAGTCAAATATTTTGCCAAAATAAATTTCATTCACACCCATCACGTTTTTTGCATAAATATCAAAAAAAACAGAATACCCACATTGATTTTTTCATTTCCAGCAGTCAAATATTTTGCCAAAATCAATTTCATTCACAACCATTATGTTTTTGCATAAATCTCAAAAAAAAAAAATACCACATTGATTTTTCATTTCCATCAGTAAAATATTTTGTCAAAATCAATTTCCTTCACAGTAATCACATTTTTGCAAGAATCTCAAAAAAACAAAATACCCACATTGATTTTTTCATTTCCAGTAGTCAAATATTTTGCCAAAATAAATTTCATTCACATCCATAACATTTTTTTCATAAATTTCAAAAAATAGAATACCCACATTGATTTTTCAATGTCACACAAATTAACCACCATCAAAGAAAAACATGCAACAAATATAATTTAGGCAAGGATAAAAATCATGAAATTTTTAACATATTACAACCCCAATGATGCAACCTAGAATTACCGGATAACACCCTAGTCACTGCTAGCACATCATTTAGCCTAAACTAAGTGCTCACCCGAAGCACACAAAGGTACCAGGTCCCTCTTTAGGGTTGTTGTTATAGGATGTTATCGTGAAGATGGAATAAACATATAGATCCATAACTAATCCATCATTCTACAATGCATGTAATATTTAGATTTATGAAAGATCAAGTTTAAAAAATAATCATTGAATCAAGAACATGTACTACTTGATTTCACACAGAATAACACTTAGATTCAACCAATAACTTCCATCTATTAATAAACTCAGAAGCTCCTTACAATAATGGAATTTTATACATAATGCACGTATGGATCTGATACAGTAATCCCATCGTATACCTCTCTATACATATATCTATCTATGTGATTCGCATCATATATATAGGGTGGGGACTTTCCCTTCACCGCTTCTCTATTCCAAAAATAGGCTACATGCTATTAATAGCCACGCATCATTTACAGGCATAGCCACACATGCAAGTGTTCTATCTATAGACCTCTTGCAGTTAACTGAAGTGACAATCCTATTCTTAGCTTTCCTCTATGCAAAACAAGCTTTGATCTAATCCTCTAAAGATAGACAATGCGTGGCACGCACATCCCTACATCATTGGTGTATTCCACACGCCATCTTCTAAAAATAGGTCTTCATGCTCAAAATAGGCTAAGTCCTGAATGTTAAACTTTCCTCCGCACATGTGTTCTTCTTGTCCATTCACGCCCCTTAAACTCCGGCCTACTTTCCCGCATGGACTTCTTGTGTGAGTTCTGTCAAGTGTTCTCTAATCAACATTACCGCACACTAATCGCATTTTGCCCCAAAATGGGTATCTCCAAAAAAATTGAAGTAAAGAATATTAAGTGGAAAGAATAAGAAAGAATGTAAATGAATAAATAATGTTTTAAGAGGCAACATCCTCTATATCAGCTTGAAGGATCAACTCTAGATACTCCTTTATTTTGGCCTCCAAGTTCGCCATTCAACAAGTACTTGCTCTACTTTCTCTTGAATGTCCACAACAATGGATTCCAACTCATCCCTCGCAATCTCTCCTTTTTCATTCTATAGAACCAACACAACGTTGGACATTGATGTCATTCTTCCTTCTAAAAGATCCATTTTCTGCACAATGAGCTTCCCAAGCTCTTCCAGTTGAGTCTTATGTGGCTCTTACACTACTGCTAGGGCCTCGCACTTCTACTTAACCATTGAAACCTTTCTACGTGGCCTAATGTGTCATCCTTTATTGCTCTTTAGACCTCATTGCTTTCTTCCAGGGTCTTTATATTGATAAGCACCTCTGGATCCATGCAGATGTTTAAATCTTGGTCTGTTTTCTTTAATACCTCTTGTAGTGCTTGTAGCATCCCTTCATATGATGTAATCTTTCACATCACTAACGCTTTCTCTCACCCTGCCTCTTATTCTGAGCTCCTTGGCACTGGTATGCACAGAGGTTCATCTTCAAGTACCAAGTCCACCAAATTTCCTCCATAATGTATCATTGAAGGAAACATTTGTGGTACCTTGGCCTCCAAGTGTGGCCTGGATCTTATGACATTGTCCCCAATATCCTCTGTGATGTTGATAAATACTTCATTATTTTTCCACGCTAAGTCCCTCTCTTGAGTTATGTGTGTTATCTCTACATCCTTTATCTTGAGCTCCTCACACAACATTCTTATTGTTGCAGCTTTGTCCATGTTTATCCTTGCAACTTCAGTAGAAACCTTTACCAATGCGTTGCTTGACCTTGCTCATCTAACATGACAATAGACTTTACTATCATATGTCTAGATTGTGGTGCCTTCTTTAGCCGTCTCGAAACACATGACTCTTCGCATATATCAAATTCAAGCTCATACATATGGGTATGCATTGACCATGATAGTTGCTTCCAAGTGCACACAGTCACCATATCCTCATCCATTAGCTCTCGGCCAAATAAATCCTTTTACGCTATTATGCTCTAGAAGCGGGCATGTACAATTTTACCTACGTCCTCCACATACCCCATGGCTGGTGGAACATGCTCTTTTCTTGTTCTTCTAGATCATTGTTGCTTAGGGACTTTAGCTTCCAAATTTGGGACTTACGTCTCCATGTCCTGAACATTCTCTGTAGTTGTCTCCTCTAGTCCCTTCTCATCCTCTCCTCTTTCCTTCGATTCCTCACCTTGTTCTTCTAAGCTCTCTGGAAGTGTAGGAGAATTAGGAACGCTTTCCTCTAACTCTTATACCTCCTCATTTAACTTTAGTTTCCTACTACATGGTTGCCTCCTTCTGTGGGGATATTCTGGGTGATCTACGCACCGTAGTTGGAGTAGCACTTTGGGTCCTTGTTCTCCTAAACACCCTCTTAAATTTTTTCTCCCCTTGGAATGCATTCACATCCTCATCATCCCCCTCGTGTGGCTAAGGTCATGTAGTGGTGTGCTTAGCTTCACCCTTATTTATAGGATGTCTCCTACCTCTATGCTCCAAACCACCACTATCTTCACGCTCCTCCTCCTCATCCTCCACTTCAATTGGCTCTGTGGGCTTAGGCATTGGGATGTTATCCATTATATTCTTTCCCTTTGGTGGTGCTAGAAGTGTGAACTCACCTTCCACATACCTATTATTCTCCATCATTGGCTTAATTAGGAGATACACCAAGGTCTGCTCAATTTCTCCCACCACCAACGTTATTGGTTTAATTCTCAAAACATTAGAAATTATTCTTTCAACATATGCACCCCTCCCTGGATACACATATTTCTTCCTTAGTGTGTGGTAGTCACAGTCTACCTTATCCACATTGAATATCAGTCACCACACATCTATAAACCTGTGTACTGATGCCTAGAAGTACCTTGTTGTGAATGCATATGGAAACTTTCACCAAGGACTCCATGCCCCATCTTTCATTGCAAACCACACTATACAGAAATGTTGGTATACGAAAATTGAACTGCCTTTCCAACCACTGAAGGAAAGTCCTTGGGGATGCACCATTCTTCCTCAAAAGTTGCATGGAGCCTATCATACCACTTCTCGGCCCATTGCTTAACCTACTCTATTATGGATCCCTCACATAGGTACTTCTTGAAGCATTTAATAGGTGATTTTTGTTCCATCGGATACTCCCATACCTTCTCCTTCGGTCCATCAGGTACTTTGATCTCCATGAACACTAGTGATAACAAAACAGCTCCAAATTGATCTTTCCTCTTGCACGCTTCTTCAACGATTTTCTCTATGATATACCATGAAATGTTGTAGACTAATCCTTCATACATCTTTTTGGAAATGTGCAGCCACATGGTGTTCACTTGTGACCACCTTTCCTAGTCATTGAGCTTTGTAATGAGATGATGTACGTCCACTTATACAACCAAATACTTCTTTATTTTATCGATTTCCATACCATGTGGACCCTTTATATATCCCAACTCCTTCCTAGTCTCCAATATTACAGTTTTATTTGTCATATCATCTCACAAATCATCTCCCATTCCTTTCAACCCTGTCACCATGGAGATGAGTGCGGCTAAAATTCGACTCTGCACCCTACAAAGTAGAAAAAATCCTCGTGCACTATGCTCATAAGCCATTGGTATAATGGCTCATACTTCCAAAATAAGGGAGCTCATAAAGTTGGTAAACCCCTATCCTCTACAATAGCTTCTCACTAGCATCATCATACACTGACATATCTTTCACCGTGTATTTATTTGTCTTCATGTTCAACAACGCGTCAAGCTCCTTCTTGTTCTCAATGGTACGGTGATTGTACTTACTCACTTTGATTTTCCTTATGTGAGAATCCCACTCCTAGCTGATAATAACCCCCTCTGGATATTACATCTCTGAAAAATTACTTTCTAGAGCCATTTCTTCTTCCTCAATGACCACCTTCTTCTTTCCTTTTACTCCTGCTGCAGTTGCCTTCTTCGGTGCCATTTTTACCTTGCAATCCTTTGTAGATCCTTGTCATTCAAATTCTATAATGTGAGAAGTAAACCCTAGTTCGATTCAACATGCCCTAGGTGAAATTATGTGCCCCTAACTCATCTTTGTCACCTCACTTCGCTCAAACCCTTCACCACTGGGACATAATCTTCTTCCGCACACAGATTTATTTGTTACGACCTGGTTACACACCTCTCGTACCTTAAAATGATCACTTTTCTCTTCACACTTAGCTTCTTTCAAATACTCTTACTCACAACTATAAAAATGAATCCACATCCCATCCTTATATAGATTTTTCAAATTTTGATGCATTTATTGCTCCTTCACCTACCAAATATCCCCTCATTCATTGACCAAATTCGTTTATTCTACGTGGTATATCTTCACACCCCAGCTATAACCTTCTAGCATGTCTCCCTACCCTCTGGTCATAGACTTCTCTTCAACGCACGCCCTTACACCTAAGTACCTCATCATTGTACCTTCTCCTGGTAGTTATCATGGCCTCCGCTTACCTCACATTATACTATTCCTTCCTTCATCTCCATCCTTGGTCACTTGTGAGAAGCAATCTTTCTTTGACTTTAAAGCACACCCATAGAAGCTTATTCATTTATGCTTTCAATTTCCATTGTCTTGTACCTAGATATAAACAACCACCCCACACTAAAATTATGTGCAATCCTCTGTGCATAAACATTCTTCACATAGTAAGTAGCTTCATGCGCGCAAGCACACTTATTACACAAGAACAACAACTAAATTGACAAAGCATAATGACAATGAAGGAAATACATTAAGGAAATACATAATTGAAAACCTAATCTAAATGGCAATACTACCTTATTACAAACACCAAGAAGACTTATTTATAGTAGGGCTTCAGCCTACTCCCGTTGAAGTAACCGGGTATCCATGTTCCATCAAGTGCTTCTAACTAGCAAGCACCTGTTTCAAGTATGTGAGTGATGACATACGACCCCAACCAATGTACTTTGAGATTTCTTAGATAGCGCAAGAACTTAGAGTCATTAAGAAGTACCATTTGTCCAATCTCAAACTTCTTATCCCTTATATTTCTATCATGCCATGCTTTCTACATAGCTTTTTCCTGCTTTTGACTCCATCGTGTTATGGATCATCACTCATCCAGTTGAATCATCTTCTCAATACACTCTTCTAAATCCTTCTCATCAGCTAGACCTCCAAACACGTGCAATGCGCAAAGAAGGTAACATAAATTCTATAGGAGAATGGCTTCTGTGCCAAACACCAACTAAAATTGTGTGGCTTTGTTCAATCTCTTATAAGTTGTTCTATACGCTTGAAGAACAACCGACACTTTATCATCCCAATCCTTTCTCCCAACATCACAATTTTTGTCAAATTTTGGCTCAAAATATTGTTAAATGCCAGAGACCCATCTAATCAAAAATCAAAACAAAGAGGAGAAAGAATAAAACCCTTTCCTGTAAGTCAATTTCCTTCTTGTTTAATTTTCCTCCCAACTAGCTGAAAACCCTAGCCAATTTGTTCTAAATGCAGCCATTCAAGCTTCTCTAAATAACTAGAACTTTCACAATGCACACTTCAATGGAAATAAAAGGGTTTTGAATAAAAATGCCTCCACCCTCACATACAGAAAAATTTTTTTTGCAGAGTGTCTCCAAGATGGAGCTCTCTCACAAGTCGAATGCCAAATAAATTCCCAAACCCATATTTTTCTTCTTTTCCCACCAATCTCCAAAAAACCTAATTCACATTTACTCTCCTTACCCACCATCTTCCAATTGGATGGAGAGAAGTCTCATGCCTTCATGGGTGGGGAATCTCTTTTTTTAAAACAAAATTTGCATATTCCAACAATAGTCTAAGTCTCCCCAAATTTGTGTGGGTTTCCATTAAAGTGGATAAGGATTAATTAAAACATTGACCACATTGTGACACTCAATGCCACTTTATGATTAAATCCACAAAAATAATACCTTTAGATAAAAATTATGCCTTTACAGTTTTAATCACCATGATTTTAATTTTGAAGTCAAATAATATTAAATCAAATGTTGCTTATCAACTCAATGGGGGGTGGTGGTATGCTAAATTAAATTTGATCTCCTTGTAGTCGTAAAGTATCTAGCACACCGACACAATCGGAATCAAAAACAAGGTTCCGTAGTAAAACAAACTGCATAGAATAATACCATTTGGTTGAGGTATTTAGTTGGATGAGTACTTAATTTTTAATTAAGTACTTAAACAACTAAGTACCGTCAACCATAAAAAAATTTAATTAATCGAATAAACATGTACATTTTTTTTTCATTTTTCATATTTATTGGATTAATTAAATTGCTGAAAGAAATGATTAAAAATAGTGGGATGTTACATTCCTCCCAACTAAAATGATTCATCGTCCCTGATGAATTAAGTACTACTTTCACATAACTAGAAAAGTAATCAACTGAAACTTTTACCAAATATACCATAATTTAGTATCCCAAATTTCAGAATTCCATTTACTAAAAAGTAACATGGCTAAAATAGTCTTATAACAACAATATAACAAATTTTTACTAGTCTCATCATTGATAAACCAGTTTATTCAATGGTAAAAATAATTACCAATATTTCAATAATTAAATAGTTTCATCACAAATTTTCTAAACGAATAAATGTGGAAAAGTAGTTTTAAATTCTTCCAGATTCTCCCAAGTTGTGATTGTCCTCAAAATATTGGTCCCATTAGACCTTGCATTGACTAATTTCTCTATTTCTTAGTAGCAAATTACATGTTTCCAACACTCTAATGGGCTCCACGATGATGATTCCAGGTTCCAGAACCTGTAGTGAGTCCCAGTTAAGTACATGTGACAAATCTACTACATACTTCTTTAATAATGAAACATGGAAAACATCATGCAACTTTGACAAGTGAGGAGGCAATGCTAGTCAGTATGCAACCAAACTAAGAACTTCAAGAACTTCAAATGGTCCAACATAGCATGGGGAAATCTTGGAAACCTTCCCAAATGTTATTGAACTCTTTTTAGGCTTAACACGTAGAAAAATTTGTCTCCTTTCTCAAACAATCTCTCCTTCCTATGTAGATCTACATAACTCTTTTGATGATCTGTTGCCTCTTTCAAGTGTTCCCGATTTTCTTGACTTGTTTTTCCATTTTTTAGCATTTCTAGCCCAACCACTTCCTATCCTCTACATTGTCCCAACTCACAGGAGTACAACACTTTCTTCCATATAAAGCTTCAAATGGTGCCATTTTCAGCGAAGAGTGATATGAGTTATTGTATGCAAACTCAACTAAAGGTAGGTATTCTTCCCACCTATATTGTTGATCCATGTAGTACATGTGAAGCATGTCTTCTAAAACTTGGTTTACACACTCAGTTTGACCATCCGTTTCTAGATGATAAGATGAACTAAAATTTAATTTAGTTCCCAAACCTGAATTTAATGTTTTCCAGAATCGAGATGTCATCCTTGATCTCGGTCAAAATGATTGTTTCTAGAACACCATGCAATCAAAATATCTCATGCACAAACCTTCTAGCAAGCACTAGGAATCATTAATAAGGTTCCTAGGTATAAAGTGAGCTACCTTTGTTAACTTGTCCACTACAACCAAAATCATATCATGATGGTTTTTGGTCATGGGCAGCCCTTGGATGAAGTCCATGCTAATGACTTTCCATTTGTGGTGTGGAATACTATGTGATACAATAGACCAACAATAGGGTGTGTATGCTCCACCTTTACCCTTTGACATTCTAAACAACTAGAAACATAAGATGTGATGTCCTTTTCATTCCTTTCTAGAAATATTGTTGTTTTATGTTTGTTGTCATTTTGGTTATTCTAGGATGACCAGAGTATGGTGCATCATGGAATTCACTGCAACACTTTTGTTCTAAGTTCGATTCCCTTCTGACAAACATAAATTTTGTTTTCAAAATGCAAAATTTTATCACTATTAAAACTAAAACCAACATATCTTTTGTCCTTCGGATCAACTTCTAGAGCTTCTTTTACTTACAAATAGTATGGATCTGTAATTGACTCTCTCATCACTTCTTCCTTGAATTTCATGTGCAAGGTTATGACAACTGAAATGTACTTCCTACTGGCTCAAGGCATCCACTACTTGATTTTCCTTGCCTTTGATATAACTGATATCAAATTCATATTGTGATAGAAACTCCAACCATCTCCATTGTTGTGCATTCAAATTGGGTTGTGTGAAGATATACTTCAGCCCCAAGTGGTCGGTTTTAGCTCAAATGGTTTACCCATCAAATAGTGCCTCCAAACCTGTAATGAATGAACTATTGCAGCCAATTCCAGATCATGAGGGGCATAATTATACTCATGAACTTTCAGTTTTCTCCCCTCATATGCCACAACATGATCATCCTATAGTAAAACCCCTCCTAATCCTTCTCCGATGCATCAGTAAAAATGTAAAATTTCCGTTTGGATTAGGAATGGTTAGGATGGAGAGCAGTAGTCAAACGCTCCTTCAATTGATTAAATGCTTTCTCACATTTATCTATCCACACAAAAATTTCTTTTCCTTCTTCTGAAGTGACGTTATTGGACCAACCAATCTTGAAAAGTCCTTCACAAACTTTGGTAGTATCCCACCAAACCCATGAAGCTTCTTACCTCATGCACATCCTTCGGTGTTGGCCACTCTACAATGGATCTTATCTTTGTAGGGTCCACAGAGATTCCATTCTCATTGATTACATGACCCAAATATTGTATCTCTTTCTGATAAAAAGCACACTTAGCCAAATTTCCATAAAGCTTGTTCCACCTCAAAATTTCTAGCATGATTTCCAGATGTGTGTTGTGCTCTTGTTCATTCTTGGAGTAGATGAGTATATCATCCAGGAACACAAGTACAAAATTTGTCGAGATACTGATAAAATATGTTGTTCATGAGATTCATAAATGCTTCCGAGCATTAGTGAGTCCAAATGATAAAACCCATGAACTCATAATGCCCGTAGCATGTTTCTAAATGTCATTTTGTGAATATCTTCCTCTTTGATTCTCAATTGGTGATATCCTACCTTAGGTCTATTTTAGAAAATACCATGGCACCTCTCATTTGATCGAAGAGATCATCAATCCATGGAAAAGGGTACTGTTCTTAACTGTTTCCTTGTTCAACATCCTATAGTCTATGCATAATCAAAGGGTTCCATCCTTCTTCTTCATGAAGATCACTGGTGCACCCCATGGTGACACACTGGGTCTTATCAAACCCTTTATGATGAGATCATGCATTTGAGCCTTTAACTCAATTATCTTTGTTGTTGTCATGTGATAAGGTGCTTTTGACAAAGGTTCAATGCCTAGTTTGATGTCGATTGTGAAGTCAAACTCCCTTTTTGGAGGTAATCTAGGTAACTCTTAGAAATACATCACTAAAGTGCTGCAAAAGTGGTGAATCAACCAAGGGTGATTTATTAGTTTCCTCTAAATCATCAATTTTAACAACAAAGAGTGTGCAACCCTTCCTCTTCACCCTTTTTCAACTTGCATGGCTGAAATTTGCCTTGCTGAAAATTCCTTTTTATTCCTTGAATGGTGGTTGGTTTCAGCTCATCATCAAGGCATTTTACATGTTTTTCTATGCATTCCACAACAACTTGGTGTTTGAATAGCCAATTGAATCCTATTATCACATCATAGGACCCTAATGGAGCTACATACAGGTTCACTTTAGTTGTGAAATTGGGTAGTTCTAATGCTACCATAGGAAAGCATTGTTCTACCTTGTGCCTAACATTGTTTCCAAACTATATTGTCCATGTGTTTTCCATAACACTAGCTTTCCTATGTAATTTTTTACTAAAACTTTAGAAATGAAGCATTCAGTTGCTCTGGTATCAATTAAAACTTTGATGGAATGACCAAACAACTTACCCAACACTTCCACTAGTGTAGCTTGATTTTCAGCCTCACGATTACCTACAATTGCATGAATTTTTTGATCAACATTCTTTTTTTACTTAGAAACCAGCTCCTTGTTTCTTTTGTGGGCACCAGTTTTCATAGTGCAGACCCCCACAATTGAAACAACCACCTACAGGCCCTTTATTTTCAGTTTTCTATGTGTTATTTGTAGCCTTAAACTACCCAAAATTCCTATTTATAAGGTTTATTTGTTGCATTTCTTTGGCCAAACCTAGGCTTGTTGCCCTCTCTTTTAACCCATGGTTTTTTTTTACAAAAACTAGCTGAAGGAGTGTTGTTAAATTTCTTTCTATTTTCCTCTCTATTAGCAGAGATAGATTTCAGTTTTTTCTTTCCTAATAGCCTTCTCAAAGACTACCTCCATAGTAGATGGACCATGCACATCCACCTCACCCCCTATGATGGGGTTGAGTCCCATAATGAACTTCCTAATCCTAAACTTTTCATCCTTTTGATATTGGGAACATACTTTAGAATAGTCTTGTAAAATACTCCCAATATTCAGTTACACTGAGCTTCCCTTGAGTTAAATTTTGAACTCAGTCATTTTTTTATCAAAGTATAGTTGGGGCAGCCAACATTGATGAAAAAATTTTAAATTGCTCCCATGATATAGAAGTAGTGTCTAGTCCCAGTTCAAATTTCTTTGTTATCCCACCATGATGATGCTTCTCGGAAAGATGAAAATCTCCCCAAAATATTTTAGTCTCCTCGAGAAGTCTCTTATTTCAAAATACTTCTCCATTTCACTCAACCATGATTCAGCCCCATCTCCCAAGGTTGTTCCATCAAACTTTGGTAGAGTTATCCTCTTAATATCATGGGATAGTTCTACTGCCAACCATGCCTTTTTTTCTCATGTTGCACCTCTTCAACATGATGTTCCTCATGGGGTTCATCCTCCATAATAATCTCTCTTCAAGAGGCTCATGATCACCGGTAACCTGTTGTTCCAAAATAACCATATGGTCTCATGTGTCTCGGAGGAGTTCAAGAATTTCTCACAACTATTCAGCAGGTGGAGGGCCTTCAACATTTCTTGAGGCTTCCCTTGAAACAATTTCTTTTCCTTTATGGGCCATCTATCCTGATAAAGGTAAAATAAGTTTAGATTAGCAAAGTAGACCAATAAGGTCCAAGAGCTGAAAACCTGCAGCTCTGATACCAAATGTAACAACCTTGAAATTCAATCCCAATTTAGTGAATTTTTTTTTAAATTTACAACAACATATAGACATTCCTCTACATTTATAATCAAAATTACTAGCTACAACTAGTTAATGCAACAAGTCAAGTTAATCAACAATGAATAGACATTCCTCTACATAATTTAATTAAGTAACTAGTTAAGGCTAGTTTATGCAACATGTCGTAATTATTTAATCCATCCTATAACATAGTGATAAACCCAGTGTAGCTATAAGGGTTAAATATCCCTGATCTCCATGATCACCCTTTTACATTCTCAGAATGTTCATATTTAGCCTTGTTGGTTTTACCACATTGTGCGGTAGTGAGAACTGGTGATTGATCCTCTAGTGTCTACCTAGGGTCACGTAGTAACCCCATCCTGTATCCTACACTTTGGGATTGAGGAATCATGGTGATTAGACAATGTACCCAACAAGCACATTACTTTGGCCAAAGTTTTCTAGTTGTACTATGTATGCTTAGATTAGATGAGTGCACAACTCATCTAAAATTGTCTTCCCATCACCTCACTATTTTCTCATCACAGTTATCTAGATTCATTAAGCTTAAGTAGATGAACATGTTATGACTCACTTAAGTTCTCATAACAAGTTCATTTACGCAAGCTCAAGGAACCCCAATGCCCATTGTTGGTTACCTACGGAGGCCTATCCACTGCTAATACATTTCCATATTAGGTAAGTCATGGGCTACTCGTAGGAATAGCCTACACCGTGCATTAGTACACAAGTTCCTGTAAGCATCATAATCATTCATGTGTACTTCCTTTCCTATCATATATTAATGTAAGTATTTAGTTACCATGCTTTGGAGACTAGGGTCATGATGAGTTTATTTTACCTTGTTGCCCCTAAATGCATTATTAAACATTTGGTTAAGGAAGGTGGTATTATACCCTTAAAGGGGTTCCCATTAGGTCAAAAGGCTTAATTAATCACAACAAGATTATTCTTTCTTTTTACCCTCCTAGTTAAGGTATTATTGACATCTCAAGGACTGCCCCTTATTCATTATTCCCAAAGGTCAATCGAGGTAGATTTATATCTTAGCTTGTTTAACATTAGTTAAGATTTTAGCCATTCCTAAGTGTAGAATAGATTAATAACACTTCTTGCATGAGACTAATCCCCTAGCTAGGTTAGACCTCCATACCCTAAGCTTATATTATAGACCCAATGAATTTATAGATATGGGCTGCATTATTTCAGTTCATACCTTGTTTACATTACTTTCAAATTTACTTCTTGTAGTGTGATTAATGGAAAATACCAAGACAATTACTCATATTAAGCCTTCTTACCTAAGAGATAAGAATAATACTTTTGCAAGTTAGACCATTAAAGAAAACAACCTTTAAACTCAATTATGAACCAAACATTGTGTCCACAATTATCTTGTTAAGGTAGAAATTTTATACACTTTCTTATAACACATCTTAGTATCCTAGCTCATCCATATTTATTCATGAAATGTAGGTTTTAATGACCATAGATTCATTGAAGGGATTCATTTAATCATCTCAAGGTCCTCCCATCATATTGTGTTAGATTATAACCTAAAATGTTATAAATGTATAGAAATCTTTCTTGATAAATAACTCCATTTTTAGTTCATAACCATTATCATTAGAAGCACAAAATATTTAATTGAAAGTTTCCTTATCTTGACATATCAATCGTTTCATTTTCTAACCGCTCATGGACATAAATAATACATTCACAACACTGCCATGAATTTGGTACAAATCCATTCTTCACTTTATTAATACTTAACAACTTACATCCACTAAGGACAATTACAAGAATACTTTGCCAAGGAAAATACATATATCCAACAATACATTTATAATTGGATCCAAGATCCGTATTACAACATTCAATCAATGCAAACTTCCTCAAGTTAGAGTGAAATGATCCAACCAACCTTATTTAACCTGCGACACTTGTAAGTTTGAGGGGTGTCAGTTCAATGAACTGGAAAGAGTAATCCTACTTGTTACTCTAAGTTTTGACTCTTAATTAAGATTGGTCTACGAAACTAACTCATTCACCCCGTAATAGTAGCAATGCTTCCGCAATAGTTAGGGAACTGAATTCCTCCAACAATCCCAAAGTTGGTAAGTGAAGAGATGTGGGAAATATATGTGTAGTTCCTCCTAAAGGTACACTCCACATATGTTTCTCCTACCTCTTCAATCACTAGTTGTGTGATTGATGGGGGAAACACCGGTTTCCGAACTATGTCGGATCCATTGTTATTGCACACACAACAACATTCCAATCAAATAATTTAACATATAAGGATCAAGGAAATAAAATTTATTTTGCATCCAACACTATTTCAGTTTAATTTCTCATAACATAAAAGTCAAACATATATATTTTCACCAAAAAATGGCTAAGTATGGATTTCTGAAAAAAATTTCGCTAGAGTTTCCCCTTGTATTTTTCACTTTTAAAATTTTCCAAAATTCAAATTAAATCATACATATACACAAATGAAATAAATGCTTAAAATAAAAGGTGTGGATCAAGTGATCCAACCCTTTGAGCTATAAAATCTTAGGATATGAAAGAAAAATGAAATCTAACTAAACAAAGGAAATTTATAATTCCAGCTGATTTTATCAGCATGTTTTTACCCTTGCGGTGTGCTTATTTCATAATTATTTGTTCCTGTAAGAGAGTTACTAGCTTGACTAGCTTATTGGCAAGAATTTCATTTTCTTTCACTTCACAACCAACAATGAGTTGAGTTACATGCAACATTTAGAAGCTAAGTAAATCATTACAACCCAACTCCTTTCAAAATTTTTTTGCATAAATTTCAAAAACATAATACCCACATTGATTTTGCATTTCCAATAGTTAGATATTTTACCCAAATTTGATTTCACATAAAATCCATCATTTTTTTTTTCATAAATCTCAAAAAAAAATACCCACATTGATTTTTTCATTTCTAATTAAATCAAATATTTTACTTAAATCAATTTCATTCATAGTCATCATGTTTTTTTCATAAATCTAAAAAAAAAAATACCTACATTGATTTTTTCATTTCCAAAGAATCAAATATTTTACCCAAATCAATTTCATTCATAAATCATCACGTTTTTTGCATAAATCTAAAAAAATAGAATACCCACATTGATTTTTCATTTCAAAATAGTCAAATTTTTGCCAAAATCAATTTACTTCACAACCATCACATTTTTAATAATTCTTAAAAAAAAAAAAATACCCACATTTATTTTTTTCATTTCCAACAAATCAAATATTTTGCCAAAATCAATTTCATTCACATCCATAAGATTTTTTTCGCATAAATCTAAAAAAATATTTTCCCACATTTATTTTTCAATGTTTCACAAATTAACCACCATCAAAGAAAAACATGCAATAAATAGAATTCAAGCAAGGAGAAAAATCATGAAATTTTCAACATATGCAACCCCAACAAAAATGGAGAGGCTGAGAGACCCATCTAATCAAAAATCAAAACAAAGGGGAGCAAGGAAGAAAACCCTTTCCTGCAAGTCAATTTCTTTTGTTTAATTTTCCTCCAAACCAGTTAAAACCCTAGCCAATTTGTTCTAAATGCAGCCATTCAAGCTTCTCTAAATAACTAGAACTTTCACAATGCACACTTCAATGGAAATAAAAGGGCTCTGAATAAAAATGCCTCCACCCTCACATATAGGCAAAAATTTCAGCAGAGTGACTCCAAGATGGGAGCTCTCTCACAAGTTGAATGCCAAATAAACTCCCAATACCCATCTTTTCTTTTTTCCCACATAATCTCCAAAAACCTAATTCATATTTACTCTCCTTACCCACCATCTACCAATTGGATGGAGAGAAGTCTCATGCCTTCGTGGGTGGGGACTCTCTTTTTTTTTAAAAATTTACATATTCAAACAATAGTCTAAGTCTCCCCAAATATGTGGGTTTCCATTAAAGTGGATAAGGAATAATTAAAACATTGACCACATTGTCACTCAATGCCACTTTATGATTAAATCCACAACAATAATACCTTTAGATAAAAATTATGCCTTTACGGTGTTCAATCACTATGATTTTAATTTTGAAGTCAAATAATATTAAATCAAACATTTCTTATCAACTCAATGGGGGTGGTAGTATGCCGAATTAAATTCAATCTCCATAGTCATAAAGTATCTAGCACATCAATACAATCAAAATCGTAAATCAAGGTTTCATATAAAACAAACTACATAGGATAATACCATTCGCGGTAGTATTTAGTTGTCTAAGTACTTAATTTTTAATTAAGTACTTAAACAACTAAGTACCGTCAATAATAAAAAAATATTTAATTAATCCTATAAACATCCATTTTTTTCATTTTTTGTATTTATTGGATTAATTAAATCCATATTAATTTATATGATTTCTTAGATGTATTTTCTTATTGGTATGACAAATCGTAATGGTCATGGCTGACCTAGAATTGTTTAGGAGTTTATTCATGTATATAAAGTGAATATATTTGATCGTTTGAGCTAGTTGTGTGGAGAGAAATATGTGTGAGCAAGATGGGAGTTTGAAAGAGGTGTGAGGGATTTAAAATAGATCTGAAAGAGTGTATAAAGGTTTGAGAAGAGTATATGAGCAAGTGTGGAAGGTCATTAGACCTAGTCAGCTTATGAAGAAGTGATTTTGAGTGAAGAAGGAAAAAGTGTGTTTGAGAAGGGTTTTGAGTAAGAGGAATGGGTGTTCATAATCACCTTATAGGGTCAGGTTGATCACCTTAGGGAGGTGGTAGCCTCCTTGTATAGTGGGTGTTCCTTGTGAAGTTGGTGCTTCACTAAACAAATCTTGTGTGATGTGTCATATTCATGCAAGTATTTTGAATTGAGTAATATATTTAGAAGTTTCAATGGTTTTTCTTCCCCTTGAGGGTTTCCCACTTCATATTTTGTGTTCTTTTTTAATCTCTTAGTGTACATTCTTTTTTTGTTAATAAGTTCACATTGATGAATGGTTAATGATTAATGGTTCACACAAGTTAAAGTAATTGAAGTAAAATTTTGAAGTATTCACCCCCTCTTAGACCATTATGCTTCAAAATTGGTATCGAGAATGGTCCTTTTGAATAATTTTAATCACTTGAATGAGATCCTTTAAAGCACTAAAATAGCAAGTCAATAGAGTGACACTTCTACCAAAAAAGTTCCCTTGTTTTATGGATCAAAATATGCATTTTAGAGAATTAGGATGAGGACTCACATCATCCTTAAGATGTGGCATTCAGGATTCTATGATAGATGTGTATACTATATCTAAAACTCCTCTAACCATTATTTCATAAAATAAGGCTAACAATGAAAACTCCAAGGCAATGAATGAAATCTTGTGTCGACTATAAAAATTAGAGCATGTCAAGGTTATGCATTATACATCAGCTAAGGAAATTTGGGAGAAATTCGCGGTCATCTATGAAGTATATTCCAAGGTGAGGATGGAAAAGCTTCAAACTTTCATAAATCAGTTTTAAATCCTAAGGATGAAGGAAGAATAATCTATTGCATCTTATCTACTCGAAGTTGATCACATGGTCAACACCATCAGAGGGTTAGGTGAAGAAGTGAAACAAGAAGAAGTGATGTTAAATGTGTTGAGAACTATCACTCCTAAGTTTGATTCTAAAGTATCTACCATTGAGGAAGCCAAGGATTTGAAGCTCATGTTGATGGATGAGCTATATACCATCTTGACTGCATATGAGATGAGGATCATATATTCTAAACCTATCAAGAAATAGATTAATTTCAAGGATGAGAAGAAGTCAAAGTATAAGAATACTAATGATGATGATGTTGCTCTTGAGATTGATGATGATGAAATAATTTCCATGTTTGCTAGAAGATCGAAACCTAGTTCATGTCAATACAAAGTAAAGTTTCCTTTTAAATGCTTTAACTATGGTGAAATATGTCACTTTTCCAACAAGTTACCTCATAAGAATAAGCATGAAGATGATGATGATCATGATGAATATCATGACAAGAAGACTCACAAGTCATAAAAGGTAAGAAGAATTTCAAGAGGTTTGACAACAAGAAGAATTACAAGAAGAGTTTCTAAACAAAGAAATAATGTTTCTCATTTGAGGAAAGTAGTGACGATGGTGTTTCTGAATTTGATTTTGAATATGAGAATGGAGATATAGGTGATGAAGTCTTTTTCATGGCTAATGATGCTATGAGCTCCAAAATTGAAGAATCCCTATTGTTTGGTGATTCATGCATGAATTCTGAGATAGAAAAAGATGACCTAGAAATTGAGCTAATGTGTGTTGATATTGAGTTAAAGAATGATGAGAAGAGTAACAATAATTTGATAGCACAATTCAAAGAATATGAAGAAAAAATTCATGATCTTGAAGGGAAGCATTGGTCTGAAACTAGTAAGCTTGATGAGACAACCAATCAGTTATAAATGTAGGTAAGTTCTATGACTACAATCCTATAGTCCAAGGAGGAATAATGATTAATATTGAAGAATAAATCATGTTTTTAAGTTTAGATCTTTCTAAAGCAGCTAACAAGGTTAATTCATTCCAAAATTCTAAGAAGATCTCTAAGGATCTTGATGATCTCTTAGGCAGGAAAAGATCTAGTAGAGACGGACATTTTAGATTCAAGTAAGACCTTAAAGGAAAATAATTGATGCAAGATGACATTGTTCCATGAAATTATATTGAAGGAAAAATCACCAAAGAAGAGAACAAGGATAGAAAATACAAAATGAGAATAAAAATTCTATAAGGCATCCCAATGCATCAAGGTATGAAAAATATTTTAATGGCTATTGTTATACTTGTAATGGTTTTGGGCATAGAGAAAAGGAGTGTAGAAGGGTAGTCAAATATTATCACCCATGGAGGGATAGTAGATATGAACAGTCAAGGAACATTACATGTTATAACTGTCATGAAAAAGAACACACTGCTAGATACTACCTATATGAATCATCTAGTCAAAATTAGAGAAATGAAGGTCCTAGAGGTAAGAATAAAATGGTATGTTTTAACTACAATAATGTTGGACATGTGGCTAGATACTATTTGTATGGTCCTACAAGGAAAATCAGGAGGTTTCAGATTCCTAGAGTGCAAGAGAAGAGGTAAGGCAAGTTGTGGGAGCCAAGAGTAAATAATGTCATTCCACTAAAATCAGATGTTGAAGCAAAGCTAGAAGATTTACAGGTCCCCGATCAAAAGAAGGAGAGGAAAATTGAGTCACAAGTGACAAAGAGGTCATGGAACCTCTTCATATTTTTATTTTAGACTCTTTGTGTAGTAGGATGTCTCTACTAGGAACCTTACATACATTTTCCATCTATATGAATCATGGTGATAAAGAGGGAGATTAAATGGTTTGGAGTATGGAATTTTAGGAGTGTAATCATGATGGAAATATGATCTCATTTGGTTCTTGAAGTTCTCCAACTTAATTATAATTTGGTGCAAGTATTAACATAGAGCAAGGAAAGCTAGATTCATGAAGAGAAAGTCATTCATTTTGTATGATGACTTGATCATACCATCAGATACATGGTATAATGTTGCATTCTAGGTATGTTGGTGTGTTGGCTAATTCTATATATTGTATCTTAGTCATTGATTCATGATTTTAGGTGTATCAAGTGTGATTATACATCATAGAGGTAGTATGGAGAAGGTTGAGTATTTTCAAGACTGTTAAGATCAAAAGATGGGCTCTTCAGTTGATGTGTATTGTTAAATGTCTATGTATGGATGTCCTGGGTATGTAGTGGTGTCTAAAACAGAGAGTATGGAAGGTCAAGATGGTTTGTAAGGATATACAGGCCTATAATGAAGAGCTAAATATGACAAAGTTCTATGGAGAGTATGCATATGCATCATAAGTTGAGGTATGAGTTTATCCTTGTAGAGATAATTATGTAGTAAGGACAACCATGTCTTGATACTGCATATGTATGAAGATTCATGATGTTTTATATGATTACATGAGTTTATGTGGAGCTTTAGTGCTCATTATCCTTGAAATTTGAAGCTAGGATTGTATAAGGACAAGTATGAGTGAATATTGCATCATGATAGGGTACAGTATGTTGTTGTGTATTGTAATAGTGAGTTACGTGTGTTTGAAGACTTCATGAAATAGAGAAGTTGGTGTTGATCTTCAAGAAGGCATCTAAAGTTCCAATACGAGATAGGAAGGTAGGGTTGGATGTTTTTGAGCATACTAAAAGGGGATCTTGTCATAATCTCAAACAATTTGTGATTGCATAAAAGAATACTGAAAACACATAAGAGTTGCTTCAGGACTATGGCATTGGTTTTGAGCCTTATCCATAGAATTTTTAAAAGGTATGTGATCTTGTTTTTACATATATAGTTATAAGATGATGGTATGTTGTCAAAGGGAGAAATAAGGTGTTGTTTCATGTGCTTAGTATGTTCCTCTAGAAAGGATAAATTTGACAATTTTGGTCCAAGTGGAGCTTTAGGGCTCTTGGTCCCGAAAGTTATTTTTAGTATGTATAGGAATAGTCAAGTCAATTTTGGGTCTCTCTAGGCTGGGCCAGACTAAATAGGAGTCCAACATGTTGTTGTTCTCAAAAATTTGGTATGTAGTAGTATATTTCATGATGTGCATCTGCTTAGGGGGTCTATAGTACTCTCATGAAAGCCAAAAAAGAGTTTAGAAAAGGATAAAAGGATATTGAGATGGGTTGATGATTTTGGTTGATTTTTCCAACCAACATATGTTCTTAATATGTTGTTGAAGGTGAAGACTATATGCTACATGTATGTGTTTGGTCATTAATGTAAAAATGGGAAGAAGTATCAAGTTGTTTTCCATCAATGACAAATGGGGAGATTTTTGGCATGTGTGTGCTTGTGTTATCATTGATGCAAGAGACATTAATGACAAAGTGTGATGAAAAGGAGTGCAAGAGGAATATTGAAGTGATGATGACATGGGTAGACAAGTAGTGGCATGGTTATAAGAATGAAGAAGGTGAGAGTTGTTTGGCTAAGTAGGCCTAATCATGAGGTCTAATCATCATAGGTGATGGCACATGAAGGATAGAGATGCATGGAAGTTTTGAAGCATGGTAGAGGTATGGAGAGCATGTTGGGAGTGTGTTGAGACATTCATAGAGGTCTCAAAAGGTGATTGCAAGGTGAGAGAATGGTTTGTAGGTCTTCATCTAGACCTAGTCTAGGTACTTTGTGGTCTAATAGAGTATGAGGGTAAGATGTAGAGACCCTCATGGGTTTGATACATGTTGTCTCAATGATGTTATGACCTTTTGAAGATATTTGAAGAAAAGGTATGGTGTTTATCTACTCTATCTAGGTCTAAACTAGACCTAATTTCATGATCTAGCTAGGAAATTCATGGTGGTCAAGAAGATTCAGATATAAGAATGATTAAATGATCATTAGGGAAGTTAAGAGAAGTTTTCCTAGAGTTGTGGGTCAAATTTTAGGGTTCTATGTTAAATATTTACATGTTATGAGGTTTTTAGTCCTACCGAGCTCAAGATGGTGAGTTTCCTAGCTTGATATGAAATGTTTTTTGTTGGTTGGAATGTGCAAAGTTTTCACTGGGACTTGATTCTTTCAAGGATGTTGAGGCATGGATTAAATAAGGTTTTAGAGTTGGTATGAGATCAAATGAGGCCATCTTCTTTATGAACAATTGCTAAGAAGCCAAGGAGGTTAAAAACCCTACCTAAACCCTAGTTCATGAGAGATGAAAGAAAACTTGATGGTGTGAGATCAAAATTCATTGAATCATAAAATTTTATGATTTGAGGATGGAAAGGAATCTCCCAAATTTTAGATGGTGGTGATTTGGAATCTTGACTATACATGGAGCACACTCATATTTACATGTTTCCATGAAAATTTGATTTGATCTGAAGTTTGTAATTTGACTTATTACCTAAATTGTTTTTTTGAGTAGATGGGGAGCTATACTAGATGTTTGAGGTGATTTCAGAGAATGGTAAATCCATTTGGAGGTCTGCACATGTCCAAAAGTGAGGACTTGTTCTTAGGCCTAATAGGGAGTTTGTAGCAGTCATGGTGAAAGGAGGTTCTTGGGCATGTTTTCCCTAAGAGGAGGTAACTAATGACTATGGAGGTGTTTTATAAATATAATTTTACATGATTCATTATTTTTTTGAGGTCTACAAGTCATATTTTTGGAAAGGTTGAGGTCACAAGTTGACCTACTTGACAAGGTTTAAGAACAAGTGAAGGTACCTTGATGAAATTGGTCTGAAAGACCAATATCTTGGCTTGGTTCATGATTCCTATCCATTTTATATTTATGAGGGGTTAAAATTTATCCTATTACATGCATTGATAAGTTTTGAAAGTTTCAGCATAGGTGTGAGAAGGTCAAGTTTCAAGATGGTTTCTCGCAACATATGTATCCTAAAAGGAAAAGATGTTTTGATGGCTCTATGGGCTGATTCATGAAGTCTAAAGTGGTTTTTGTGTTCTTTGGGTTAGTGTATTTCTAATTAGTGGTTTCTTGTCTTGTTTTAAGTGATATTTGGGACCTTGGTCTTCATCTTTGAATATTTATCTGTTGGAGTTCTCAAAAGGAGTATGAAATAGTCCTACTTATTGGTGTCATGACAAAAATGGATGATGTAGATGTTTATGAGTTTTTGGAAGATTTTGATAGGATTTCCTTGAATTTATGAAGCTTATGGAGGCATGATGGAGTTACCTTATGCCCTTGGAGTCCATAAAGTTCTCGGTGAAGATGAAACTATCCTTTTAGGCCTAGTTTTGCATAATGAGTGTCTTAGTATAGCGCCGACCTATATGGTCCTTTAAATGTAAATTTATATGATGTCTTAGATGTATTTCTCTGGTATGACTGACCTTAATGGTCATGGTTTAGACACCTAAAATCAGTATCTCTACCCTTTTTCACCTGTGTGTGCATACTTATTTTAATTCATCCCTTGTATTTAAATGCCCATATCAAGTCCCATTAATTAATTAAGCCACATTAATTAATTATTCAATCAATTA
Source organism: Taxus wallichiana var. yunnanensis (assembly GCA_018340775.1). NCBI lineage: Eukaryota > Viridiplantae > Streptophyta > Pinopsida > Cupressales > Taxaceae > Taxus > Taxus wallichiana. Next base: position 349,625,371 of record CM031240.1, on the reverse strand, counting down.
ATATTTTACCTTGCCTTAATAAACCTTCTAATTAGGATGTTTTTATCCTACACATAAATCCCCTTTCTTTTCTAGCTTTCTTCCTATCTATTTTTATGCCCTAACTACCCATGATTTATCCCCAAGCAAGATAATCTTGCACAATACTTTAAAGCACCCTTCCAACTCTTAAAAACACAAAATCATGCCAAAAACACAAAAATATTTCCCATTGGGGAAACTTTCCCCATATCAATGATAAACCAACCTAGTCATCAACCCTATAAAACCAAGTTTAATCCTTCCAAAAAGATTTGAAAATCATTAGATGCATGTGAATTTTGGAGCTCTCTCATGACTAGTGAATTTCCTCTCACGCCTGAGCATTCCTACAATATTTATAGGCCTCCTTTGGATGCTCTTGCATCACTCACATTCATCCTTTGTGAGCTTATCATTATCTTGGTATTGATTTAATCATATTTTTATCATATTATCATTGTTTTTCTTTCTTCTAACATTTTACAAGTTCAGATTAGTCTCTGCAACACTCAGAGCTTCTCCAAAACCTTCTTTTCTAGCCTCTCTACTTATAGGTTTTCTTTTTCATCCATTTACCTTCGGCCTTATCTAGCTCTAATACAGTCATAGTCAACCCACCTGCTCGCCGTCCGACTAGGGTCCTGATTCTCAATCTACCTTCATCCATCTCTTTTTCTTGCCATTTTCCTTTTTTTCTTCCTCCTCGGACCCCCTCTGCGCAGTTCACTCTAGCATATTCAAACCTTTGTAGCTTCTAGATTACACTCAAATCCTACACGATCTATATATTTCTCTTACACTCTAGATCCTTTTGCCCAAGTTGTTGTCGACTTACATTACATGTGCGCTTTGGGTCATCATCGACCTAGAATAGGTAACCCATAATTTACAGTTCTTTCAATTGAATCAACTTCTAGATCAATTTTAATCACTTCTTAGATTCAGTATACTTTTGTTTTTACATATTATCTACTATTCTTGCTTTATTTCACTCTTTCTAAACAAATGGGGGTTGACATCCGTGAAAGGAAGCTAATCACTTCTTGGAGCCAACATTGTTTGGGAAGCCCCCGCATAAATCTATCTAATCAATCCCATTTTAGTTTATCTTATTTATAGGTCATCAACTACAATGAGGATTCATCATCACTTTACACTGGTTATCTATCACATCACATCTAAGGTACTATAAACCCTCCATGTAATGAGTTGTTATTTTCTTTCAGTAGCTACTTCATTCATTTGATTAGGAATGGAGAAACTCTGACAACATTCTTGGCACTCTCGTGGGACCATCCTTTGGTGATCCCTTTATTTTTATATTTTCTTACTTCTTCTGTCTTCTACTAACACTACAATGCGAGGCCCTACTTCTTACTTTCTCGTGTTGCTTTGGCTGCTAGATTATGCTCCTCTTAAGATCAGATAAAAGGAAAAGCTTTATCTAGGTTTTCCTCTTTTTCCTTATTTGATCCTTTTTGCATCGTATTTCCCTTTCCTGTGTGTTTCCTCATCAAAAGATCACACTTTAATTTGGTTTTAAAAATAACCTTTCTTTTTTACATCCTTCTTGCTCACATAGCTTAAGTAGGAGGTTAACTTGTTACATTTCATAATCCTCACACACAACCTGAAACTCACAAATCAATTAACACATCAAAACAACCTTCTACCCGAAAATTGATTAGAATTTCATCACCCAACAGATGCCACTTATGACTCTCACAAGCCATAACAAACCTAAAACCATACATAGAATTCCTTCTTCTAGGTACCTCATTATCCATCCCTTTTTCTTTTTCACATTCTTAATTAAAAACAATCAAAAATAATTGTTTTCTTGACTTTCTTGATTTAAAATGGAACACAATTCTACCCTAAATGATTATGCATAAACCATGATTGATATCTCATGCTTGCCTCCTTCTAGCCCCATCCATGAGTTCTTTCTCTATAGATCACACCAACTAATATAATCTATCCCACCACCTTGGACCACCCCTACTTCATCTGACATCCCCATGCCTATCCCATCTAATGACATCCCCATTCCTCATGTATCATATCTTCCCATCCAATCCCAACCATCTTATCATCTTCCTCCTTCCCAATCTTATACATCCCCTCAACCAATATGATCTTCACCACTCCCTAACATCTTTAGACAACCCTTTCCTAACCCATATTTATCGACCCCACCAAAAAAATATAACCCATTTTCAATCAACACCATACATCGACACCTACTTCTATATCTACCCCACTTATCTCATCATCACCTACTCCCATCCTTGATATTGTGCCCATGTCTCCTTCGAGAGCTATCCTTGTATCAACAATACCCACAACCTTGCTTTCCATTGCTTCTCTCATATATACATCTAGTCTAACTCTTACCACATCCACATTAGATTTGACTGCACCCACTTCTTCATCCACACCTATCCTACCTCAACTTACCATGACTACCCCATTATCCATACCCATCCTAAACACACCCATCACTACACTTATATCTACTACGCCAAAAATCCACTCGTGTATGTCTTTACATTATTATCACACATGTCTTTACCCATGACCACGTCATCAACTTTATCTCACTAATGCACATCTACTATTTCCACATCTACATCTATTTTTACACCAATCACACCTTCTCAATCTACAAACATATCCACAACACCTCCCGAAAAAACCTAAAACAAACATTGAGGACATTCATATCTCTTCCACCAAACCTCTCATTTCCATGACAAACAATCCAAAATCTACATCACCTCCCTCTCACATAGACTTCATCAACCACATGATCCAAACACCCCTTCTTCTATCCACACCTACACTGTCATTGATCCTACACCATTATCTACCTCATCCACTTCATTGGATACCACTCCCCCATCCACATCTATTCCACCATTACCCATCATACCATCCATGGAATCAATCCCAGATCCCTCTTTCTACACTTCTACCTACACCTACCACATCAACCATCATAACCACATATCCTACATCATCATCTTCTCCTCCCACATCTTTTGAAGAATATTGGAGAGAAATACAACTTGCAGTAGCCATAGGTGACCCACTTGTCTCCTCTACACAACTAGACATTTCTTCACCTTAGAAAAATCATGCAGAAATTGCTTCCTCCATCAGCCACAACATCATCTTCAAATCCACGAGTTGAAATCATTATCATTCGTGCCAAGGGTTTTCCTTCACAAACCAAACCTAAAATCCTTAGTACTCTTCCAAAGCAATCCCTTGTATGGCCTCATAAGAAGATATACTTTCCTCTGATAAAAACCAAACCTACACCATCCATCTGGGGACCACATCCATCTATCTGAGGACCATATCCTTTTTCACAACCAATCAACCAATCTAAATCCAAATAAATTTAATCCCTCCTACGGCCCGCTCCTTCATCAAGAAAACTCCCATCTGCCACATAGTCCAAACTAACATCATCTAGCCCTTCTTCTTCCAGGACACCGAATTCCTTCAAAACTGAAAAATAAACCACCCAAACATCAAAACAATTCATTCCCATCATTGACATCCTAAACGTCTTCAAAACCATATCCTTCCACATACATCAAATCCTATGCACTCCTCCCATGACATATACTCCAAATTTCTATTATCACACTTGGGACATGACATTGAACTATGTAAGTCCCTACATACCATCATCTAGGATCTCATAGAGAGAGAGTTCTTCTTTAGACTCTCCTTCTTTGTATACTATCTCATCCATGATTGATTCCATTATTATTTCTTCCTCTTCATCTGTAGGATTCCCTAGGTCTCCTCCATCCACCACTTCTTCACGTGTCGATCCGCTTAGCAAGATTCCTCCCTTTTTCATGGATACGCTTCACCTTGATATACCATCCTTATGATTTTTTATCCTATAATCCATACATATGTATCATCCTGTCTCATTTCACTTATCTTGTTATCCATAATATTATCCACACTCTTCTCGATAGGGGATAATATTCCCTTGTTATTGATTCTTCAACATATTCTTCCTCATCATCTTATCCCCACAACTTCTTTGACACTAGGGGACTTCACTCTAGGATCTGTCTGCTTGTGGATTGGATCCTCTCCATACCTAACATTATCTTATTCTATCTATCTCATCTCATCTAATCATATCAGCTAGTTTATCCATCATCTTCTCCTCCTAACACTGCCTTTGTGGCCATATATGTGCTTCCTTTGGGAGCACCATGGCTTTATCTAAGGTCCACCCTCATGGTCATGTGATCTTGTCCTAAAATCATTGTAGTAACTATTATTCTTGTTTTCCTAATAAAAATTCATTTACTCAAGCTTTATGATCCTTATCTACCTTATCTCAACTTATATAGACTCAACCTTTCTATCTATAACTCCCCTATCATAGTAGGGGGGTCTCATAAGTCTTATTAATCCAAAATATTCACAATATCATCATTTTATCATCATTGTTACTAAATACTTCAAAAATGGGTGGAAGCAATTCCCCTCACTTCAACCAAATATTGTCCAATCATTAACTTTATCTACTAGCACATCATTTTCCACTTCATTGTTCCTCAAAAAATCATCACAGATAACGGAAAGTATTTTTTTAAATATCTTAAGAATTTTTCAATTCATTTAACATCTAACCTATCCTCAAGCTAACGACCAAGCCAAAGCCATAAATAAAACTCTTTGAAACATTCTTGCCAAGACTATTGACTAGTCAGGATGTGACTGGCATCTCCATCTTCCTTTTGCTCTTTGGGTTTATCGAACTAGCATCCGTACTTCCATGGGGGCTACACATTTTCACTTGTGTATGTATCAAGTTATTATTCCTCTCAAAGTTCAAATTTCATCTTTACGTGTGTCCCTTCGTGACTTCATCTCTGATGAATACTATCACCAAGAACGTCTAACACAGCTTGAGTTATTAGATGAGTGTCACCTTTTCACTCTTAAACATAATCATGTTTATCAAGAGCACATCAAGCATACTTACAAAATCATATCAAAGAACATGACTTTAATGTCGGTGACCTCGTTCTCAAAGAAAATCGAATGTCACTACTCTAGAAAGGAGCCAACACAAAATGTTTCCCCTAATTGGATTAGACCATACATTATCACATATAAGTATGGGTCGGGAGCCTATCGATTGGCCTCCCTTGATGGTAAACCGAAGTGGAACCTCTTAACACACTACACTTGTGACCATTCTACTATTAGTATGTCTTCCAGTGAGCTCTTAGTCATATTCTTAGATCATCCCTCCATCATTAGCCTCTTCCATCTCTCATCATAGTGATTTGGAACTATGTGGTCATCTGTCACTTTCCTAGATATGACCTTAAATATGAGCACCACGGCTCTGCTCATAGCATATTCCTTAGGAATAATTTCTCCCTTTTGGTGAGAAATCTGCAATCATTACATCCATCCCCTCTCATTCACTTATTAGAGCCATACAAAGGGTCCTAGGGTGTCTCTTGTACAATCATTGTCCCCTCCTAAGTGTTCTACTTAGCTAGTCCCAGCTCTCCCCCATGTCAAAATAAAAATCAAAGGATGCTCCAATAAAAATTCAAAATTTATTAAAAATAGATTGCTCCCTTTTAGACAGCTAATCATTCAAAGAGAGAGAGAGAGAGAGAGAAAAAAATAAATCAAATCAAATAAATATACCAATCCATCGAAGGATGGCTATCATATATGTTATCTTTTTCCATCCATATTACACATGTATAAAGTAGTTCATACCCTCAAAGGATGGATACTCTTTTTATCATGGTGTTAAAGGCTTCCCACATTGATCATCCTTCCATTTTATTTACATCCTAAGAAAGCTTCCTACATTGATCATCTTTCTTATAACATTACTTTTTCCCGTTCCCAGAGCTAGAGCATAGATTTAGGGAACACCACTAATGGAGAACCCTTTTCCAAATATAAAGTTACATCTCAAACCCCTTTTTTGTTTCAACATTAGGTATTTTGAGTTTGCGAGAATCGAATCGAAATGAGGCGCCACGAAGTAGTTGCACTCCAACTGAAATCGTGATAGCTCCAGCCAGTAATTGCAAGAAAGAACTTGCTCAACAAAAAAAAGCTTGCATATAGAGGAAAGAAAACAAAGTGTCTTGGCATGCTCATAAATGAATAGTAAAGGAGTACATATAGGGTGCTGAGTAACCCTAGTGTAGGACACACATGAAACCCTAAACCTAACCCTAAACCTAACCCATGTGAGATGACCCTCCAATATGAGAGGAGGACACATAAGATAACTCACACTAACACCCCCTTCATCAAAGTTAGGGAAGCTATGATGATTCGAGACGGAAAGGGAAGACACTCCTAAACAACTAAGAAATATGTGTCAATGGGGCCTAGCAACTAAAGGCTTGATAAGGTGCCCATATATAAACACAATCTTCCTAGAAGAAGAAGAAGAAAAGAAGGACTACATAGCCCGAAGAAGATGAGCAGCTATAGAAGACCTCACCCCAAGAAGAGACCGTAAGTGAAGAAACTTCATCTCAGTGAAGGGCTTGGTGAATAAATCTGTAATTTGATTAGCTGTCTGAATGTACTAAATGTCAATGATACCATCATGAATAAGCTCCCATATGAAGTGCATATGGATCTCAATGTGCTTCATTCGCTAATGTTGAACTGGATTTCTAAAATAGAGATAGTGCTCATGTTAATCAGTTGCTACACCAATAATTTCATCTATTATCTCTCTATGATCTTTGATATGACTAATTGTTATTGAGTTCATCCTAACACATGTTTTGGTCACATGTGGCTTGTGTTATTCAGATCCACTCTTGTTTACCTCGAATGTAATTAGAGGCATATTTTCTTCGTTAATTCCTTGATATGACATAGTGTCTTTCATACCTATAGGTCGCCATCTTTAGTCACTTTCTATCACTAATCCTTTTCACACCTATCTCTCATCCATATTTAAATGCATCTTTTGTTATCTCAATCTACCTATCTATCCTAAACACATCAATCTTTACTTATATTGATCAAAAATTAGTTCTAAATTAAATTTTCATCCACATCACATTGTATCCATTCATCCCATCATCATGATCAAATTCAAAATTAACATGTAATCATTCCTCATTAAACATACAAAAATCCACATCATCAATCATCCATACATGTAAAAATCCAAAGCAGCCATACATAAACAATAAACAACATCATCATCACAAATCAAATGATGAACATTACATAACACACATATATTAAATCGTGAAAAATCATAATCATATATATATATATCAAAATACGTTGTTTCAATACATCATTTCCTCTAATGGGGATCTCTTAAAGTAGAATATCAATGAAACCTAAAAAGTGAATATCATAAAGCCGGATATCCTCCCCTACAAGGTAGATCCTTGTTAGGAAATTAAATATTAATGTTTACATTATAGTTTGTTAGCTAATATTTAATATTGTTATATATTAAATATTAGGTTTGAAAGAATATATTGTTTCAACAATATATTATTCATAGAGTTTGTTATACCCGTGAATAATATTCCTCAATTATCAGAAACTCCTTCCTATTTTCTAGGATGTTGATTTGCTATTATTATGGCTATATAATAGCCTTATGTATTGCACTAAGATATATTGTGAATTAATATATTATTCTGTGTGTTTTACCTGTGCAAGTCTGATCCAAAATCAATATTTGGTATCAGAGCGTAATGGATCCTTAAGAGTGTAGGTGTAGCTTGGAAGATCCTCGATGGTTCGAATGACATTGATATAATTTCTTATTGATTTTCTTTTAGTTGTCTCAGACTTCATTTATGCCTCTCATATCTGCAGTTATCCAGTCAATGTTCGAACGAATCTATCAACCTGGAGTCGAATCTGATGGTAATTTTTATTTTGATTAATAATTTGGATTCTACATCCATTTTCTGCATGTATCCTTGTGTCTGCCAGTGGGAGGAAGACCGTATTCATCGAGTCAGAGTTGGAAAAGAACTCAGATTCTTTCTTGACATCTCAGACATTCGCAGATCCATTTGTATTATTTCTGGGCAGATACAAGCTCAGCTTGTGAATTAATTCGTTGGCCGAATGTTTTTATTCATTAACATCTGATTCAAGTGATCCAAAGCGGAGTGTTATCCAGTGATCCAATAATCCAGGGATTTTATTCAGTTAACATTTGGTTGTTCCACATTAATGATGTGCAGTCTCTTGAAACTCCAAGCATCTATGATATTCAGGAAAAGTTTGATAATGGCATAGTGGTTGATGATCAGAATTTCGTAGTAGAAGCGTCTTTACCAGATCTAGCTAAATAGGTTTAATCTCTGTGCATATGTGATAGAACCAAATTGTATTGTGGTGAACAAGGGCGTTCAATATATGTCTTCACAGTCAATACAACCAATATCGATTCCCAAAAATTTACGTTGAATCATTGCAATGGCAGATTTGATCTCGGGCCTCTACATGATTATTGTGAACTCCTTCAACATGATTTGTGACAGGATTCAAGCTTCAATTCACCGTGAACAATTCAGTGAGGTAGATCTACGATATTTCATCTTGGTGCCTAAATAAGTTTTCCCATAAGCTAACATATTTCTTCTATACAGTTTATTAAGTTTGTGTTATTCTATGTTGTATGTCCAAAAATATTTTTGATCAAGTTTTGTTATCAATATAGTTTTCTTTTTATTTCCTCGTTCAACATCACCATCATCTAGAGGAATGTTTTCACTATTTTAGTCTTACATCCAGCCGTCCCTTTTGTAATTAAAAAGTTTTTATTATTTTACGGTCCATTGTGTTCTAGTAATTTTGTCTTTGTAATGTTATTGTAAATCAAGTTTGTGTTTTTTGGGAGTCTTCAAAAGTATAAAGGTAGTCTTGTTGAGTTAATTGTTGTTTTTAAAATCAAGTCAAAAATCACGAGTCGAGTGGTAACTAAGAGTCATATTTCATAGTTGATTCTTCATATGTTATGAAGTCCTTGTTGTTTTGTCAAAGTCATGTAATTGTAAAAGTCAAATAGGTGATTTTAGGTGGTGTCAAGAGTCTTGTCAAAAATGCATTGTGAGTTAGAGTCAAAAGTCCAAAAAAATTGAGTCATTATAAAAATTGCCTCACGGACGCATTTTCGGTGTTACCCGACGTCCGGAAAAAATAAAGTGTTTCACATTGCGGGAAGGAAGAAAAGAATAAGATCAATGTGGAAACAAATGCACTTCATGTTCACATCTTGCTGAGTTAGCAGCATCTTACTTTGGAGGATGGAGGCACAGGAGGATGGAGGTCATTCAACGACCTCTCGTCAGTCGCCAACGACGGGGCCGCATGAAGTTGTGGTGACAATGTGTGTGTGAGTTTTCTTTCATTTCAATTGCAGTTTGTTGTGTGCAGTATGATTTCAGAGTTCCTGTTTTGGATTGAATAAGTGAAATGTTCACAATGAGGGGGGGAACATGGTCTCATTGTTCCATTTCCATTATGTTTTATTGTTCAGTTTTGGTAAGCAATATTTCCTACATGATTCCCTTTTGTAGTGACATTGTATAATATTGATCAAAAGTATTGTAGCAATCATGATGTAAGGTTTTTGGTAAACCTGTAAAACCAATTGTGTAAGGTTTTTGGTAAACCTGTAAAAACCAATTGTGTAAGGTTTTTGGTAAACCTGTAAAAACCAATTGTGTAAGGTTTTTGGTAATCCTGCAAAACCAAGTGTGAAAGGTTATTGGTACACTGCGCAAACCAATTTGGTAAGGTGTTGGTAGAAGCTTCGAGAAAACCATCGCTGGAAGAAATTTGCGTTGGCACATGTTCAAGTTTTGTGCAAGCCTAATCTGCACATTTGCGGAGTTGATCATGAGCACACAGAGGTGGCAGGCTACAATCAGTGAACGAGATATGTTGTACCATGTAAACATTAAGGGGGGGAATGTTAGGAAATTAAATATTAATGTTTACATTATAGTTTGTTAGCTAATATTTAATATTGTTATATATTAAATATTAGGTTTGAAAGAATATATTGTTTCAACAATATATTATTCATAGAGTTTGTTATACCCGTGAATAATATTCCGGGTTAATTATTGTAACTCCTTCCTATTTTCTAGGAGGTTGATTTGTTGTTATTATGGCTATATAATAGCCTTATGTATTGCACTAAGATATAGTGTGAATTAATATATTATTCTCGTGTTTTACCGTGTGCAAGTCGATGATCAAAATCAATAATCCCTCCATCTTCCTATCAACCTCGACACCTCCACCCCGGACCTCTCCTTGATGTGGTTAAGCCACACTTATAATTTTCCCTAATGGACTAGCTCCACCTACTGCCTTTTTGTAGATGCTCCTGTATCAAAGTTTCTTTAGATGCTTCTAACAATCCCTCATAGTGCTTATAATCAATATCTATATGAAAGTGATGTTATGGGTTAGGGATTAGGAGAGCTCTATAAGTAATGGCACATTTAGAGGGATGGGTCTACATTCTTTTTGTTTTTATAATATGGTGAGCATAATGTAGTTCTGATGCATGACTTGACTCTACATTGTTATATAAGGGTCTGTCATGACCTCAAGGGATTGTAATGTGGTTATTGAATCTATTAATATGAATATAATGCTCTATTATAAATCATCTATGTGTTTGGGAGTATACTACTTATGCATTTCCTTTATGTATGAACCATTTCCATATGTTGTTTATTTCTCTTTTTGGATGCAATGAGATAACAACTCATTCTAGGCTCTTAGAATGTGGCATGGTTATTTTCTGCTCTCATTTCCATTTGAATATCTATTATAAGATGATGCATTCTCACAAGACTCACATAAAGGAGAGACTCGGCACCCGCACGTGTGCCTCGGTGAGCACCCAATGCCCACTGGGTGATAGGTCGATGCATATGGGATTAGACTATTGGTCTAAGGGTATAAAATATGACTACATCTTGGTTCCATTTCGGGACCTCTTTTCAAAGTTTTTGAGAAATGGCATGCATCTTTGTCCCTATGATGCATGATGATAGAGCATTTGACCTTAGAAAGTGTTGAAACATGGTTCAAGAGCATGGAGGATGAGTTTTCTCAAAGATTCAACATTGACCTGAGTTTGATGCATGTAGATGGGTAGAAGAGAACCTATACCATGAGTTATATGAGACATTATTTTTTTTCTTCCCAGTAGAACTATATGAATGGCTTTCAACATATGCATCCAGATCAAGTGGTACTATATATCACACGTGTATGGACCCAAGATGACTATCAGAGGCTATAGATGTAGATCTGACTTGGACATGTGTTGTTGATCACTGGTGGAAGAGAGTGTTGACCAGTTATACTCTTGAATATGCCATTTCTACGTATTCTTTCCCAAAAGTTGTTGAGTTTGAGTTTCTTGAGGGAGCCTAGAGGATCATTTTTGTGTGTTATTCCTTTGGCTATGAAGCTCTTGGTCATTACTTTGAGTTTAGAAGCATTTCCCATGGCTAGCTAAGCTTCTCTAAGTGTTGGGAGAGGAAGCTAGGGTGGAGGAAGATGGCAGACATTGCACAGCTGAAAAGGAAAGGGAGGAGAGATGACTCAAGTATAGTGAAGCTCATGTGAAAGGGAGATGACTAGACAATGTGAGGTTGCAAGTGTGATGGATCTATGGAGGTAGATTTGCATGGGAAGGAGTTGAGGTTCATGCGAGAGGATGGAACCTGAGCAAATCTGTACCCCCCATCTTGGAAAGCATGGGAGAGAGCCCCTTTAGCTTCTGATGAGATTTCATCACATGGAGAAAGAAGAGTCATCGGCATGCATCTAAACCCACCTATGACCAACCCCCTGGCACTTGGTTTTCCAGATCAAGGGAGAAGTATTGTTAACCTAGTTGGTATCGGTGGGAGTAACCGATCTATGCCCAGGAGATATAATTTCTCATTTGGAACATCCATGGTTACATGCAAAGCCATTCCTATATTTGGAGGAATCTTTGGACAAGGTGTAAGTACACAAGGATTGGGTATCACATCTGGGAGTGGCACGGGACATACAACTAGAGTGGGACAATATCACAAACCATCGGGCACATAGTTTAGTGGGACATTGGGAACACTAGGTGTGACCACTTCAGGTCCTTTTCCAACTACTAGGAGGTGGATCTGGTGGGTCAGGAGGAATAGGACCTGGTGGATCTAGTGGATCTAGTGGAGGAGGAAACACTGAGGAAACCAAGGCTCTAGATCGGGAGGACAAGGACCCCAACCACCTCCCCAAGTGTTTTTTGAGATGTCTTTGCACTTACTAGACTATAGGGGTATTGAAGATGTTGCAGAGCATGTGCACAAGTGTGAACTACTATGGCATGCAAAGGGATCACTACCCCAGAGTGGAAGGCAAGTCAGTTTTGCAACAACATTGCAAGGGCACACACATAGTTGGTATAGGAAGTATGACCCCCATCAGATGGTGGTAGACTACACCACATTGAAGAAATGCCTTCCTAGCAGAGTTCCATATCCCTAAGTTTGAGTAGAAGAGCATCATGCACTCTGAAGGAGATCCAACAGGGAATGGCAGAGAGTGTGTGGGAGTATGATGCACATTTCAAGACTCTCTTGTCAAAACTATCCTATGACATTCATCCTTCTCAACATGCTCAATGGTTTTTAGAGGATTGATAACACCATTTAGAAGGGCTCTATCACACAAGACTTTCACACCCCCGTGAGGCATTGGAAGCTTCCTGCATGCCAAAGTTGTTGGGAGCATTGATACTAGTGTTAGTCCTTTTTTGGAGCTCAAATTACTGCAATGGCCAAGCAGTTGGAGAAGCTATCTACAAAACTCAGCACATGAGGTTCATAGTGGGATTTGGTGTATAGACTGAAGTGGAGGGGCATGCAAAGGATAGTTTCCCTCGAATTTGGTGCACACTATGGTGGTAGACTATGAGATTTTCCATGGGGATCATGATGCAAGTAGATGCCCTCTACTCTAACATGTAATCCACAAGAATGTTTCTTGCTATTGTAAGATTTGTACCTCTACGACCCATGATACCAAGGATTGTAGAGATTGATTGATCAAATCCATGATGTTATTGATCTAGGTGTGTGCCAGACTAGCCTTGCAAGTAGTTCAAAGGATGATGACCATCATTATGAAGGGCACACGATAGATGGAGGAGCATGTGGAAGAGGTTTTTTTCATGGAGGATTTCATGGTCACAGTAACCATGGTGGAGGATGAAGTGAGTTCCCATGAGGAACCTATTATAATTGTGGATCTACAAGCATTACAAATGTGAGTGTCTCTGATCTATTACAATGCTCATGGTGTGGAAAGAAACACAAGTATGAAGAGTGTCCAAAAATTTATGAGCATATGAACCAACAACACCACGAAAAGAAAAAGGCACTGGGATGGTGAGCATCAAGAAGGTTGATTCACAATGGATGCCAAGAGTGGCACGTGAGTCGGGCTAGAACTTGTACTGGTGATGATGTGAGTAGAGGCCACACACACGCTGCGAGGAGATGCCAAGACAAAGAACACTAGTTTCAAGAGAGGAAGTGGTACATGGAAAGTATCCAGACCCTACTCATCAGAAAGAGGTGTATCAAGAGACTATGGATGTGATTCAAAGTTTACAAGGGAGATCCAATGTCTAAAGGAGAAATCAAGGTAGTTGGAGCAAAGGAAGAATGTTGAGGTTCCAAAGGATGACCTGGATGAGGTCAAGGAAGTATGTAAATGTTAAGGCAAGAGAATATTATTCCCTTGCTAGGAGAATGGCTGAGAGAGAAGGTACCACGCACCGAGTAGAGCAGTGAAAGGAAGGTTTTGCATGCAAACCTTCCTCCTCACAACCTTGACTATGATAAGGAGATTACTTTGAATGTGGTTGTTGATGGATGGCTTCTAAGAAATATTCTCATCGACACATGGAGAGAAGAGGTAAATGTTCTTACCTTAGATGCCTGACATCAAATGGGAAGGCCCATTGTTAACCATCTTTGAATGTGTTGTATATGGAAAAAAAAGACTAAGGAAATGCCCATTGAGTCCTAAAGGATGTAGTTATCACCATTCAAGGGGCCAAGTTCACTAGAGACTTTGAAGTCTTGGCACTCACGAGGAAGAAAACTTTCCAGCATTTCTTGGGTGCCCATGGTGTTACAAGAACAATGCCACCTATGGTTTAACAAAGGGTATATCAGCTTTGAAAACAAGGAAGAAAGGGTGATCATTCCTTTGATAGATGAAGTCAACACCTATATACTGAGCCCTTAGGAGAAGAATTCCTTGATAGAATCTATGTGTGCTCCATCAGAGATCCTAAGATAATTCACCCCACGAAAGGAGTTATCCAGTTTGAAGATGCTCAATCCTTGAGTGATACCACTAGTGTGGCATGTGAAATTGGGCATGGGACTTATGAGTTAATTGGGTGATAGTTGAGAGGATCTATAACAAGGGTAATAAAGGCATGCTCAGTCAAGTGCCTAGGAGGAAAGAAGTTTCCAAGTTACTCTGGAGGAGCATATCCTAAAATTTTCTTACAAGAAATGGAAGCTCAATGGAAAAATGAGGATGAGAGAGAGGGGAATGCTCAGTTATAACCTACTCAAACTACAAGCACACTGGTGGGCTACACATCGGGAGAACCTCCTAGAGTGGCACGAGGTAAGGATCACATTTTCTATAAGGTTCTCTAGAGAATAACACACCACATGTCATACAAGACTACCATGGTAAAGAGACCACCTCATTTCATATCCAAGCATGTGAGAAGGCCTAGATGGGAAGCGCAAAAGTGTTACCACCTTCATTATGGGTGCATAAATTATATTCCACCTTACAAGGTTGTGCACATGCATGGTATATTCATTCGAGATGTGTCATCAAATAGGTAATTGGTAGGAGTTGGTGGTGATCTCATTCAAGCTTTCAGTATAGGAGTACCAAGCCATCAGTAGATAAGGTGTTACAAGTGATCAAGCACCTTACGATGGGAGATAGTGCTATGGTAGAGGATAGGCTATTGGAGTTACTAGGTGAGCCTTACTTAGAGATGCACCTCAATGAAGAAGAATCGAGGAAATACAACTTGAGCACGTGCATGCATGGAAAAAGAAAAAGGAAAAATGGTCTATGTAATAGATGAGAAGAGATGGAGACTTTGGATGTTAACCATTCAAAGGTACACGAAAGTCATAGATAACATGATGATGAGTGAGCAGCACACCTACCATGAGCCCTTGAAAAAAAAAGAAGGTTAACATTGGAATGGAGACAAAACCTAAGGAAGCTATCATCAGAGACTATTGGTCGAAAAAATAAGTTTCAAAGGTCATTGATCTATTGCATGAGTTCCAAGATTTTTTCCTCATGGGTACCATGAACTCAAAGGTTCACCATTCCTTGGGAGATGAAGATCAAGTTGAAGGAAGGTGTGCACCCCGATTTGGAAGAGGCCTTATCAGATGAATCCAAATTTACGCATATATGGTCAAGGAAGAAATAGACAAGATGATAGCATCTGGTATCATTGAGGTAGTGGAAGAATCAAAATGGATAAGCCCAATGGTTATCAATATCAAGAAGGATGGTAGGATAAGAATCTTGTGTTGACTACAGGGATCTGAATGTAGTATGTGTCATCGATCCTTTTCCAACCCCCTTTACTGAAGAAATTTTGGAGGGAGTAGCCGGGCGCGAAGTCTACTCTTTCACGGATGGGTTCTCAGGGTATCACCAAGTCAGGATTGCAAAGGAAGACTAGAGAAAGAAAAATTTCACCACTAAATGGGGAATTTTTCCTACACATGGTTATGCCTTTTGGATTGAAGAATGCACCTATTGTGTTCTCACGCATCATGGTACAAGCATTTCAGGACTTCATCCATAAGTTTCTTCAAGTTTACCTGGATGACTGGACTATGTATGGATTGGTGAAAGACCATTGTGACAAATTTAAGGCTGATGTTTGAGAGATGTCGGCAATTAAGGATATCCCTCAACATTAAGAAATGTGTCTTTTTTACTCCATTTGGAACCTGTTAGGACACATTATATGCAAAGAAGGTTTACTAGTAGATCCCTACTAAAGTTGTAGTTATTGTAGGATTAGGGGAGCCTACTAATCAAAGCATAGTGCATGTGATTCCTTGGGCATATGGGGTATTACAGAAAAAAATCATCAAGGGTATGCCAAGATTTTCGTGCACCCTTGGAAGAATTGTTAAAACACAAAGAGTGCCTTTCATTGGGGAGAGAGCAAAGAAGGCATTTTTGACACTTTGAAGGATAGGCTTGTCACGACCCATATTACATTTTCCTTCTTGGGATAAGCCTTTCCATGTGCATGTTGATGCCTCGGGACAACTATGGGAGCAGTACTAGCACAACCTGGTGAGGGAATTGTTGATCATCCCTTGTGCTTTGCAAGTAGAAAATTGACACCAACAAAAAATTACACAACTACTAAGCATGAAGCATTGTCTATGATCTACGTGCTGCACAAGTTTAGGTAGTATCTATTGGCAACACCATTTATATTCTACACAGACCACATGGCATTGAAATACTTAGTCAACAAGCCCATTCTTACAAGGGCACATATGTCATTGGGTCCTATTATTTCAAGAATTTGAGTTCACAGTGGTCATAAAACTAGGAAAAGAAATTCAGGACCTGACCACTTATCAAGGATTAACTCGGGGAGGATGTGCAAAGCATTGAGGATACCATGCCATAGATGCACAACTATTTAGGTTGTGGCACACACCCCTCAGACTTGGAAGATATCACAAGTGTTCTTAAAAATAGGTGTGGCACCGGAAGGGATGAAGGCTCTAGAGAGAAAGTAGTTAGCAATACATGCACACACCTTACATGTTGATTAGTGGAGACCTATATAAGTTAGGTCATGATGAGGTTCTGCATCGATGCATGTATTGGAGCATGAGCATGCATGGAAATTATGGAGGAAGCACATGGTGGGATTGTAGGAGGACACTATGCAGAAATGCTACCACGCGTGAAGATTTTATTAGTAGGGCTTTGGTGGGAAACCATCTACAAGGATTGTATTGAGTTTTGCAAGGCTTGTGACCATTTCCAATGCCTTGGAAAACCTAGAAAGAGATGAAAATGCCTTTGCGACCAAATAGCCAGTGTTGAACCATTTGAAAAATGGGCAATTGACTTTGTAGGGCCAATTGTGCCAGCCACACGCGAAGGACTGGTTTTGGTATATCATCACTTGCACTGATTACTTGACATGGTGGGTAGAGGCAACACCTACAAAGGATTACACCATGCAACAACTAAACTACTAGATTTTTATGGGAGAACATAATCAATAGGTATGGTTTCCTTTAAGTTTAACAAGTGATAGAGGTACACACTTTCTCAATGAAATAGTCAGATTCTGTTAGCAGAATTTATGGTGGCCCATCATAAGACTACCCCATATCACCCTCAAGAAAATGGAACTACTTGAGGCATTTAACAAGATACTAAGTCACACGTTAACTAAGATCTGTGACATTGGAAGACAAGATTGGGATGACAAAGTATCATCCATTCTATGGGCATACAGAGACAACCTACAAAGGTTGAACAAGGCCACACCATTTCAATTGGTGTTTGGCATGGAGGTTTTTTTTAGTTGAATTCATGTTACCATCATCTGCATATAGCATGCGCAGGAGGGTTAGTTATGATGAAAAGCAAGTTGAAGAAAGAATTGATAAGTTGATGCAATTAGATGAAAGGTGATCACTTGCTAGATGGAGTCAGAAGATAGAAAAAGCAAGACAAAAGGCATGGCATGATCATCATATCAAGAACAAAAAGTTTGAGGTTGGGTAGATGGTGTTGTTTGTATGATTCCAAGTATCTGCACCATCCTGGGAAGTTTGAAATTCCATTGGTTGGGACCTTACATCATCTCATACATTCTTGATTCAGGTGCTTTCTAGTTACAAGTGCTTGGATGGGATGAGGTTACTAGGTCACTTCAATGGGAGTAGGTTGAAGCCCTACTATAAATAAGTCTTCTTGGTGTTTGTAATAAGGTAGTATTTCCAATTAGCTTAGAATTTCCCTTTATGATTTTTTTTTCTTGTGTTTCCCTTTCTCATTGCTTGTTCCTTTCTTTTTTTTTTTTTTTTGCACCTTGTGCACCGGTAACCACATTATTTTTTTCCAAGGTTGTGTATGCGTAGAGGACCACACATCTATTTTAGTGTGGGGTGGAGTGATGCAAAGTATAGGCCTATAATACAAGTTTGAGTTTGAATAGTAAGTTGTGGTGAATGGCCTGGTTGAAGGAAGGAAATGTGTAAGGTGGAGAAAGCACATGAGGAAATGGTGGATATTGGATTATGGTGTCAAAAAGGCTTTGCAAAAACCACGTATAAAAGGATGAAGAGCAGGAAAACAACATGAGGTAGGTGAGGGAAAAAAATTAGGTAAAGGACAAAGAAGTGCCTTTGGCATTGTGGACATGCATGTAAGAGAGTCTTCGGTCGGGTTGGATTTTTGCATGCACCAAAGGTTGTAAAGGGTTTTTCACAGGATGTGGCACATGGGTAAGGGCACTTAAAGTTGGCTTAGTGGAAAAATCCATTTAATGTTAAAATACGTTGGTAGGTGGTATAACATTTAATGCTGAAAGAAGCAAAAACTATAAATACAAGGTCGGGAAAGTCATTTGTTACCTTGCGATTACGAAGTGAAAGAAGCTCTTGCAAACTAGAGCATCCAGAGAGAAATTTGTGTGAAGAAAGGAGAATCCAAGAAATTTGAGTGTGCATCTAGAGTAGATCTGTGAACCAAGGAAGGAGTACATGGGCATGAGGAAGGTTGTGTGAAGAGTGTCATCTTGTGGAAGGATTTCCTAGTTAGGGTTTGGCAGCTAGGGCACAGGAAAGAAAGGATTCATTTCAGAGTTGAAGCTTTGGAGTGAGCTTTGGGATTGAGCAGAGTAGTAGAGAGAGAGAGAAGAGGAAGGAGTATTTAAGTTTAGTCAACTAGAAAAAAATATGGCACCCAAAAACCAACCATTTCACCAAAGAAAACAAAGGGCAAAGGGAAAGGGAAAGAAAATCACTTCCATCATGAGCACCAATGAAGAATGGTATGTGGAAATGTAGTACCCAGATGGGGTATTGCTAGGAAAAGAGTGGGAGTCACACTTACGAAAGATGGCCATGAGTGATTATAACCATCACATGAGCACAACCGAAGAAGGAAATGGCATTAGAGTTGGTCCAACCAACTAACAAGAGGATGCCAGATGGAATGCCCATTTACAATGATGAGGTGAAGGTCAAATTAGAGAAGGATGGATTATTGCAACTATATGAGTTTCCATACTTTGGAAAGCCTGAGCACCTTTACCAATGGTTGATGTCACACGTGCATGAGGATCATTTTTATTTTGTATGGGGCACAAGATGCATGCATCACACCACAACTAATATCCAAGTTCACAGCCTCATTTGTGAAGGAGATAATTGATGATGATCTGAGTGACAAGGAGGCTATCAAGGAGACTATAGCCATGTATGACTACAAGAAGGGGTCATGATACTTTGACATCACCAAGAGATCCAGACCCAGTTATGAGGATGGTGCACATGCTTGGTCACCAAGCTCAATGATCAGGAATGATGGACACAAGTGAACAAGGCATGGCTAAATGTATGCTGAAAAGATATCAAGAAGGAACCATCTACAACTTGTCTTCTTTCATCATGGATGAGATTATAAGTAGTGCACAGGGGAGAGAAGATACTCTTTGTAACATCCTCCTCACCATTGTATTTTCAGAGATTGGAGTGCCCGATGGGCCAGAAAAAAATTTGTTGTTTGGGAGTATCCAGAAGAGGATCCCTCACCCACAAAAAGGTTTGTGAAATACACTTGTGAAACCATGACGACCACTCACAAAGCACACTGGAGAAGTGGTATAAGTGAAATGCATGATGCATTTGGGGGATGAGTGGAGGATCCTAGAGTAGTTTCCCATGCTCATGAATGGAGAGGAGAATTTGTAGTGTACCAACACTTCTACATTGGCAGATTTATATTGACATATGGGAATATGAGTCCATGGTGCAAGCTACCCTTCTCCTTCACCACACAATACTTCCAAGCCGGAGTTAATCGGTTCAAGGAGGCCAAGAGACTAAGGTTCAACCTTAGTGAGGTAGATATAGACCACCATGAGCTACACTAGAAGCTCATCTTCACCCCAAATAAGCACACATGCATGTGAGAGATATGTCTCCCATGAGATACAAATGATGAAGCCTTTAACACTGCCGATTGATTGCAGGAAGGACCACAACAAGGGTGTATCTCACGCATAAGGCCAAAATTTGAAAAAGGTGCTTACTTGGAGAATGATGTCTCCATCCTTGAAGACCCTATAGGAAGGAAGAAGGCCACACCTAGAAAGAGAGAAAGAGAAGAGGTGCAGAAGGCACCAAGTGTTCAAACCACACAAATGGTGAGCGCGCTGAAGCAAAGCTAAGCCTAGTACTTACGCACGAGAAAAAAAGTCTCTATCAAAGAAAAGACCCCAAAAGAAGAGGTGCCTGAGCATGAAGAGACCCTCACCCATGAGGAATCACCAATGAAGACATCACCTATCAAAGAAAAAGAAAAAAAGAATCTCCTGTACTGAATCCCCAAGTAAGGAAGAAGCAAAAACTGATGAGGTAGATTCAAAAGAAATAAAAGAGTCTAGATGCCTACATCAGTGAAAGGATGATGATGATGATGAGCCAGAAGGAGGTGAAGACCATCCATTCTATGAGATACATGATTCTGAGGAAGAAGGAGATGAGGAGTATAACAAAGGGGATGAGGAGAAGGAGGACGAAGAAGAAACTGAGGCCCAAGGCAAGGGGGTAGGTGGGGAAGAAAATACAAAAGATCAAAGGACCCCAAGCCTCACAAAGGAACAATAGATGAGGCCATGAGAGAGAGAGTGGTGAAAAATCATCAAGGACCTGGTGGAACAAGAGGTAGAATGCAACAGCATGATGAGGTGATGAAGGAAGGAGGAGGAGGAAAGCATAGGAAAATAATGGGCAGCATGGGGGAGATCCCCAGTTTGGTGTAAGCTTTCCAAAAGCCACACACACAGGGAGGAAGAGAGCAAGCAACAAAAGTTCAAGGAATGGGCTACATCAATGATCCAAACAAGGTGTTGTGTGCATGCACTTTCTAGAGCACCATGCCAATGGAACAACTCTTAGCCATGGCTTCATTTGATGAGGAAGGTGCATACCCTCGACAAGGAAAATGCTATCATGGGCATTTGAGTCCCACATTGATGAGCCCAAATTTGAAATAAGCCAAGGAGCATTGATGAAAGTGCCAAAAAAAAGGAATAAACCCCTTGGTGAATGCTCAACAATTATCAGATGAGAAAATCTGCAACACTGCTCAACAAAGTTTTCAGTTGAGGTTGAAGCCGGATCTTCGGAAGAAATGACAGGGTGAAGTTCCTAGAGGTAGAGCTGGAGAAAAAGGAGGAAGAGCTCCTTGAGAAAAGAAGGACCTGAAGTAGGAGGAACTAATCAATGCTCAGTTAAGGCATGTGAGTTAAAGGATGAGAAGGAAAGAGTGCACAGAGGCATACAAGAAGATAGAGATGATCACGGATGCCATTGTCTTGAAGCATCCAGACTTAACACCACCCACACAAAAAAAATGGATCATCCTTACAATGCCTAGAGGACTTGACCCACATACTCACTATGGAGAGGTGGCCACTTGCCTTAGAATCCAGAAGAGGTGTTGGCATGCCAAGAAAAAGAAAATAAGATGAAGGTTGTGGAAATTGTTTCTCAAGTACAACAAGATCCTCACCGATGTAAAATCCACCGTGCAAGTTGCTTGAGGTTCCTATGATAATTACATGGATAGGGATAGAGTGGAAAGTATCTTGGTTTCCACCCATGAAGTGGAACTCAAGGAGTTCCAAGAAAATAACAAGGGGAACAGGGCTGAGTGAGACAAAATCCTAGCCAAAGTGGAAAAGAAATCAGAGGCCATTGAGACCTTGCAGGGCTCAATCAAGAACCAATAAAGGAATTATACCCCCAAATCACTCGAAGGATGGACACTCAGGATTTGGGAAAAAAACTAGAGGAGATCATAGAGACAATGAGCACTAAGGGAGAGGAGCTGAGTTTTGAAGAAGTGAGCACCCTGGTGGGTGACCTCTGTCAACAAGCTCAGAATGAGGTCGACACTTGGGGAAAGTTAGAAGTAGAATTAGGGAAGGATTTCCCTCTCCTCCTCCAAAATAAACAAGTTCCCATTCTTTCATTCTTTTCCCCATTTCTTCATTCCTTTATTCTTCCATTCCAACCATTTTTAAGGATCCACCATTCTTTATTTCTTTATTGAAGAGTGTTTCGAGGATGGAGAACAGGCAGTGTGGGGTGATGTTGGGCCCCAAAATATCAAGCTAAGTACAAGAAGGCACATGTGGGACACATGGACCTAGTTGAAAAAGGGCATGTGGGTTGAAGGCACACAGGAAGGGTCCTAGTAGTAGGTTGTAAAACATACATGGCATGCATGCACAAAGGAAAAATAGGTTTTGTACTTAGCCATATTTGGCATCCCAGAAAGCACACAGAAAAGCATGACCCTTGTGGATAAGGTGCCACCTGGTGACTACTGTGGGATCAAAAAGGGAATATTCTAGGCATGTGATGGAAGGTTCTAGAAGACATCATTACAAGGAGTGGAGATCAGATATCTATGAAGGCATGCTCCCATGGAGGACCACTTCAACACTTGGTGAACCGATCTGTAACTTTTGAAAGGCATGGCGGTGGGTGTTAAGGTTATAAATACAAGCACCCGATAGAAGAAAGATATAGATAGAGAGTGTGGAGAGTGTGGAGAGTGAGGAGAGAAAAGAGAGGTGAAGCCCTACAAAAAAAATGGAGGATGTTATGGGTTAGGGATTAGGAGAGATATAAGTAATGGCACATTTAGAGGGATGGGTCTACATTCTTTTTTTTAATATGATGAGCATAATGTAGTTCTGATGCATGACTTGACTCTGCATTGTTATATAAGGGTCTGTCATGACCTCAAGGGATTGTAATGTGGTTATTGAATCTATTAATATGAATATAATGCTCTATTATAAATCATCTATGTGTTTGGGAGTATACTACTTATGCATTTCCTTTCTGTATGAACCATTTCCATATGTTGCTTGTTATTTCTCTTTCTAGATGCAATGAGATAACAACTCGTTCTAGGCTCTTAGAATGTGGCATGGTTCTTTTTTCTCATTTCCATTTGAATATTTGTTATAAGATGATGCATTCTCACAAGACTCACATAAAGGAGAGACTCGGCACCCACGCATGCCTCGGGTGAGCACCCAATGCCCACTGGGTGATAGGCCGGTGTGCATGGGATTAGACATGGTCATGGGATTAGACTATTGGTCGCACTCAATCAAACTACATGACCTTGATCATCTCTAGCCATCTCCCTTGAATCCAACATATCTTCCTCATCTAGGATAGCTCTATATCTAATCCTAGCCATGTAAGGAAATCCCTTTATGATCTTCATCTAATCTAATCGGTCTCTAGCTCAGCAAACCGGTGATGGTTGACATACCAATCAACTCATATGTTCCCTATCTCCAAAGGCCTGGTCAGCCCTCCATCTCAAAAATCCCACCTCTAACTAAATATGGTCTCTTGTGACCCATGGAAGCCTTGGTGGTCAAATCACTACTATATGCTCATATGCCTAGCAGTGTAATAAAAATCCCACATCTAAACCTAATCTCATGTCTTCCATATACATGGAAAGATCATGGTAAACTTGAGCCAACAAGGCATTCCAAAAAGAAAATATTATCGGGTGATCCATAATTTTTACCACTACACCAACTAATGTCCATGGAAACAAGCTCCACCCGAGTCTAGAAATGCATAGCATGACACAGCCATCATCACCATACAAATCAAACGATTGTGTGGCACTCCACCCTCATATCTTAACTCATAATAGAAATCCCCTAAAGAAAACCTGATGTGGGGTGTGCCAACTCAAAATAGTCATGTCAACACTACCAATATCTTGTCACTGGTAATGGGAACTATCTGTTCCCCCGATCGACAATTTAAGAATCCAATACACATCCTCCAAGGTGATTGTCATCTCCCTTATCCTAAACGAAAAATTACCTTCCTATTTGTCCCATATCTTTACTAAATCAATCATAAGCCCCACATCTTGTGGGATCCTCTGATAATATTTGAAGCCACCTAACCCCACTATAGTCAAGTGATCCCACCCAACATCTATAACATCTACTCTGATCTACTCATATAGAGCAGGAACTCGTCTCTCAAATAAAGGGTCTCTCTAGCCTGTAAATCACAAACAAAACTTTCAAACATCATATCACTAATCCAAAATCCAATCAAAATTCATTAAATTCCATCAAAAATCCATTTAATCCTAAAATGAGCCAATCCAACCCTAGTCAACACCAACCCAAGTTGGGTTGATGTGTTTTAGGTTCAATCTTTGTGTCTTAGGGACCAGTCATCATCAACCCACCTGAGGTCACTACCAACCTCCCCTAAAGCATCATCCTTTTTTCTAAAAACATGTAAAATTAATAAATAACAACAAAATTAAACTAAAAAAAGCTTGAGTTTTGTTACTCACCATCCTCTGCACCCTTTGACATTTCCTCACAAAGACTTATAGCCTCCATTTCTCAACTTTCTCTTTAATCACTTTGATCTCTCTCATCAATTTTGCATGTAAAAATGAGCATCATCAGCCAACCCATAGGCTTATATAACCACCAACACTTGGGTCACCATCGACCCCCTTGGGTCACCATCGATTGGCCTTAGTTATCATCAACTAACCTTGGTAGCCTTTGCTTTGGCTTCCCTAATATTTGTTTATGACCTCTTCTTGGGAATTCTTCAAATTCCACCTTTGTGGCCATATTTATTTTCCCTTTAGGGCATTCTATTTCAATATTTTAATCCTATCCTTTTGTGATCTCAAATTCCACCTTCATGGCCATACTTATCCCCTCTTCGGGCATTTTATTTTACAATCCTATTCAATTTGTGCACAAATTCCACCTTCGTGGCCATACTCATATTCCCCTTTGATGCATATTATTTCACCACTCACCTTTTCATTCTTTTCCTATGTCATGTGCTAGGGCACCATTATTTTCACCCTCATTCTTTGCAGATGCATAGTTTTTCCTCGATTCCTTGTGTATGAAGGATTTCACATAATTTTTCACATTAATTTGTGCATACTTTGATGCTCACCTATGACCCCATGATCATTTTGGCTTTCATCCATATGAGATATTTCACATTACATTCTCTCCATTTTTCATTGATTTTCACCCTCATTTGGTCTGTAAAGCATTGTATCCTATCTCTATCGAGACCACAATTTTCCTCTACTTATTTGATATTAATTCACCACCATATTTTTCATTTTTATTGTGATCCTTTTTGTTTGGGGCATCTTACCTTACGCTATCCATTTCCCATCTTTCTTCACTCACTCACCCTTCATCATCTACCTTTCAAATGCATCATTGATTTCCTTTGGTGTCATTGATCCCCTATTTGAGGGGGAGCTCATCATCTACCTTCTATAAATCCTCAACACACTCCTCTTCTTACTATTTTTGTCTCATGGCTTGCTAGCGCAAACCACTAAACAAAAAGGGAAAATGTAGACACCTAAAATCAGTATCTCTACCCTTGTTCACCTACATGCACATACTTATTTTAATTCATCCCCTTTTATTTAAATTCCCACTTAATTATCCTATCACCTTTAGATTCCCATCCAATTCCCATTAATTAATTAAGCCACATTAATTAATTAATCAATCAATTAATATCTTACCTTGCCTTAACAAACCTTCTAATTAGGATGCTTTTATCCTACACATAAATCCCCTTTCTTTTCTAGCTTTCTTCCTATCTATTTTTATGCCCTAACTACCCATGATTTATCCCTAAGCAATCTAATCCCACACAATGCTTTAAAGCACCCTTCCAACTCTTAAAAACACAAAATCATGCCAAAAACACAAAAAGCTTGCCCATTGGGGAAATTTCCCTGCAATCGGTGGTGACCTAGCCCAATCATCATCAACCCTATAAAACCAAGTTTAATCCTTCCAAAAAGGATCCAAAATCATTAGATGCATGTGAATTTTGGATCTCTCTCATGACTAGTGAATTTCCTCTCGTGCCTGAGCATTCCTACAATAGTTATAGACCTCATAGACCTCCTTTGGACATGTTTGCATCACTCACATTCATATTTCATGAGCTTATCATTATCTTTATATTTATTTAATCATATTTTTATCATATTATTGTTGTTTTTCTTTCTTCTAATGTTTTTCAAGTTCATATCAGTCTCTATAACACTCAGAGCTTCTTTAACAACCTTCTTTTCCAACCTCTTTTCTTGCAGGTTGTCTTTTTCATCCATTTAACTTTGGCCTTATCTAGCTCGATAAAGTCACTGTTGACCCACCCTAATCACCATCAACTAGGTTCCTAATTCTAATCTACCCTCATCCATATATGTTTTCTGCCATTTTTCTAGTTTTCTCTTCCTCAAACCCCCTCGACAAGTTGACTTTAGCATCTTCAAATCTTTACAACTTTCATATTACACTTAGATATTGCATAGTCTGCATATTTCTCTTACACTCCATATGCTTCTATTCACAATCTGGTTCATCATCGACCAAGACTAAGTAACCCTTAATTTATAGTTCTTTCAATTAAATCAGCTTTTACATCAATTTTAATCACTTCTCATATTCAATATAATTATGTTTCTACATGTTATTTATTGTTCTTGCTTTATTTCACTCTTTTTAAATAAATGGGGTTTTCATCTGTGAAAGGAAGTTAACCACTTTTTGGATTTGGCATTGTTTGAGAATCTCCCACATAAATCTATGTAAACAATCACATTTTAGTTTATCTTATTTTCAGGTCATCGGCTACAGTGAGGATTCATCATCACTTTGCACCTATTTCTCCATCACATCGCATTTGAGGTACTATAAACCCTCCATGTAATGAGTTATTAGTTTCTTTTAGTATCTTTTCATTCATTTGATTAGGAACAGAGTAACTTTGATAACACATGCCTTACCTAGAATTTTTAGGAGTTGATTCATGTATATAAAGTGAATATATTTTCTCATTTGAACTAGTTGTGTGGAGAGAATTATGTGCGAGCAAGAGGGGATTGTAAAAGAGGTATGAGGGATTCAGAATAGATATGAAAGAAGGTATGAAGGTTTAGAAGAGTATAGGAACAATTTTTCAAGGTCATTATACCTAATTAGCTTA
This sequence comes from Taxus wallichiana var. yunnanensis, assembly GCA_018340775.1. Classification (NCBI taxonomy): domain Eukaryota; kingdom Viridiplantae; phylum Streptophyta; class Pinopsida; order Cupressales; family Taxaceae; genus Taxus; species Taxus wallichiana. Next base: position 349,597,841 of record CM031240.1, on the reverse strand, counting down.
TGAAGAATCAAGTTTGAGAGAAGAAGGAGAAAGTGTGTTTGAGAAGGGTTTTGAGTGAGAGGATCTGAATTTGTGATCAAAATTTTTTGTAGGAGATAAAATGCTTAAGTTTTCATCATCATCATGTGGTTTAGTAGGTGTCCGATCACCTTAGGGTTTAATAGCCTCCTTGTATATTAGGTGTTATACTAAATAGGTGTGGGTTCTCCTTATGAAGTGGTTGCTTCACTAAAAAATCTTATGTGATGTTTCATATTCATGTAATTATTTTGAATTGAGTAATATGTTCAGAAGTTTTAGTGGGTTTTATTCTTGTTGATGGATTCCCACTTCATTTTTTTCTTGTGTACTCATTTGGTGTATGTTCTTTTATTGTTAATAAGTTCACATCGATGCATGGTTGAATGATTAATGGTTCACACAAGTTAAAGTAATTGAAGTAAAAATTTTGAAGGACTAATTCACCTACCCCCTCAATCCATTGGGATTCCAACAAAAAAATGATGAATAACAATAGATAATGAAAGAAAACACTATAAAAGAGGAGAGAGAAGATGACTTAGCTAATATCTTTCTCTATGTGATTATCTAGGATGATTTGATAACTACAACAATATAGAAATGATTTTATATGTATTTGTCCCTAAAACTATGTCCCAATTTTATACATGGACCAAATCAGATGGAATGGACTAAAGCATATGGACGTTATGTAACTTCTTGTATGCCCTTATCCCTCTATGATTGTTTATCTTGTAAATTTCAATGTCTAATTAATGCTTCTTTTTCCACTCCTATCTCTGAATTTGGGCCTTCGATACCTTGTAATGTTTGTTGTGAAATTGATTTGATCTTCAAGACCTTGGATGGAAAATAAGTCCTATAAATTAAACATTAGGTGGGTTATGAGCACCCATGTGCACTATCATTATCACTACTACTCCAAAGAGGTCTCAAATCACATATCATTATCACCTAGCATGTGATCTCTACAATTTATGCAACCAAATATATAACCATGATCTTATAACAATGAGATTTTACTTACACTTTTTCCCTATCTTGACATGGAGTGATGATTTTTTCATTATATTTGCATATTTGAGTGGATGACTACCCTAGAATGAGTATCCAAAGTATATGAATCTCAAGGGATTCTTGGAATGGATTTTCTTTTGATTTCTCTTAATGTATGTTCATGATGATATTTTGGTGTCAAGTGTGTTTTATCTTCTCCTTGATAATGAATGAATGACTAGCTTATATATGTGTTATGGATATGGAAATTTTTGATAAGGCTGAATAGAAGTGTCCCAAAGGGATTTGAATTAAGAAAATTATCTTTAGAAGGAAATGGAATAAATTAAATGAGAAGGGCCATAGTGTACAAATGTTATGGCCCATCCCAGCACTTTGGTCTAAGATGCATATGTAAGTGATTTAAAAATTAACATTGTATTGTGTGAGGGTTTAGCTTGATTCTATGGACTAATATGACTATTGTGTGAATAAATGAGTTGTGTGTGCAAGAAAAATTAATGGGATATAGCTAAATGTTTATTGAATTTTATTTCTCCTGTTTGATTAGTGAAATGGTAACAAATAAAATAAGAAACTCCAACAATTAGAGGGTTTAAATCTACCTCTTGGTAATATGATGATGTATACGATCATAAAAGATACTCCTCATAATGAGCTTGATTACCTACACAAAAAAGAGAAACTCGATAAGAAAATTATTAATAGATAGGAGGGTGGGTTTTCCTAACAATTATCAATATTGAGAAGTGAAAACTTCCTAGGATGGATTTAATTCCACTTTGATAATAGATATATAATATGTTAATGGATAAAATTATAAGATACGATAGAATCTGAACTGAAATAGAAAAATAGAAAAGTGCTAGATGAGACAAAATACGAGATCTGATAATAGAAAATTATGAAAAATGAACTAGACTGATTGGGTTGATGATGACTGAGGTCATAAGTACAATCGATGGAAAATGGTAGATCGAAGGGATGATATGAAGTATATCTAAAACTAAGCTGATGTTGGAATGTTACGAGGGTCTAGATCTGATTGGGATAAAAGATGCAATAAAATTGTAGATCGATGGAATAAAATGATGATCGTAATTTGGGACGTGTTGGTCCAAAAATCTATTGGGTGGGTAGATCTATGGATAAACGGGCCAACGGTGTGTGCGGGTATAGCCCTCTTTGAGACAACAAAGCAAAACTAGTTTATTACTATTCTACCAGCGGGAATGCATGCAAGTCTTACAGTATTCTACCTTAGGGGGTTTTTGGGATCTCATCCCAGTAGAGTTAGTTCCGACAAAGAACAGAAATGAATGAAGGAATAGAAGAAAGATGGATCTGAAGGGAGAAAAGAAATGAATTCCAAAGTAGAAAGGTCAGAGGGTTTATGTTTTGGGCCGGTAGTAAATAGAGCCAAACTTACTCACATAAACAAACAAAGCAATACTGATAAACAAATGACAAAAGTATAGTTGAATCCAATAGAATAAGCATGCAGATCTAACTTAAGAAATATCTAACACATAACACAGGAATTCAGCACAAAGTCTCAATTTTTTGTATTAATATTTGTTCTGTTACAAGAAAGCTCAAAGTCTTTCTCTCCTCACTTCTATTTTTCATACAAATTTTCTCACACCGAATACAACAAGTATCCAAGTATTTATAGAAGGAGAAGGAGAAAGAAGACAAAAAGGAGCCAACAACTATTTACAAAATATCTACAAAATATCTAAAAGTCAAATGTTGACTTTGGGGAAATTTGGTGGATGATAACATCCCATGGTGAAACATGGATGATGTCATCATTTGTGCCAACATACTTTTAAATACTTTCACAAAAATGGGATTTATCCCAGGAGGAAGGAGCCTATTCATCGTCATCCCTTGGCTTGAAAGGAGTGTCCTGCCTCTGCTTAAGAGAGGTGATGTGAAACTAAGCTCGATACTCCATGAACTTGCTTGACCATCACCTAAAGTTGATCCTGAGCGGACCCTTGGTGTGATCCCCGATGACTTCGCAAGTTTCTCGTTCATCTCTGAGTCTTTCAGGGAGTTTGAAGTATTCATTGCCTACCTCCATCAGGTACCCAATGAAGTCGCGATAGGCCAAAAGGTTGTTGATAGATTCTACATCAAAAGTGGCCTCTGACATGAAACCTTACGACATGATTCCCTTGAAAATCTGAATAGTATCATCTACCTTCCTCAAGGCGTACGCTGCACCGAGTAATCTTGGAGACATTATTAAGACAATATTCTCCATTTGATGCATGGCATCTAGGGCTTCCTCCTTGATTTTGTCTATCTTTTCTAAGACAAACTCCATTTGGTGAACCCAATATTCTAAAGCAACAATGACTTTGTTGGGTGCTCGTGGGTGATCAAAGACGTCGAATTTCAACAAGTCATCGACTAGGAAGTCGAGCATCTTCTGGAATGTCTCGTGTTGTAACCTGGCAAGGTCTAACTCTTTAGAGATAGGTCCTACTATTGCCTGGAGTTCCTTGTTCTCTTTATTTATATTTTGATAGAGATCGCATGAACTTTGTAATCACTTCCTCACTATCTTTGAGGATCTACTCTCTCAGCACACACCTGCGCTCCAACTTGCTCATCGATCTTGGCATACTCATTTATCTTCTCCTATCTAAGAACTTCACGAGGTTCGAAGGAAGTCATAAGAGGGCATTTCCTATCTTTTGCGGGGCTTGGAGAAGATGCTTATTTTACTCTTTCAATATTCTCTTCTCTTCCTTTACTTCTTGAAGCTTCTTGCAAAGGGCATCCACTGCAGATAAGGCCTCTCCTTGTAGGCTCTCTGATGATGTTCCCATTGTGACCTGAGTCATTGTAAAATCTGTAGGAGACAGATCTTCTTTCTTCTTTGTGGGATCAGGGTATGTGATCTCCATAACCCTTTGGCCTGAAGTGCTTTGAGAGAAGTGGGTTATAGCCTTTTTCTTCTTATTCCCTTTATTCAGAATAATGGAGAAGTCCATAGGTACAATAGGGAATTTCCTCTTGTGTTAGCTCAGGTGTTCGGAGATCCATTCTAGACTCAGGGGAGTGGGACCAGAGGGCGAAGAGGAAACAGGGGTGGAAGGAAGAAAGACTGCAGTGGACACGGGAAGTGTGTCAAAACACTTGGTGGTGGCATGGAGAAAGGGGCCGACACACCAACACTCACAAGAATAGGAGTCACTACAAGAGAGGAGGCCATGGGGGTGGAAGGGATCTGCGAGATGAGGGAAGAAATGTTGGGGGACAGATCTGCAAGGGAAGAGAAGATGGAGGAAGAGGGAGGGGGCAGAGAAGATAGAGGAGAAGACACAACCAAAGGAGCGGTTGTTTGAGTAACATGAGGAGGGGAAGGAGGAGCAGGAGAGGGAATGGTTGGGACCTCACTAGTTGTAGCAATGACAACATCCTGAGTGGATGTGTCCATTGGAGCACTTACCACTTCTTCTTCTCCTGGGGACACTAAGTCCACAACTTTCTCTTCTGCGGTAGTAGGAGGGCTTTCAGGAGCTTTCTCTTGAGTAATGCTTGCCTCTCCTTCTTTATCTTTTCCTTTGCCCTTAGGCAAGTGTTTTGGCCTGGTGGGTGCATTACCCAAGGGAGACGTGGTAAAGTCTACCCCAAGGTAGATGATACCATTTTTCTTGCACCAATGCTTAGTGCATTACAGAGTGCCCTTGACCCTTTCCTCTATAGTCTGAGGGGCCTTGTTCCTATCAATTTTAGCAAATGGCCAATTGTCCCCATCCATGTCTAGATAAACCTGATCAACTTCTTGATCAGTTACTTGGAAATCCTTTGGGATGATAGCCACACCATATTGAATGATCTCTACCAGGGCCAGTCGGAGTGATCCTTTCATCTAAGCTCAACTTCGTGATTTAGGTCGATGTAGATATCCTCGATCTGAGGGATGTGAATTGGATCGATCCTTGCTCTTGGAAGGCAACCACGAGGATCGAAGGTTGGCCTTGCTGAGAAAATTATGCTTCAGATTGAGCAACTCAAGCTCTGCATACATCTCCTAGGATTTTCCTATGAAGTGCAGGTGTATCTACCCACCGTGAGGGGGAATGGAGTTCCACCCTTCTTCCTTTTCAAACACTTCTCATGGTATGTGATGAGTTGTCTAGACAGCTCCAACAAGATCAGTTTGGGTCCCGCATACCTTGGCAATCTAGTGGGCTCTCCCAAGAAGTTAGCGGCTCTGAGATAGGTGAAAGTGGGGAATTGCGTGAATAACACTCCCCACTTCTCTGTGGTGGTGATCACGCTTTTGGTCATCTGATTACAAGTCATGTTGGGCCTCAAGAGGTAGATGACGCCATAGAAGAAGACATCGTTGATTTTACTGAATTGGGCTATGTTGTTCTCTAGTCTTAACTCTAGATAGTACTCGTATATCCTGACCTGGGGCCATATCCCACACCGATTCAATGTTGGGTAGTCCCTCTCTAAGGCAAAGAGCATATACTACATAGGAGTTCATATAGAACATCCCAATTGTCAAAAGTTGTTGAAGCTGCTCTCGAGATTGTGCTGTTGATAATCTCTCCCCAGTCAAAATGTTGATCGGGAACATTTTTATTCATTGTTTCCAAATACCTAAGCATCCACTTGTGAAATTAATGGGCATCGGGAGTCCATGTACTCTACTTAGGAAGGTGATCATGTCACTCAGCTCTTCTAAAAATCAACTGCGATGAATGACTTGTGGCCACCTACTTGTCACCTTCTTATTCCTGAGGTACACCTCATTCATTAACTACATACATTTGTCTTCATTTTTAGTCCATGTCTTCACGCAGTCCTCCTGGCTCACTGCTACAAAATTTCTATGGTGAGGGATACCCAACATGATCTCAAAATGTTAGGCCATGAGGTTGATTATCACCTCACCCTTCTCATTTTTGACACATCTTGTGTCCTTATTGTAACAATGGCCCACCAACATCATAAACTCATTGTTGATTACACTCACTGGGAGCCTTGTAGCAAAGTGCAGACCACTACCAACCAATTTATCCATCCATGGGCTATCTATGACCTTCTTGGTTCTAGCCCAGAAGTCCTCCATGTCAATGTGCCTGAGTTCTGAGTCTTTGATATCATGATTGCACTCTCTGGCGAGTCGAGCATCCTGACCCTTTGGTATTTATATTTCATTTCTTGCTCTGTTAGCTTGGCTTTACCCTTGGACTTGGTTGGCTTCTTACTCGATGAAGACATGTGTGGATCTGAGTTTAGCTATTGATCTACAAGAAGAATCAGGGAAGTCCATCGTAGAAGGGCCATGTTAGTCATTAAGTCGTCCATAAAAGATTACAAAATGAAAAGTTAGCAATTTATGAGCCTCTGGGCATAAGGCATAGCTTTACTATAGGCTGCAGGGACTTAGAAAAGCAAGGCGCACTTTGGGAAAGTGTTGCATGGGAAAAAGCAGTGCTAGAAGGGGCACGGGGTGTGGAAAGGCTACACACAACATTCAGATGTTGGTGTCAAGGGATATGCACTTGCGCCGTTGGAAGTCTTTTAGTGGGGCGCAGATATGATTGGTGTTACAGAGTATTATGGTGCACCAAGGTGTGGATGCAAAAGATGCAACATCAAGGTGAGGTGCGCCAAGGGGTTAAGCTTGCATGGCATGGGAAGGGTTTACATAGCATGAAGTGTTGTTGCTATTGTAGGTGTGCTCACACTGTACCTTAGGAATTTTTACAGTTTTTTACAGGGCATGGGAAAGGGCTTCTATTGCGTGAGTTCACAGTGTACCTTGGCGTGACTATTTTTGATGCAACATGACTAAATGGTGTGCCAAAGGGGCACGACTACGTTTAGTGCAACACGTATGAAAATTGCATCATGGAAGATAACAGGCTGATTCTCTTCATTTTGTGGTTTTTTACTCTCTCAGCTCAGATTTTGATAGCAAGGGGTTAATGTGGGGACCACGAATGCAACAAATGGAAACACATGGGGCTGATAGGAATGCTGACAATGCATAGAGAAAATACTTTTCACATTTTTGTAATGTGAAAATGATAGGTCAGATCCACCTATATATAGCAAAAGGTGCAATAAATGCACCACCAACTTTTCCTATGGTGCACTTAAGTGGATGTCGACACGAAGGGATTTGCACCATAGCGTAGCTTTGGGAGTGTCAACACTATGTTTTTAGTGCCCACATCGCACACTTTAGAAAGTGATAACAAGATGGCGCTTGCGCCTTGGTGCACCTTTGAGAGGTGCAACATTTGGAGTGTTGACACTCCTAGAATGCACTAAAGGAAAAGAGGGGCGCAGATTTTGGTTGATGTAACACGAATGAAAACTGCGCCCAACCCAAAAAGGTTGAAAATGACCAAGTTCTAAAAACTAGATTTTTTGAAAAGGGATTTTATGCCATTCTGAACGTTAAGAGACCTCAACGGGGGACCAAAACAGAAATTTTGGTATGGTTACCTATAAAATTTCCCTTGTCAATTTTATAGGATAACAGGATGATGGTAACTAGGATGGATCTACTGAAACCGGGTATAATGAATATGAAATCTAAAGCAATTTGTGTGTAGGAAAACAAAATTGGAATATCTAAGATACCATGGGGTAAGAAAATAGATAGTTGGTAGGATAGCTAACAAATAATAAGACAGTTTGGATCAGTCGACACCAACCGTGCAAAGTCGAAAATAACTAGGAAGTGATCTAGGGTTTGAGAAAGTAAAATGGATGGAAAAATGAGCTACATAGAGAGATTGATTGATTCATTCAGGGTAGAGCTCCAAGGTGACTGGTAAACCTACAAGCTTTATGTGCAATAATGATGGGATGGAAATTAGGACTAAAAGAAATCTCTAATATTCCAAAATCTTGAAGGGTGGCATGAAAAACATCCATATTTTCTCCAAATTGATAGAAGGTGTTGCAAATAAAGGCAAGAAATGAAGCAAGATTTGCATGAAAGATCGAGATCTCAAAATTGCATCCTCAAGAGAGGAGGGGTATGGGTGTCTTTATAGGGTCGACGGTGACCTACATGGCTCACCGGTGAGTGTGTCGACCATTGATTTGGGCATTGGGAGGATTCCTAACCCGATGTAAAGGGGCCTAAAGAGGTAAGATTAGATATTTAAGGTGGTTAATGTGGGTTAGGGCTATTTCGGGGGGATAAAATGTTGTTGGGGGATAGGGGTGCATTGAATGAGAGTAGATGGTGACCTAGCGATGATAAAAAAAAGGATGTTTAGGGAGGATAAAAGGATTAGTGGATGGGTTTAGGGATAATAAATGGGATGTGATTAGGATAATAAATATGATTAGGGATTAATTAAATGGGATTAAGGGTGAATTAGGGGAAATAAAATAGATGATGGGATAAGATAGGAAAGTGGGAAATTTGAATAAATGGGATTTAGGAGGGAAAGGGGAATTAAATAGGAAGAGATATATGTATGTGTGAGATGAAAATGAAGGGGAGTGAATGCGGGATGGGGACAAGGGATACCAAAAAAAATTGTCTGATGAAGGGTAGCATGATTAACCAAGTTGGATATGTTTGGGCTAGTGACAAAGCACATTACAATTTTTTTTTACAATGCATGAATTATTAAAATGAGTATCTATATTTTCCCCATTTAAGTATGAAATTGAAAATTGTGTGCTTAATCGAAAAGGTCACCTAAGTGTGTAGAAACACTTAGTCTTCACTAAAATTTCTTTTTCTTGTGCTAGGACTTTGACTTTGTTACAATCATGTTTATTTTACCAAGATTCATACCTATAAAGGAGAAGAGTGTAGTCAATGTCCATAGTATAGGAAATCAAACATTAATATGAAATAATTGGACTTATTATGAAAATATCAATATGTAAATATAAAGGAAAAACAAAAGAAAGAGTACACTTGATTGTTTTATGAGAGAGGCGAAAGAGTACTCTTTTTACCATTTTCATGGATATTTACTGAATTTTGTGTTGGATCTAGTTGGAAGGGCTTGGGGTGATCAATCCCCAAGTGGAATGTGTTGAAGAGAATAAATAAGTTCAAATTAATCCCATAAGGTAAAGACAATTTTATGGGGAGCATTCCAGTTGTTATGCATCTCTCCACAAAAATATGAGAAATGAGAGGTATAGCTTGCAAGGATAAAAATTACCTCAATACTTCCCAAAACCCACAAATAAGTGCCACTACACATGAACACAAACCCAATTTATTTTTAAATAATGACACAATGTACTGGGGAAATGCTATCTTGCACATACCTTTGGTGCCACTATAATTTGACTCACACCATGAATTATGTAATTAAACCGAGTAAAAATCTTGTATATGTTACTAAGAAATTATACCGAATCATAAATTTATCAAACCTTCCCTAAGACATAAGTTTATGGAATATTTCCATAGAATCCATATGGTTTGGTCTCTACAATATGGTCTGGTCCCTATGTATTTCTGACCTAAGTCTATTTCTGATCTATTTTATAGAGCTTTGAATGTATAATTTTGTATCTATTATTTTATTTCCTATTTATGAACTACTGTGAGGATGAAATGTCATTTAATGGTTACCCCCTTTTTGGGGTGTATGAGATGGAGAAATGTGAATACAGACCAAAAAAGGACATGTAGTTGTGCACATGTGTTCAGGATTCCTACAAGGAAAAATGGGATTGTGTGTGGTGTATACCATGGTGTATACATAATATTATAATAGAAAATATAGCAAAGTGTTAGTAACAAGAAATATAAAATCAACATAGTATATGTAATAAAAGGCATGCAAGGAATGCAAATAGAACAATATGGAAAACAATATGCTGCATACATGGGATACCACTCAAGATGTCACAAGACAATTGAATCACTCAAGAAATAGGAAATTAACATAGGGCATTGCCCATAAACAAGTGAAAGAATAGATCAAGCATGTAAAATAAGAAACAATCCAAAGATGAAAATGATCTTGGTTTAGAAGTGACCTACAAAATAGATACTACACATGAAGCACCCATTAGCATGTTAGAGTAATAAAGAGTATGACACAATGTATGTATTGAGTAAATGAGGTAAGAGGAAGTAAAGTAGTAAATATTGGAATGATAACACGTGTGTAATAAATTGTAAATTAGATGCCCCCATTTAATGCAAAACAACTAGTAAAGAGTATTGTCAAGCATTTTTGTATCGTGTAGTGATTTTTGTGTAGCTTGTATTCAACTCAATGTACCACATGAACGCATGTGTATAGAAAAAGGATATATCATACTATGTATCAAGATAACATGATAAGTAAAGTGCAACATGAAAAGTATAAGCATACAATAGAAACAACCAAAGCAAGAGAAATGAAACTATTTTCTAAAAAATTAGCATGTTGGAATGTTTTTGGAATTTTATCATATTTGATTTTTTGATTTTAGGCCCCCAAGGGCATAGATGAAAACCTATTTTCTAAATAGAAGGAAGGGTGATCCAAAAATTCCCTCAGGGAGGGGAATACATAGATTTTTAGTGCTTTTGATGAATTATAGAGTGTGTAAATAGAGATGAGAAAGAAATTTTCCCCTAATGTGTGTGTGCAAAGTGAGTTTCACATGTGTAATCACTCCTTCAACTATCAAATTTAACCTATAAATAAATTATGTAATTAGGAAATGAGGGGGAAAGTGGATTCACCCAATGTGAGTAACTAGCCAGCCATGATTATTTTGGGTAAGGGCCCACTATCTTCCATTATGACTAAAGGAAGAATTTGATCAAGAATTAAGGGACAAGTGTAATGTGAGGTAGATTACATGAGTGTGTATGTGTAGGAAATGTTTTTCCTAAGGAAATTTGTTGTATATGAGGTGAAATATATCTATTGGGAGACAAAGATGTGTGGCGTGTATTATGAACCATGTGTGTCGAACTAGTCCTATGTGGTAGACTATGAGACCTAGATATACACGGAGAATGGGTAATAAGGGCTAGAGGTAAAGGAGACCTATGTGAGATAGTAATCGATGGTGAAAGTGTGGGAGTATATCTAGAGTTTGTGATGAAACTATAGTAGTAATATCATTAAATTTAGGAGTAATTGTGATAGTGGGTGGACTAGAAGCAATTCTAACTAGAGAAATAGGTACACTAGTTTTAGGGACTTGTGAGGCTTGAGAGATAATAGGTAATATGACCTAAGGTGGGATACCTTGAATAGTGATGACTTTATGATCATGTTTGAATTTAACACATTTGTGTAAAATAGATGGGATAGCCCCATTAGCTTTTAGCCAAGGAAGACCTAAGACCATGTCATATATCCTAATTATAGATGTTATAAGAAATGATAGCTAGAGAGTAAGAGGCCCAACTATGATGAGAAGAGTTATACGCCCATAAGAGATAGGATACTTTGTTTGATTCAGATAATGGGAAACCAATAGAACACAAGAATGGTAGTAAACATGCATTATGATTGAAATTGGGATTGATCATGACATTATTGAGATCTTGATTGTCAATGGATGCAGCAATGTGAATCCTGGAAGATGTGAAAGAAGCATGAAAATTTACATCGGGTGAAAACAATGGTTATTGGTACAAGAGTAGCACTAGTACCAACAAGAAATTATAGACAATTATTATTAGGTTGCAGAGGTGAAACTGCATGGTAAGCATGATTAGTAGTTGATTCAGATGTAGCCTTGTCATGCTTCGATGTAGCCTTGGGATATGGGAGGATCATCCCATTTAATTGCATCAGAGTTAATTAAGTCTTGGATGACATGTTTAAGCTTAAATCATCAATTAGAGGAGTTTTTATTACATTGGTAATAATCACAATATGTTTTTTCATCAAAAACATTCCTTCAATATAACTAGAATCCAACTTGAGAGGTGGAGGAAGAGAGATAAGGTTACTATCAAGGATTTTTGCAACACCACTCAAGGTGGAATTGGAAATTTAGTAAAATGTTGTTGAGGAGATTAGGTTTTGAGCTTCGTCGGTGGGGACACTGGATTAAGAGTAGCTTTAGAGTCGACTCGGGCTCGAGTAGGCTTACTCTTTAAGTTAGTTTTACCTTAGAATTTAGCATGAGATTGATTAGAGGCATGATCATCATATTTTATTTTTCCCATGGAAATTAGTTTTCCTTCATGGTATTTGAGGGTATGACACAAATAATTGAAGGAATGAAAAGTTTCAAAGATGACTGAATCTTGGATAGGAGGAAAAATACTTTGTAAAATATATCTTTCAATTTATAATCAACTAGGATATTGTTCATTTTAGTAAGATTAGTAGTATAACACGAACATAGTCATGAAGGTGCTCATTAGGTCCTTGTTTAATTTTATCCATTTGAGTATAAGATAGTTTAGTTCCAATATTAATAGAAAAATGTGCTAAAAATTTATTTTCTAATGGAGTAAAATATTATATAGAATGAATAGGAAACTTATAAAACCATTACATTGTGTAATCTAATAAACTTCTAGGAAACAATTTCATTAATAATGTATCGGTGAAAGCATAATCTAAGAAAGCAACAAGAAATGATATATGATGCTCTAGTGGACTTCTTTACAAAGTGAAAAGAGGAAACTTAGGTAGAACAAAACCAAAAGGAAGAGGATAAGAGGAAACTTCGTGTACAAGAGGAATGTGTAATGAAGTGAAGAATCCATAGAAGAAGAATTGGTGGTGAGTAATGATTTACACTAAAATTTTCCTCCATAATTTCTATTTCATTAATGTATGTATTAGGAATAGGATGTTGTTAAGTGTAATTAGTAGTAGCATCTGATAGAAGATAACGGCGTCGTCAGTACGGTGCCACCAATAATGTGGAGTACGGTAATAGTCAAAGTACAATAGGAATGTTGTAAAAAGTAAATATTTGTCGTAAGTGGTCCGGTAATGTTAAAATGTCAAAGTTTGGGTAATTAGAGAAGTAGGGTCTACATGATTAGGAATTAGAAATATTATATTGGTAATAAAGACAAGGAGTGAGGTCATAAATATTTTGTGTATTTTATTTGTAAAAAGTCTAAAAATGTGGAACCCATGTAAAATGATAAGGTTTATCTTATCTTAATGATAAGCTTACATGTACATGCGATAAGAGTTAAGGTATGGAATATGTTTCGTCAGAGGATTTCTTATCCTATCTTAGAGATAAGATGGATAAGCTCCCAAGTTCTATAAATAGAGAGGCCACCCCCTCATTTAGCATAGAAGGAAGTAGTGAGAAATATTGTAGGAAGTGTGTGAAGGAAGCCATCGGTTTAAAGGTGTGTTGAAGAAGCCATTAAGAGGTGTAATTGTGAAGTTTCTCCCATAGTCTTGGTGAAAGGCAAGTGAAGTCAATAACACTTGAAGTACCTCATGGGTGAGATTATAGTTCATGTTAATATTATAATTTATTTTGATATTTCAGATTTGTCATCATTCTGTCTTATTATATAGTCGATGGTATTCTTGTGTTATGTTGTTGTTTTGTTTCAGTTACATCCACCAAACTAAAGGCATGCATTAGTAAATAATCATAGAGAGAGTTCCCTGTGAAGAATTATCATAGTGCCGGATTGGTGATGACAAGATTACCTTGTTATAATTAAAGAACTTGGGCTTGTAGATCACGCACCAAGGATTCTAAGGCATGTGTTTTGGAAGAAGAGCTAGGTTGAATATTAGAGATGAGAGGATAAGAAAATTGAGTGGTAGATATAGGAATGGAAACATTGAGACTAGATGCCCCCATGGAGGTGTGAGGAGAAGAAACAAGAATGGAAGATGTAGGTATCGTGACATTGCGAAAGGGAAAATTATGTATCATGATAATCGTAAGATTGGAATGATCACTAGGGTAGTAGTTAAAATTTTGATTCTAACAAGTTGTGTTGAGTTGTTGAAATATTTTCATGTGTTTTCAAATTTTAACAATTTTGTGAATATTTCAATTGTTTGTGATTTTTATAATTTCTATGATTTCGTTGATTTTTTGTAAATTTTTAGAAAGAAAATTGATGCAAACAAGAGGATTGTCATACCTATAACTAGCAAAAATACAAATAAATGTAAACAAACCTAATTACACAAAAAGAAAAACACACCATGGCTTATTTAATAAACCAGGATGAAAACACAATACATGTAAGTGATTCAAAGACATAAAACAAGCATGTCAAACAAACCCAATATGAACAGGAATTAACTACACCAAAGTTATATGTGAACTGAGATGCTAATAAATTTCCTGCAATTGGTCTACAATAAAAAAGTACAACAAAATAAAAAACTAACAAAAAGAAAAAGCATCATCACAATGTTGACAAACCACAATAGTACAACAAAATTTATAATAACAATGTCTAATGACACCCCTAATGTGTTCCACATTGAATAATTAGACAAATATGAATGCCCCAAAGTGATAGCTTATAACACGATAGGATTATATTAGGCCAAAGATTGGAGTGATCTTAGATACTCCAAAAACACTCTTTTGGATCCCATTGAAGTTTGATTTGTATTGAATTAAATTGAATTCCAAGTGTGCCCCAAGCAAAGTTATATTACAAAAGGGTAATTGATTGTTTTCCTTGATCATAGATATACACCACATGCAAGAAAAGTGATTATCAGAAGATGATATGCAACGATCAGTGGGATTTCTGTCAAATTACAATAATTTTAAAGAGTGTTATGCTGTTGTTAAAATTTTTTCAAAGATTTTCTAAATGTTTTAATTTTTTCCATTTTTATATTGTTTTTTATTTTTGAACAATATTATATTGTTTTTTATTTTTAACATATTTGAATGTTTTTGAGTTTTTTAACATATTTCAATATTTTTGAGTATTTTAAAAATATTTGAATTTTTTTGGTTTTGTAAACATATTTAAATTTTTTTATTTTTAAACATATTTGAATGTTTTTGTATTTTTGAACAAATTTGAATGTTTTTAATTTCAAGCACTTTACGAACTCATGTTCAAACAATTGCAAGCATTTCATTTCATTCCATTGGAAAAATATATATGATATAATTATAAGATTTATCATCATGACTCCATGTAACTAGAAAGATTTGAGGGCTCGCCACTAAGATCTAAGAAGGACATGAAAAGGAGGATAGTGATATGAAAAATGAAGATGATGGATTGCAAGACACAAGTTGTATACAATGATACATTCAAGAAAAATTGAATCATCTCCACTTAATATTATCTAGCTGATTCCAAGATGATTTCAATTTTTAAATCTTGACTACACTTAGACCCATTTGTGGCCTACTAATTGACAAGATCTGGTTGAAGGAATTATTGTCTCTCTTAACATAAGAAACTTCTTGGGATGTTTATGATTAAGCACTTTTGATTCATATTTTCTAAAGGATTTGTTTTTTTGTTTTTTAAATGACCCCCTACATCTTGCCCCATGCCACCAGTAAGAGGCAAGAGCTCAACACCGAAGACAAAACATAGGCGAGTAAGGATACATTCCTCCTTTACCAATCTTATACTACTAGTAAAAGTATGGACTCATCATTTGAAGACTTTGAAGGATGAAATATGTAATAAGTGATTTCTTAATTTGTAATTTTTTTACTTTGCCTTATTTGTTGATATTATGCTTGTAGGGAAGGAAAATTGTTCCCCAAATTTCATCTTCATTCGACTAGTAGGATGCAAGGGTTCAAAATCATAGACCGAGATGGACAGGTTTAAAAGGTGCAGGTAAAGAAGTTAGTGATTTCGTTAAAGAGAGATTATTTGAAAGGGGATTTTTATCAATAATCTTCTAGACAAAACTGTAGGTAAGAAGATATGAATTGGTAGAAACCATTATATAAATGAAACACACAATGCCTAAGATGAATAGTATTAACTTATGTCGTATAGGAGAAGAATGTGAAGAGGTGAAGATGTCATGATTAAGATATCCACCAATGGATGAAACAATTAAATTTTCTTATTAAATGAGTTGATTGTGTGGATAAAAAAATTACTTCTACATTCTTGATTTTTGAATAGTGCTTTGATGATGGGTTTGAGATGGATTTTTAGACACAAAATCACACACATACTACTATTTACTATACCACCAACTATGTTATTTTATGTATGTATTTTTCGTAAGAAAAGTATTCACTAATGTCACATTATTTATTATGTCTTCTTTCTTTGATTGCCACTTTTATTTTATCTATCACCTCTCTCACTTCTCTACTCTTTTTGGTCAGTCACAAGGATCCTTATAAGTCATTATTTTCACATTTTTCGCCAGTTGTCTCTAGAAACCAATGCCCAAGACCCGACACTAACACCCAAATGCTCATGTCCATCATGGCGATCATGTCCTCTTTGTTCTTATTCACATTTTTTACATTTTGGTCAGCATTTTCGGTTTTCTTACTCCTATCTTGAGGTCTTAGTCGGCATGTCTTGTCACTAGTGTTGAAATTCAAGTAAGAGATCCCTATATAAATACAACATACATAGCATTATAAGGGTAGGAAATTTGTATCAAGGGCTATCTATATACATATCAAAGGGACTACATCTTGGGTTTATTACTCTGTATACACACTACTTAGGAAGGTAAGTTCATTATTTCATCCACACATTTGCATCTATCTATTTACCTCCTACTATCTTAACATCACCAACACAAGGGCAACCTAGGAGAACCATTACACACACAAGCACATTAAAATCCATTGGTTCTAAGATGTAGTGCGGTGCGCTTGGTTGTTAACGATCGAGGATAGTCTGGACCCTTATTTTGCATCTTTATTTTTAGGATTTGATGTGGTTTAAGGGTTTTTCAGGAGATTATTTGTATTACAAATTTATAGGTATCATGGAAATCCAAGTGTGACATACAGAAATCATCGATGAAAATTTTTCAAACCCTAGTGACACTGAAGAAATTAGGTTGTGACCTTTTGACAAACTCCGCACCTGAAAGGTCTCTCTGGTGCCCCAGGCACCCTCGCCTCTACCTACGTGCCCTTGTTAGGCCGGTTTGTAGGTTCTAGGATCTTGATCGAACATTTTTGGTTCTCCACCCAACCTATTCATACACTTGTTCCAGTTCAAATATACTTCGGATAAGAGAAATCAAGATAATTTCCCTACCTCTCTCATTTGCTTTCATAGTTGCATCTATAAAATTTCTTAACACTTGTATATCTTATTGTATATCATTGTAGTAGTTTCTAAACTCATATTTTAATAAAATATATTCATATTTTATTGAATCATTTTGGTGAACCCATATCTTAGAACTCCTTTCCCTAGGATCCAAAAACCCTAATGGCTAAAGGTATCTCTTCTTCTCCTAGGAAAGCTATGCATCATGAGAGTGTTAATCCTATCCTTGATGATGTTGTTGAGGCTGAATTGCTTGATCTTTATCGGTATGCTCAATTTGATACTAATGTTCAAATATTTCTTGATGCTAATGAACACATGATTCCTACTAGTTTTGAACACTCTACTCTCAACATTGTGCCTAATGCTCAAATCTTCTCTCGATGTACTCCTTATTCTATAGGCACTAGGACTACTCCACCTTCTTCTATTTCTGTTGAAACTCTTGATGATGTTATTATTGATTATATGTTTGGTCTTGATTGTGATAGTGTAGATAAAAATCATGATGAAAATGTACATGCGCATGATGTTATTTCTCATACTAGTCAAGATGAATGTAAAGTTATATCTCATGTTTCTCCTATTTCTGAACATGCTTCTAATGATTGTAAAGATACATCTCATGATATTTCTTCTCCTACTTCGTTATATGTTGATGAAACATTTGATGAAATACTTGCATGTGAAACTTTTTCTGATACTGAGTATATTTCTAGCATGAACATGTTAGTGTTGATTCTACTTCTCTTAAGACTTGTTGAATGTGAATTTTCTACTCTGCTTTCATCTATTTTTGAGGTTATATCTAATGACATGCATGATGATTCTCCTCCTATTGTTTCATCTCTTATCACTTCTTCTGATGTTACTCCTAATGTTTCTATCAATATTCCATCTTCTTCTCCTCCTATTATTCCTCCTTCTCTTCCTTCTTTGAATATCATTCATTTGGTTGTTCATTTTGATGTTCTATGTTCATCCCGCCTCTTGCTTCATTTGCACTTACATCTAGTGTTCCAATTACATCGTCATCCTCCACTTCTTTTTATGTTCCCATGATCACTCAAAATGTAAAAGTAAACCTCTCAATGTACCTCTCACATCTCCTACAATTCATTCACATGATATTTTTTCACTCATGCATGTTGTTCAAAAATTACAATCTCAAGTCCAATCCCTCACTCTTGAAATCAAATCCTATTATGTGTCTATTGATAATAATTCTCTTCATGGCTAACACATTACAAATAAAATCATTCCCTAAGGATTTCATTATGTCCAAATTTTTATTCTTTGATGGCATTGGCAATCCATATCTACATCTCAAGCATTATCATTTAGCTATGGCATCCTATTCAAATGATCAATTATTGCTAAAATATTTTTATCATAGTCTAGTTGGTGAAGCTCTTCAATGGTACACTCATCTACCTTTTGGATCTATCAATACATATTATGACATGGAAGATGCTTTTCTTAGATGATTTATGTTAAACAATGGTCCTAGAGTCACACATGATTGCCTACCTGGCTTGCATCAAGGAAAGAAAGAACCCATTCTTGATTACATTCTACATGCTTCAATTCTTGCATGCATCAACTAGTGTTTCATCCTGTTGATTTAGAAAAGCAATTTATCTTTTGTCATGGCTTGATTCCTTCTTTAAAATAACACTTACAATATGACACATGTGAATCATTTACACTCTTATGCTACAAGGTCATTGATCTAGAACATGATTTAATTGCTACACATGTTATAGATCATCCTATTATTTATGTTATTATTACATCATCTTCTACTTCTTCACCTCTTCCATCTGTTAAGTGTCCTCCAAGGTCTCCATCTCCTCTATATTTCAAGCATATTCCATCTCCTCTACCACATAAGTTTCCTCCATCTCTGCCACCATGTCATTCTCTCTGCCTAAGTCTTTTCCATATCTTACTCAAAGCAGCCATTGCATTTCTCTTATTCTGTTAAGCCTCATGATGTGTTGTGTGATTGTCTTGATAAGTGCTTAATTATTTTTCCTTCTAATAAAAATCATCCTTCATATAACTTGCATCACCAGTGTGATCATCCTTATTGTAATTATCATCGCATCAATGGCCATTGTGATAATGATCGTTGCACTCTTAATGACAAATTACAATAATTAGAGGACAAGGGTGTCATTGTTTTCAAATCTTGCTCTCATGAGATGTTTATTTCTCCTATTCTACACAAGTGTGCTACTAATTTGGTTTACTTGTCTCCTCCACCTACTTTTAAGGTAGTTATTCATTCACCGCCTAAGGTCATTATTCATGCACAATCTCCACCTCACTCATCCACCACTACACCATCTCATTTGTTGCATAGTTTTACTACTTCACATTGGCTTCCTAAGTCATCAGCATTTGTTCTTCCCACCACTGCATCTCCCATCATTGGCACCATCTCATTAGGCATTTATTTTTTCTCATACACTCATGTTGCTTCCACTTCACCTATTGTCACCACTCCATGCCCACTTAATATTTAGTAGGTGAATTTTTCTCACCTCACCACCCGATGATGCACTCTTGTTCTCATTATTATTACATGAATTTTGAGGTATTTTTTATAATAATAACCCCAGTTCATCTTTGTGCTACATGCTTGATGATGTATGTATCTAGTGTACACTATCACACTATTTCCGACGATGATACATTCTTTCTTTATAGTTCATTATTGATTGTTGAGGAGTATTATATAAATGAACCTCATCTTATTATGCATACGTTGGGGGACATCGCTATTCCTTCTCCCTCTTCATCATACTAACACACAAGTACATACACTTTTACAATCATTTCATTCACTTGGATTTTTCACATTATTCATCTCATACATACATCTATTACCACATATCACATCTCTATTCATACACACAATCTCATTTTCATTACGATATATCTACGTCCTACTCAAATTCATCATACATTGTTCAATATCTTCATTAATGCAATACAAATCAAACAACCAACACATGCAAACAACAATCATCGCATCCCATATCAATCAAACATTAATATAGCACAATACTATTAATCATCCATATAATATATATATCGAAAATCATAGTTAGAAAAATACAATCGCTTGGGGGTAAGCCCTACATGCATATATATCACATCTCATCATCACTATCACTATATACAACTACGAAATTGTCTAGAACTAGAAGCTTCACTTCTCACTCTCGACCTGGTCATGACCCCTATATCTCTCAACCTTCTCTCCACATAATGCCAACTCAACTGATTGCTTTGTGAATTGACTATGTTGCTCTACATACTTCATAACTACATCCTATGTTAGGTCTCCTCCTCCTAAATCCTCCCTATATCCCTACGTCTCTACTCATGCCTCATCCCACTCACTCAATATAAGATTGCATGTGTCCACCGTAATCGCCACTAGCTCAAAAAATGGGAATGCTCTCCCACAACAACATATACTAGCTCTAACATGCCACCCCCACAAGCACATCTAGAGGTACATTCTACATCAATGTTTGGATCTATGAGTCAATAATCAAGGACCAATATGCATCACCTGTAACCATCCAATACCACATTAGCAAGAAATTTTGATTACAAACATACAAAAACTAAGTGACAATCAAAAATTACCAACTAATCAATACACACGCTCTTATATCATCAATGTTATCCCATCGCCATGGGGGGTAGGTGTATGCCCCTCTTTAGCTCTAATTGGTAGTACTCTGTCACACCCATAACTAGAAAAAATAACAACCATGGTGCACTACCCACCATGATTCATATGCCTCAGTAAACCCTGGATCATCTACTTGTATGGGCCCTATGGCCGCATCTATCTCATCAACGCCTAGGGACACTAGTTGTAATCCTATAGGCCTCGGACTCCTTGGCACTCTTATCACTTACACCCATACATATGGATCTAGGGAAACATCTTGAGCCATACTAATATGCCATGACACACACTCTACCTGAATAGCTTGACCACCCCGGAAATCTTTCCTCTAACCACATAGTGTGCCAAATACATCATAACTCTACTCCATCCTCTGGACATCCCCCATTAGTCTCTATATGGCCTCCATGTAATGACCCCAGGTCCTATGCGATCAAGCATTGATCTATACGTATCGTGTCCATCCTCCTATTTCAAGCACCTACCCATTTTGTAACAAATATATTTATCCTCGCCCACTCTACACGTGGCCCACCAAGTTACCTCAATATGGAAATATGCTCATATCCCATGCATGTAATAAGGTGGTGGTTTCAATCCCACCCCCATATTCCTCCTCTATAAACTTATAAAGGTCCATGTACAAATGTTTCAATACACACAGCATGTCCATAAATATCTCGTCTCACTCTCCTTTATACGTCAACAATGTCATGCATCTTATACAAGATGCCTATACCACCACCCTTCATTGCCACTGATGAAGCAATAACAACTACAATGAACTTCCGTAATCATGGAACATCGGATCTCGTATGCCATCCAAACTACTATGGATCTCTGTGTGTACTCATTTCCCTATAAAATATCACTCTCATATTTCATTATGCATTCTCTACTTCCATCATCTAGACTCTCTCACCCATAACTAGTTATCGCAATATGTGATATACATCCTCCATTGTCATATTCATCTCCCTAGTAGGAAACTAAAAAGTACAAGTGTCTATGCACCACCTCTCACACAATGTAGTAATCATTAGAAAATTATGAGGTACATCCCCCAATCTAGCTATGTACCATAGGCCAACATGGTCTAGTATATCCCACTTTACATTTGATAGGCCTAATCCCAACAATGTGCTCAAATGTCGATCTCCACATAAATCTCTCAAATGGATATCCCTCTACACAACACATAACACCAATAAAACCTTACCTTTAGCACTCTATTTCAATGCACAAACAACTACTACTAACATCAAAAGGCACCAATTTTCACATTCATCATGTTCTAGGCTCAAAACAACCTCTAGGGTTGCAGTGCTCATGATCGGGATGTGGGTTCCCATGATCATGTCACCAATTCTTAATACTAGGCATTGACATCCTAAAGGATGTTAGTACCTTGACCGCTTTTTTCCAGGTCAAACACGCCTAAGATTTAAAACCTAAAATTTCACAAAAATGAGCTCATTTATAAAAACTTTCCAAAAATCTTCATAATTACCAACTCGAAATTGTATGTGATACCACAACCATCGCCACCATCTCGAATCAGCTCAATCTCACTGCTCTAATTTGTAGCATCATCACCAACTCGAGATCTTAAAATCACACTCGTGAAAGTTTCAAATGAAGTTACTCTTCACCTTTTACTTTTTAATATTTGGGTAAAAAGAGGGTTTTGGAAAGGGCCCTTCCCTATTAAAACATGGATCTAAAATCTAGATATACCAATGATCATTTCATGAAACCAAAAAAAATCAAAATATCAAACACAAATTGGTATAGAAATTATAGACACCGTAGTTTGATCAAAGCACTATTATCCCTAATATTTCCCTAGCTAGTCCTCTTCCTACAAGTTGGCAACACCTCGTCAATTAGACCTATCTAACTCCCCTATTACAACACTCTTTTGGTCATATTTCCTCTAGTAAACTAATTAAATAGGTTATAATAACCTCTTCTTGGCTAATATTCTCTTCTTTACCACCTCTATTAGCTCCCTAGAATATCAATCCACTTCATTGGATTGATTAGGCCTTTCAGAACCCTCCCAGAAACTTAATTTCTCTCTAAATGGGATTAATTACCCTCTAAATAGGGTTAGCTAGTCTTAAGCATGATCAACCTCTCTCTAAAACTAGTCAAATCTTACTTTGACTTGTTAATTAACTTGACTCCCTTTTAGTCCCACATGCACCAAAAGCCTCCCATTTTCCAAAATGGAAAACTATAAATAGCCTACTACCCCCCTCTCATTTCTAAGAACACTTCTTCCCTCTAACCTAAACTATAGTATTATTGCTAGGATTAGGACCCTTTATTGAGCTATTTGCTTTGCTTTTGCATTTCTATCACATAACATGGAGTAAATGGGAAGAACCATTGACCTTAAAGCCATTAATGGTGAGATCCCATTCTCTTGAAGCATAAACTGATTGTTTAAGATCCTTTTAGGTTCATTTACTTTAAGCTTTCAAGAATAGAGGTTAACTTCATTTGTTTAAGTTGTTTTTTTACTTCAAGTTAATGCATGCAAATAGGATTCCTTGCTCATTTCTTATCATATGGTCCATTGAGGGGATTTTTCACAAAGCTTTGGGGTTCTTGAGTGTTTCTTACCCCATTTCAATAGCTCTTGCAAAACCTTTCATTGAACACATTTGGCACACCGGGAACACTTATTTCCATCCTCTATTAATGGAGGTATTTTGAGTTCTTCAAAGTTCATTTGCAAGTTTTTAATTTAAAAACTTGTTATTTTCTCATTTCTATTTCTAACACTAGCTAAATCACGCTTATTTACATATGTTTTGTGGGTTTGAACTAGAAATAGGATGCTTTGACTAACAACTAACCTGTCTTCTCTAAAACATTTTCAGATCTGTGAGTTTTATAGGTTTTTCATAGGGTATGCGTAGGTGTTATAAAGGGATGCATCCTGTCAAAACTCTGGTGTCCCCATCAGAATAGACGTGCACTTGTTATGTTGCACCCTATCACTGACATGTCTTCTCTTTGCAGGAACACTCATGTGTCTCCATCGGTGGTTCGACGTCTCCGTCTCTCTAGACGCATCTATGTAAATAACCCCACTGTGTAAAAATTGAAACTTTTTTATGCTTGGACACATCTTCGTTGAACCCTAAGCATCCACATCAAGTTGAAAGCATCTTTGTCTCTCTGGACGTGCCTGTGTTTTTGGTATACTTTGGATTTTATTAAAAAAAATTGCAGGCGTATCCATTGAGTTAGGTGTGTATCCATTGACTAGGACGCTATTTGGTGTTGGTTTGGGCATGCAGGCATTTGTGATAAAATTGGAAAATTTTCTACAGTCTACAAAATCTATTTTTTTGATCTTTGTTACAGGTTTCTAGGACTAACAAATTAAATACAAAGTTTTCTTTGGTATTTCAGTTTGCATAGTTAAGTGTTTTTGGTTCTTAGCTTGAACTAGGTTTGTAAAAGTGCGTATGCTCTCTCCTCATGCCTTCAAAAGTGATCTTGGAGATCAAAAACACTTGTACAAACTTGTATCAAATGTTCAAAACACTTGTTCTATAAAGGATAAAGTAAAATTTCATGTGATTTAGTAGGATTTTCACATTGCGTATGCTCTTCCTTCATGCCTTTTGGTGATCTTAGGAATCAAAAGCAAGGTGTAAAGTTCTCTTTCTTGACATCAATCTGTGAAACTAGAAAATTACTAAAACTTGTTGTCTATAGGACCCAACGCTTGTAGAAGAAAGGCGTCAAAACAAGACACAAAACTTCTAATACACGTGTTTTATGTAGGTTGCCAAATGGTGTGCTACTTGAAACCACATTTAAATTAAAAATATAAAAACACACCACTTTCATCACACTTTGTATTGTAGGTTTCAAAAAGGGTACGTCCCTATCTACTTAACTGGAACATAACCCCTTTGGCATAACACCTTAAGCTACAACAATGGGGGTGGTTCCATGAACCCTAAAGTAATCCACCACTGTGTAACCTCGTAGATGAAACAGGAAGCGCTCCTCTTACCCACTTGACTAGTTTTCCTCGTGAGTTAGCGTTACTAGTTGTCCGTATGGCACCCCCGTGAGAGTACACATGGACACATTTATTGCCCATTGTGCTTGAAGGGGCTAAAGTAAATCCAAGATACTCCCAAATTATTCATTATGAATTTTTGGGTAAATCACGCTCGCTTAAGACAACTTTGTAACACCTAGGTGAGAGAGCTTATTAGGGAGGCCATTCTATCTTGGAGCCCACTTTGCTAGTCCTTTGTCACGTCGAACCATCATGAAGTGACAACTCATTTGGAATCTAAACCTTATTTTTCGAACAAGGCAAAGAATCCACGTAAGTTTAATCTAATTGTCTTTCATCACAAAATTAAACTATGTCCCACTTTAGCTCTCGCTTTTATCCTCATTTTCAGACGAGGTGAAACTATGCCCAAGTGGCACTTAGTTTGTTTTCATAATTTGATCTATACCCTTGCATTCTCACTTTCCACTTTTGGGGTGAGAAGGGAGCATACCTTGCATGTCTTATCAAAGACAGTACTCACCACTTTTTTGTTCGTTTACGCCCATCCATGTTTACGGATAGGTTGTTAAATGTCTAAAGTGTGCAAGTACATTTTTGTATCTTTGATAGTCCTTCAATTTTGATTTCAATATCATCTTCACCGTTTCAGTTCATCATTTGTTTCTTCTTGAGTTGATATTTTTGTTTGCATTCTAGTCACACGATCTTGGTACTTACATTGTGTTCTCATTTTTTATGAAAACATGGTATAAGTTCCTTTATTGCATGGTTATACTGCTCACAAAATTAAAAAATACTTGTTATGCTTATCATTTGGTTTCGCTTTCGACGCATCTAAGTCTTTAGAAAAGTGTCGATAATGCCTTATATATATCGTAATAAAGTTGTCATGATACTAAAACCTTGCTTGCTTGGTTAATGTATCACAATGACATTGTTATGTTATATCTAGTCATGACTTCCATTTTTCAGAAGGTTTACCTTTCATCGACATTTAAACTAATTTTAAATATACCTCGTCAAGAAACCGTGTCGTCACTGCGCTTTGATATTTAGGTCTTTTTAGAATTCTAACTTGACCTACATATTGATACTATATTGTCACTATCTATTTTAGGGTGTAGACTTGGCATAACGACAAATTCGAGTGATCATTACATCTAGGTGTTCATATGAGTGTTCTTTGATAAAAAAAATTACATAGCATTACATCTAGGACACACTATGGAATATTTCAAACATCACCTTGAACGGCTTGCAAAAACCATACACTTAGGGGTCACACTAGCTTCATACAAACGTTGGCTAGTAATGCCTAAAATCACAAAGATGGCAACCAAATCAAATGAACATGACTTAGGAGAAAACCCTTTCAAAACCTTCCCATTTAGCAAAAACAACTTAGCACCTCTCTTTTCTCAAGTCAAGGATGTGGAGCCATTAATTGACCACAGTGGAGAAGATTCAGACTCTTTCGAGAGAGCAACAAATATTAGACCTAGGAAGATTTGATGAACTCCTATATTATAACAGAGATCAAGTACTCGCAAGAGTCCTAGAATTAGGAGCAAAACTTCCACACGAGCGCGAAGCAGAAACCAAGGTCATCAACCCTAAACTAGGAGAATGAATATTCCTCTTAGACATCGATAACCCTTTTGATGTGGGATACACTTCCACTTCTGAGAAACATCATGCCACTATCGAAGGGGACCCATCACGAATACCACACTACAAAGCTTCACGTAAAGTGAAAACTGAGCGTAAAGCTTCCCCTCCTCCCAAATTTGATGAAGAAGAGGACCCTCTGGTTGAAGAGGAGATCCTTCAAAAATAGATCTTGAAATTGAGCTAGAAATTAGCAAACCTAGGCTCTTCAAGAAGAAACACGTACAAAGAAAAAGACAAAATTAAACCTAGTGGGTTTCACTTTGATCCATACACTGACCATACCTTTAAGGTGACTCAAGTACAACGACCGATGTCACCTACTAAATAACAACTCATTTAGAATGAGTTATAATTGATGAAAGACATGCTTACTACCCTACAAGAGGGAAATGTGGGCCATAGTAGGAAATACTTGTATGAGGAGTTGTGCCCTTACCCATTTGACAAGGACATGCTACCCCTTCCCAAAGCACTTCACCATTCCAAAATTTGACAAATATAAAAGCAAGGGTGATCCTCGGGATCACATCAAAGACTTTTATATGGCTTGCCAAGAGGTCACATATAGTGATAATTTCTTGATATGACTCTTTCCTCGTAGTCTAGGGGCATTGGCATTAGAATGGTTCTTTAGCATACCTAAAGGATCTATTACAACGTGGCCCGCACTAGCAGAGAAATTTTTTTTCGGCATTATTCATTCAACATGGAAAATGACATCACAATGAATGACCTCTGTAATGCCAAACAAAATCCCCATGAGACCTTTGCAAGTTTCTTACAATGATGGCATGGGTTGGCAAGCCGTTTCCCTTGTGTGTTACCAAAAAAAGCTAGTGAGCATCTTTGTTCCTAACTTAAACTCGAAATAGCCTTCCATTTACAAATGCACTGCGGCTCTAACTTCAAGAAGTCATAGAGAAAGGCAGTCAAATCGAGAAGGCCCTCATTGTAAAAGGTACACTTAAACCATTTGTTAAAGATAAACATGAAGCCAAATCCATAGACAAACCAAAGTTCTTTAATAAGAACAAGCATGTCGTTGGTGATGGCATTACGGACTCCAAAAGAGTCCAAGCCATGCAGACATGCCCACTTTTAAAGCTCTCACAAGGACCTCGTCCCAAGGCACCCACTAAACGCACGTTCACACCATTAACAAAATCCTGTCAGCCATACTAAATCAGTTAGATAATGGAAAAATGGTGGAATATCCAACTGCGATAATACCATACCTAGAGGATGCTCTAAAACCTGGTTGGTTCAAAGACCATGAATATTGTGACTTCCACCGTGTTAAAGGACACAAGATAGATAGGTGTTTGAGATTGCTTCATTACATACAAGACCTCATCGAGGAGGGTAAGATCACTATAGATTCTCCCCCTGAATCCGAAAAGGTCCAAACGAGAAAATGGGTATTTACAAAGAGCCTTTTCCCAATCATGAAGATAAAAAGAAAAGGAAGCCAAATCACGGAAAACCTCCAATGACTATAGAACTACTGCTTATGTTTACCCTACTAATGATAGTCCTTTTGATTCTCTCATAGGATGTATTAGCTCATCTAATGAACAGATCAACACTATTCGGATCTTAGAAAAGAGTTACATAGTAGGGACGAGATGGGCTCATTTAATAATACCATATCCCATGCCTATCCCTCAGGAAGGTTAGTATAATTTGATAGATCAGTTAGAGAAAACACCTGCTAGGATATCCATTCTCGATCTCCTCAAAATATCTACTGCCCATAAGAACATATTGTATAAAACATTGCAAAATTTGGGAGTCTCTATGGATGTAGATCCCACACACCTCCAAGCCATGATTGCACACCTAGACCCTAGTGATCATATTACTTTTGATCACACCATTTTCACCTTCTCATACATACACACGTGGCATTCTACCTTTTGTATATTCCCACATCACATTGGGGGCATCCACGCTTCTTTGTTCTTGTACATTACTTTTAGAACATGACCTTAGAAAATGCAAAAACACTTAGAAAAGGATACACAAAAAAACTAAACATTCATAAAATCTCCCCTTTTAAGGATGAAGCTATGACAACCACACAATGTTGTCTTAGAAAACAATGTGAACAGTAGCCTTGAAAACTTATCTTTTTAGATAAACCCAAAAACATTAGAAAATATGTCAATGTTGTCCCACAAAAACAAGGTAATGATTTAATTGCTTTTAGTTGTTGGTTTGTATAGTTTTGATTGTGAATACCTTTTCATGTGATGTTGTGACTTATTTTCTTAGCATGGGTTGGATCTTGTTTGAAATAATTATATATGGCATTTGATTCATTTGTAGCTTGTATGCATTTATTAGGGTTCATTTTACTTACTTAGATTAAAATGTCAATTTGATCTTTTTAGTATGTTTTATCAATTTGTGTGTTTACATCATAAGTTGTGTTGTGTTGTATAGGTACAATTGTTTAGCTTTGTTAAATTTTTCTTGTGTATTTGTCTCTTGCACAGTCGTTTGTTATCACATCTATCATCTATCATTCATCACATATAAAGCATCATCTACTACATCATATATACAAAAATTCTAAGTATAACATCATGCATGTATGCTAAGCTAATCATCACATATCGTATCATCAATGGGGGCAAGAGGGGTTGCGCATAATCACAAATCTATCCCCCCACACCAATATCATCTAGTATCATCCCAAGTGCTAGAATAAGAACTCAAAAACACCTCATAAAATCTAAAACATGTGATACTCTCTATGGATATATCATCAATATGAAAGCATGAAACATACACATCTCTAAATCTAAAGTATGTCACATACATAGAGGAAAGGGAAATCATACATCATGATACAATGATTACAAAACAATAATCAATAATCATACAAAGCATAATCATAGTATAACATGACAAAATCATCATCAAATGTCCATATAATACATGTATAATTATCCATGTCAATACTCAAATGTACATCATCGATACAATATGCCATCTAAAAAGGGCATGCATCAAAAGAATCGAGCCTTCATCAAGAGGTGTCATAAAAACAATGGTACATAAAACTATACATCAAAATCAGCCTTCATAAGAGGCATATATACAATACATCTGTACAAAAGGAAAAGTAAAGAGCTCAACCACAGCTCTCACCCTCTCTCGGGGCTCCCGGGACCATGACTGGAGGTCGGAAGAGTGGTGGTTATGATGGACCAGCACCGAGGGTATCACCCTACTGTCTAGTTGGTTGTTGTCCAGCCGACTACTCTGGAATAGGTTGTCAAAATGATCTAACCGAATGGCTTGACTTTTGTGGCCTAGAGCTTGTCATGCTCACACCTAACTTCTCAAAACGTACCACTCACCGCTTCTCTGCAGGATGGCCCTAAAATACGTAGTCCTATAGTATAGAGCCTCACCGCCATATCTCATGGCATCCCATATCAAATCAGCATCTCCCAAAGTA
The DNA here is from genome assembly GCA_018340775.1 of Taxus wallichiana var. yunnanensis. NCBI lineage: Eukaryota > Viridiplantae > Streptophyta > Pinopsida > Cupressales > Taxaceae > Taxus > Taxus wallichiana. Next base: position 349,567,711 of record CM031240.1, on the reverse strand, counting down.
ATAGCTGCATGTAGGGTGGCATCTCACTCACCTATCAATCTACCATTGTCAGCATGAGCCTGTCTAGAAGTAGCGGCCTCTTGATCTCTATCTACAGTGATAGTCCGCACTTGGGCTCTTACTTGATCTCTCTGCATAATATATCCATGTGTCTATGTTTGGGTGTGGTCCCTCTGAGAACCAACCATCTCGCACTGGGTGTGAGGACGTGTAAAAGGCTTAGTATCTAAGCCCCGTGTGTAGCCATCTCACTAATTTAACTTTTCCATAGGGTATTATCACTCCCCGAGTGGCATGTGCTCTAGCTTGATCTCTTTCCAATGTCAAAATTTTTACACCGAGCATGTGCCTAGTCTCACTATTCTATAAGGGCATGTACACGTGCCTGCCTACATCTCTCTCTCCACCACCCAGTAATCGAATGGAAATCACTTCCTGTAACTGTTGTTGAAGGGAAGCTAGTTTTCCACATCAACACCACCCCTAGAGAGTATGAGGTAGTGGGTCTTGATCTAGAAATACCTACTAAAGAGGGGTGTATATCCCAGTTGGAATGCCTACTGAGGAAATTCTATGTCACCGCCCCGAAAACTGTCTGTCTCATCCTAGGCACGGGGCCCTGTCCATGTGGCTACTGTAATGTTGGACCCTGTCCCCTACCCCTAACATACCGGTGTGTGTCAAGACCACCACCATCATCATCATCATCACTATCATCTCCACCAATAGCTCCACCCTCGCCACCACTAAGATGCCCCACTAGAGTAGTTCTCATACCAGCATTATATGTCACCATGGAAATAGTCAAATGGCATGGAATCACACCATGGTACCATGGCACATACTCAGGTGTAGTACCCAGATCTCTAATCTGCCTCAGTGGCACCCACATACCAGTACAACTATAAGAAATTGCCAATGCTTTATCTCGAGCGATCTGTGGACCCATATCAACGTACTCTCGGGCCCTATGAGCATACCACCTATCTAGCCCAGGAACATCCTGGGTAATGCCAAACTACCTCTGGCACCAATCCACCCTATACAACTCCCGCATATAGTTGCGGCTACCTAATATAAAGTGCTCCACTATGGCAGTACTAAGCTCTAAACCATCCTTAGGCCATCAGAATGTCTGTAAGGCCTCCAAACCATGGAAGCCTACTGTAACTCATCAAGCTCATGGTGATAGTGATATGCATCCCCATATATGGCCGCACATCATCCTCGTCAGACCTAACCCATCGTAGAAGGCTCCTTGGGAGCCCAAACTCTCAAAACACCTAAGGGGTGACCAATGGCAATATGGTCCCATGCCCAAATCTGAAGCAAGTGGGCTGGTCCTACCATCTTCTAACGGTAGTAGGTAATCAAATGAAGGTCCCAGTATAGATGTGCTAGAATGCACTAACCCCAGTAGTAGGTATCTCCCTCTACCAAACCATGTATCACTCCAAGGAGGCTAAGTGGAAATGAAGCACCGGTCTTGTCAGGGAGTAAGACTCCACTGACGAAGGCCATCATATAAACCACTACTCGATCTAGCTCTAAGTCCTCAATACACCACGATAGCCTAATGGTCATTCCACACCATGGTATCATCGGGACACCAAATAACTCTACGATGTATCATTGAATATCAGTCCAGTGGCTCATAGATGGATAATTTGAGCCTAGATCGGGACCCACATAATATGCCACACATCCTCAAGAGTAATCATGATCTCCTAGTCGAGAACCGAAAGCACTAACTCTTGTTGTGTCATCGCTCTACTATAGCTGTCAAAAGGCCATGATCTAATGTGATCTGGGGCATATCAGCCACATGAGTCAATCCCATAACATATAGAAGGTTGTCCAATATCACTCTATCATCATCATCAAACTAGGCCTCTATCATCGCTAGCCAACCATATTGCTCACGAGTCTGCAGGATGGGTAGTATACATTGCAAACAAGAAAACACACATGTATCAATTAACATTTCTATCTACTTCTATCTAAAAATTGCTGGTAAATCACCATTCTTCCATCTTATTTCCTAAAAAAATTTACTTTCTTCTAGTTTGTCTTCTTTTCTCCTTGGCCATTTTTCCGGATGGATGTTCTACTCCTTTTCCGACACGTGCATTCCTTCTATAATGCATTTGCACCCATTCCAATACATATGTGCCTATCTCCACACATACATGCCCCTCTATTTTTTCTCGCCCATTCCGACACCTACACACCAAAGATGACGCTGACGCACCTATCTTCACACACACGCGTGTGCATCCCTCAAGTACCCCCACCAAACATGCATACATGGTCCTTTCTATAGCTTGTGTGCATGCCTCTATTAGTTTTCCTCCAGAAAATATGCGTGCGCATATTCATTCTTTCGATGATACGCGCACATGTACCAGCTTGGTTTCGATGCATACACGTACACGTATATGTCACCGACGCGTATGGACATACACGCATACGTAAAAATTCTTCTTCCCTAGCCTAAAAATCCTTGAAAAGTGCATTAAATGCATAATTTACAAGGAGGGATAGGCCATTCACATAGGGTCCATCCGTTGGGTCTCGTATGAACTCTTAGATGTGATCTGCTCATCTCCTCCTACTCGGTAGTCTCACCATCTCACTCTAGGGTTGTCACTCTCGCTCGTGGTAAAAATTTGCAAGAACTCTAGTAGAAATGAACTGATCATGATTGATTTACCCCCAAGTGGGTATATTAGGCTATTGCAATGCCCTCGGGCATGTTTTCTCCATCATGATCATTCTAGCCCTTCTTCTATCCACCAAATGATTATTTTTCTATTAAAATAATTATTTTTACTCATTTTTCACATGTTGGGGCACTTAGTGTCACCCTATGGTCATTTCTTCATTACACTGGAATGATTCATGCATATTCCAAGCGTCATTTCTTATCTTTTTCTTTCTTTCTATTTTTTCCTCTATCTTTCACTTGTCGTGATGATTATTTTTATTAAATAATTATTTTTGGCTTGTAATTCTTCTCGCCAGGGCATTTTATGTGTTGACTAATGCCTTTGCCTTTGCCTTTAGGTAGTTGCGCATATTTTTAGGAGATATTTGATCTCTTATACAAATGCTATTAGCCAATCAAAAATTTAAAAGTATAAAACCATTTTAAAAACCAAAAACATTGAAATACTTCAAAATGGACTAAAATTTGGTAAAACGCTCATTTACAGCTGAAATTTGTGTCTCTCGCATGGTACTCATCCTATATCTTGCTAATATTTTCAAATATTTTGAAACAACAACTTGCAGAGCATCTAAAATCTTCAAAACATCTACAAAAGCTACGCTGCTTACTTCGTTTGTACTTTGAGGCACTCTCAATTGCCTAGTACTATTTTCATCATGCACGTTGCTTTTTCACTAGACCTAAGTGTCCTCCATCATTTCCCTTTCATATACACATTTCTTAGGGCATCATCCTTCACCCTTGTTATTTATCAGAACATTTGGGACTACATCTCGATAACAAAGTATTTGTGCAACTATCTTGAACATTGTTGGTTTAAGTGTGTGTAATTGTACTTATTTCCCTGTTAAGTGAGATTGTTTATTTCTCGTATTACATTGCATTCATGTATGTTGCATCGAGTTGGCCATTTTTTTCGCAAGGGACGGTTGTTTTTATTTTGTATTTTCATGTCATTTTATGCCTCCATCATATAATTTTAAGGACCAATGATGAGGATTCTAAGCAAAATGATGATTATGTATTGTTTCTATAAAGCACTGGTTTGTGGATAGCTCAATATCCCTTTTTACTTTCTCATCTCCTTTCTTCTCGATTTCTCTCCTACTTTATTTTTCGATCGTTGATCGATTTTCTCCGTCACCCCATCGACACTCGAGGGGGCATCCTTCATCCTTCATCCTATTAATTTTTCTTCTACCCCTTCAAAATTTTCTACTCGTTTGTACTTGTCTACTTTCTTTGAAATGACGTAGCTTACGTCACCCCAAAGAGGGGAAAATGTAGACACTTGTAGTTTGATCAAAGCACTATTATCCCTAATATTTCCCTAGCTAGTCCTCTTCCTACAAGTTGGCAACACCTCGTCAGTTAGACCTATCTAACTCCCCTCTTAACGACACTCTTTTGGTCGTATTTCCTCTAGTGTAACACCTTTGACAAACTGTTATATTTCTCTTTTTCATTGCAAGTGTTGACATGTGATTTTCTTGATGTGGTGTGCTCCTTTGCTTGTTGAAAATCATGCTTTCTAGGGATAAATCATTTCTTCTCTTGGATTCATTAGACTAAAATGTTGATGCTTGTAATAATCCATTTTCACTTCAGATAGGTGAGTTGTAATCTGGTTATGATGGTTGCAAACTTATCTCTATTAACTAACTCATCCTTGGATCAATTCCATTGATCTAAGGAATGTTTTAAATCTCCTTACCTATTCTGAATGGTAAATTGACATTCGAGGTTGAGAGATGTAATGGACTGAACTTTTGTATGTTTACAAATTCTTTATGGTCTTGTAAGATCGTGCCTGCATTCATTGTATGTTTTGTGCTTGGATCTTTCGATTATCCTCTTTAAGACATTTAACGACATTAAGTGGAATGAATCCTACTTCATGACTATGAAGGGAATCTAAGTCCTAAACCTATGGGATCTATCCTAACGGTATTCTAAACTAAGGTAAATGTACCTACTTCCTAGCTATGTCTACTTATATGGGTGACAATCTATCCTAAGCTTCATGTTCTACGTTAGGATGGGGAAAAAAAAACCTAAGGTGATGCTAGGTATACTCTTAACCTATTACCTACTACTAAATTGGTATGAATTATGACCTATCTTAAGTTGGAAAATTACCTAAGGCAATGTTTATAAACCTAAGGTAATTACTTTCTAAACTAACCTAAGGTCATAACCTAAGTTATGGAAATCTATCCTAAACTAATGAAAGGGACCTAAGGGTCGTATGGAAAGTTGGTGATGGTTCCAAAGGCATTTATTTGATTTGATTTTTGAATTAATAGGAAGTACTACCAGTTTTGGCAGAGACATGTAAACTTGGTGGAAGCTTACATGGAATCATAGTTAAAATTAGAAATGCATGCAGAGGTTGAAATAACATTCACCAATTTTGGGAGGCGGTGGCAAGGAGAGATAGGTGGGAGATTGGGGAGTAATGGCATTAATGAATCTTGATTTTTGTGAGAAAACCATCTTGGAAACAATGAGGGCAGATTTTTTGGAGGTTTTTGGTCTTGCATGCTTTGCAATTTTTTTCTGCATGGAGCTATCTGGTTCTTCAAACCAGTAGTTTGATTTTCACTTTATGGCTATTTTTGGTTTCTCTGGTCTATTTTCGATTCAAGGAAAGTATATGAGGCATTGGAGAAAGAGATGTTTGGTTGTTGATCTTTCTTGGAGGAGAAGAAGAGTTGGGAGCTCAACTAGAAGTCTCCTTCAATTGGCAGAAGCACTATCTAGGCATGATAGGCTCTACCCATTAAGATTTCTTTCTTTCCTCTAAATGTTTCATTAAAATAACTCTACTCTCTTGAGATATATGGTTATTTGTCTTGTTTTGGTTATTTACTTCATGTTGATGGAATCTCTGTGATTTTTGGATATGAATCCATTGTATGATAATATTAGTTTTGGGTTCTCTCTCTGAGAAAGTTCAATGTTGAAATTCATATGGAACTTTTGAGACTTTTTTGTTTTGTTTTGAACTCACATTTGGGACTATCTCTTCTCTGAAAAAGAGCTTGAGTAATTGGTTTTGGTTGAGTCTAAACTGGTAGTCTCTTATGAAATCTTCTCTTTGATGCATCTTGAGTTTGAAGAAGTTGTAGTACTCTGTCTCAAATTGTACAATTTACTTTGAACATGTAATGGCATGAAAATGTTTGAGGATATTTTGTTTTCCTTTGTTCTGGGTAACCTCATCTAGTTTTTATCTATAAGTCTTTGATTGTTTTGAGAGAAGGGTGCATGACCTTTTATGTAACTGTATCTTGTTGTGAGGATATAGAACCTTTGGTTCGAGACTGTATTGTTTACTTACCCTTCGGTATGAATTTGAGCTCATTTGAAAGCAATCGATAATGGGTTTTTGAAGTATATGGAAGTTTTGTGTTCGTACTTCAACTTGTGTTAAATTTGACTATAACAATTACCTTCTCTACATTGAACTTCTTTTCCTCGATCTTTATGTGCTAGATGGAGCTATGAAAGTTATTATAGTTGGGATTTCTATTCAATTCGAGTTTGTGGGTAATGTTGAAACTTTGTTTGACTTAAAAATTGTGTTGGGTTTTTGTATTCTCTTTCAGATCCATTTGAATGGATTTCTGGTTTTTAAATAAAGAGTTGAATACTCTTGTTTACTATATCTTGTTTTGCCTAGATGTCGTACTTTTCCTTTGGGATTGCATTGTATACTTTTCTCTATAGTATGAACTCAACTTGTGTTTAAACAATGTTGAATAGATGAATATGGATTTTGGCATTATTTGCATCCTAGATTTCTATTTATATATGAACTGAGTTAGTATTGGTATTTGATGTTATTGATACGGCTTGAGCTCGTAAGGAAAAATAGAAGTAATGTTTTCTTTAATCTTTGTGTTTGGTTTGTGTTCTCTTTTGGAACTTTCAAAAGAACTTCTAGGTTTTAATTGGGATTTGGAATTCAATTGATGAAACAATGGTGAATGAATTCTTGGATCGGATCCTTTCTATTGAGTTTCCTTTAACTTTGGAAAGTTAAGTTTTGTTTGTTCAAACTTCTCTGTAGATCGACTCTCTTCCATGTTGTAGAGTGATTACTATCCTAGGCCTGTTCGACTTCTTGAGTTTGGTTTTTTTGCCCTTTCTATCTTGTATGAAGTAATGTGAACTCACTCTTCAGAAATGGAAACTTCCTTGTGGATTGTTTAGTTTAACTTGTTACTAGTTTGTGGAAAGTTCATGGGAATAGTTGTATGTTTGGGAAACTTTAGGACTATCATTTTTGGTACTTGGGAAAACCAATTCATCCCCATTAGATCTTTCTTGATCTTGGATAACTTGTATAGAATCAATGGTCATGTCGATTTGGGAAGTGTGCAGCTGAGTCTATCCTATAGAAAGGAAAACGTAATCATTTCTAGTCTGATTATTTTGAATGAATGAGTCATGCATCATTAGGATATTGTTTTCGGATGGACTCCTTTCTGTGCACTCAATAATATTATGAATCTTCCTGGATGGACACGAGTAAGAGATAATCCTTGTGTAAGTCTTGCTTTGATTTTTGGAACGTATGGTTTTAGATCTCTGAATGATATCTTCTATAATGTAGAATATACTTAAGGCTTACAAGTAGGATGATGACTGTTTTGATTCTCTCCCTTCTCGGATTGGTTTGGGATTCTTGTTATCGATGTTGTCTCTTAAATGGTGAATCATTTTATTGGTTTCCTTGATTAATGCAGTTATGTAGGTACTCAGTTATGTACTTTCTGAACCTAATTTCTATCTCTTAGATGAATGGTGAATCGTGGATAGTTCGTATTGATTATTCTTCTTATTATTTATTTACTAGTTTAAGTTGTAGGATGAATCATCCTAAATATGTACTATGCTGAAATGAATTTTTCTGTACATGATTCTAGAAACTTGGTAAAATGACAATAAGGGTTTATTCCTTAAAATAACTCTTTTCGTTACATAGTAAAGTTAAATTATGTATTTTAATTAAGAAATAATTATGACATAATTCGATGACAAGATTTGTTGTTTTTTTTAAATAAGTAATTGATTGGGTCAATTCTTATATGATATAATGTAGTAGTTGTTGATTATATTATGCTCTTTTCTTAAAAGTGAATTCAGACTTTATTATTTGTACTTCTTTTATGGTTGTTATTACTTATGCTTATTGGTATGATATATTAATTGTTTCATTAAAGCAAGTTGTTTTAATGGAACAATTAGTGGAATGCACTTCATTTTAATGCTTAGTGCTTATCATGCTCAGTTCAATGAATTGACCCGTGCTAGAAATTTTTGCAGATGGACTTCGTAAGTGATAAAAGAAGGAAAAAAATTTTATGATGTATTGGCTGATTTAAATTTTGGTTCTTTTGTAAAGAATTTTGATTCATTCTTGAGTTGTATTGAAAAAGAAAAGTTATATTCTTTTATGATCTTAATGTTGTTTGACATGCAGTATGCCTAAATGCATAGTCTTGTAAAGTGTATATTTTATCATGATGAATTGAAAGGTTTGGAGACTGACTCCAAATTGTGGTGTAAATTCTCTTGTACTTTGTATGAAGGAAATAGTAATGTTATCTTGTCGATATTCTTTATATCTGTTTGTATACCTATTACTGTTATCATTTAATAAGTTGGAATAAGGGAATAGTTCAATCTCCCTTACTAAGGTGTAACTTGCTAAGTTGCATAAGATGTCGTTCTCTATCTAAACAATTATAGTATAATAATGAAATATGTATTGGACATACAATTAAACTATATGAGTGGTGAATGATAAAAAGGTTATGTTAACCCTAACATTTAATCATGTAGAGGAAGACTCTTCCTCTCTCAAAAGAATGAAAAATAAAAGGAATGGTGGTTATGATCGTTAATCTTTGTACTTCGTTTTATATGAAGTAAACTCTAGCTGAACCTAGGTGGATGATACACCTTCTTTGGACAACTAAGTTGCATTAAAATTAACCATTTGATGTTTGCTTCCCTATTTTTGGATAACTACTTGTTATGCCGAGTTAATGAACATAAAATCAATCATGAGGTTAATGAAGTTCTTAATATTAAATCAAATTAATTATGGATAAAGAACTTAATGAATGTTGGAATTAGGGTTAGGCATGGTTGTTGTAATCTGAATCTTAATCCAAATTTAATTATGAATTAATGACCACCAAGGGGTATGTACATCATGATGAAGCAGTTCTAATGGATGTTGGCACATGCCAACTACATGACTATACCTTTGAGAAGACTAAGGGATTCTCGAGGATATAGTGTTATAGTTGACATGTGGCAACACCCTTCCGTATTTGTTCATCTAGATCTACACACATCTGGACTTGAACTTAGTTTCTCTCTAGGTCAAGTTAGTAGCATGTTTAGAATAGGAAGTAGCTTTCTATGACTCAGGGTACCTAGGCACATTCGGTCAAATCTTAGGTCGATCTGAGTATGCCCATATACCCTAAGTCATCATGAGTGTCTCCTATATCAAATTATGTCACTAACCTGGTTAGGGTCAAACCTTGGGCAAGTGGACTGACAAAAGTCAGTAAAGACCATTCTAGATAATAGTAGAGTGAGGTGAAGGACATATTTTGAATTGATGAGTATGTCTAGGAATAGTAACATGAATAGTATGTTGAAAATCTTTGGCCAAAGTATCGCAAGCTACTGGTTGCATTTTCCTATGTCACCTAGTTTAAAGAAACATGATGTCAGATGAATATTGGTAACAAATATTTAGATAGGTTCTTTAAATAGATCACTCAGTACTCATAATAGGGTAGGAAAACTAAGTATACGTAGTATACATAAATTATTCTATACTTTAAGACAAACATGAGAGATCGGTTAGTAACCGAGTCATGAAATGAGAGATCGGTAATTTATTGAGTCATTATAGCTACATATGGTTATCTGTTATGATATTGATTGGCATGGAATGTGTGTTCTAAATGATGTTTTATTTAGAATAGAGAACATTGTGTTAAAAAAATTCCCTTGTTTCTAAAGTCTTAAATTAGGAATGTTACATCTTGGTATCAGAGCTGAAGGTTGCAGCTCTTGGACCTATTATGTCCATAATCTCATAAAACTTAAATTTTCTTGTTAACAGAAAATGGTTAGAACAAACAGAAATGTTACAAATAATCCTCCACATGGGGAAGGAGCAGCAACCACCTAAAACCTCGATGAGATCATTGCTGCCCTATTGGACACAAGGGATCATTTGGTTGTACTTGAACAACAAGTAATGGGAAATGAGGAGGAAGAAGATGATGGTAATAATAATCAGCCACCTCCTGAGGACAATGCCAATTTAGGTGTTGATAATAACAATGTGAACATACCTATCATCCTGAAAAGAAAAAGGCTAGGCTGGCAGATGAACTCACTAATGATATAAAAGGATAAGTCCACCCAAGTTTGATGGCACCACATTAGGAGATGGAGCTGAGAATTGGCTCAAGAAATGGAGAAGTAATTTGCAATAAGGAATTTCTCGGAAGAAACAAAGGAAATCTGGGAGCATATCAGCTTTCCCATGAGGCATCTTCATGGTGGGATAGCCGTAAGGCTGAGTTGAATATTGATGAAACTAATATCACTTGGGATCAATTTAAAGGTTACTTTAGGAAACGTTGGCTACCACAACTTTATTATGATCATAAAATGACTAAATTCTAGAACTTAGCTCAAGGAAAGCTAACTGTAACTGAGTATTGGGAGTGGTTTACTAAACTCCTTAAGTATGTACCTCAGTATCAAACTAACGAGAAGTTCAGGATATGGAAATTCATCATGGGATTGAATCCCATTATAGGAGGAGAGGTGGATGTTCACAGCCCAACCACGATGGAAGGGGTTGTTGAAAAATTATAAGGTAGTAAACAAAATTGAAGGCAATTTCTGCTCATAAAGAGGAAGTAAGGAAGAAAGTCCCCAACTCCTCTTCATCATCTCTTGCACCTAAGAAAGGACCATGGAAGAAATTCAAAATGAAAAGTAAGTTTTCAGCTGATAATAATAAGAAAACAACAACAAATAAGTCTATTGGTAATGCACGAAACAACTTTGTCAAGAATAATAATAATGGACAGAAGTCCTATGGAGGTTAGAATGATAACTCTAAGGTTGGAAATAAATATGAGCCTAGAAAGGGACCTATAGGAGGCTATTATAATTGTGGCAAAGATCATTACGCAAATCAATGTCCTTTGAAAAAGGATGATCATAATCAGCAACACAAGATACATGTTGTAGTAGCTGACAAGTAGGTCTGAAAAATAGGCCACGCCCATAGAGGTTCCAAGTAAGTTATTTGGCATACCTATAACTATTCTTTTTGATACCGAAGCTACTGAATGTTTTATTTCTAGTAAATTAGCATCAAAACTAAAAAGAAAATCTAGAAACATGGATAAAACATGGATTGTACATTATGGAAACAATTTTGTTCATATAGTTAGTATGTGTCTTTTTGGAGTAGTCCTTGACTTACCTAGTTTTTCCACTTGAAGTTGATCTTTATGTTACACCTTTGGGGTCTTATGATGTAATCATAGGTGTTAATTGGTTAGCTGAACATAAGGCAAAAGTGGACTATTTTGAAAAACATATTAGTTGTTTAGATGACCTGCAGAAAATAGTAGAGATTCAGGGTGTGAAATGTGAGATTTTTGTTAGGAAACTGTTAGCTATGCAACTTAAAAAGGCCAAAAATAAAGGTTGTACCTTATATGCAGTAAAGATTTTAGAAATTGTTGAAGAGAACAACGATGTCATGGAACGATATCCACTGTGCTGTTACGAAACTACAATGACGTGTTTCGAAGAGTTACCAGGTCTTCCACCCAAAAGGGAATTTGACTTCATAATTGAAATAAATCCTAGAACCGAGCCTATTTCTAAGGCACCATATCGAATGACTACTATATAATTAGTAGAGGTTAAGGCTCAATTGCAAGAACTTTTGTCTAAGGGTTTGATTAGACCGAGTGTTTCACCTTGGGGAGCACCAGTAATTTTTGTGAAAAAGAAGGATGGAACACTTAGATTGTGCATTGATTATAGAATGTTAAACAAAGAAACAATTAAGAATAGATATCCACTCCCTAGAATTGATGATCTATTTGATCAGATGCATGGAGCATCGGTATATTCTAAGATAGATCTTCGATTTGGATATCATCAATTACGATTAAGGATGAGGACATTCATAAAATAGCTTTTAGAACAAGGTATGGACATTACGACTTCAAGGTTTTACCTTTTGGATTAATAAATGCACCTACAAATTTTATGAATTTAATGATTAATATCTTTCAAGAATACTTAGAAAATTTTTGCTTATATTCCTGGATGACATTCTCATATATTCTAAAAGTATTGAGGAACACCATGAGTATTTGAAGATTGTTTTGGAAATTTTGAGAAAGAGATGGGTTATATGGTAATTTATCTAAATGTTCTTTTATGACATAGAAGTGCACTATTTGGGACATGTAATAAGTAAGAATGGAATTGTTGTAGATCCTTCTAAAATTGTAGCTATAATTGAGTGGCCTGCACTAAAGAATGTAGATGAAGTTAGAAGCTTCATGGGTCTTGCTGCTTACTATAGAAAATTTCTAAAATATTTTTCTAAAGTGGCTGCACCAATAACTTCATTACGAAAAAGGATAATAATTTTGTGTGGAATGAGAAATGTTAATATGCATTCGAACATTGAAGGATCAGTTAACATAAGCACCTATTCTAGCGGTACCAAACCCTAATGGAGACTTTACTGTTGTAACGGATGCATCTGGGGAAGGTCTAAGAGGTATTTTGTTACAAAATTATCAAGTCATAGCTTACGAAAGTAGAAAACTAAAGTTACATGAGTTGAATTATGCTCCACATGATTTAGAGCTTATTGCCATTGTTCATTGCACTACAAGTTTGGAGGCATTATCTACTTGGTAAACCTTTTGAATTAAAAATGAATCATCTTGGGCTGAAGTATATTTTCACTCAGCCAAATCTAAATGCAAGACAACGAAGATGGTTAGAGTTTTTGTCTCAATATGATTTTGACATAAATTACATCAAAGGTAAGGAAAATAGAGTAGTTGATGCTCTAAGTCATAGGAAGCACATTTATGCTCTTATAACATTGAGAACTCAGTTTAAGGATGAAGTAAAAAGTGTTATGGAATCTATTCTTACTTTCAGCAAGTAAAAACAACGCTTTCTGCAGATCCAAATGATGTGAGGTATAAAGGTTTTCACTTTGACAATGAAGGAATCTTAAGATTTGAAAACAGAGTATACATACCTTCGCTAAATGATTTAAGAAAGAAATTGTTAGCAAAATTTCACAATTCACCTTTCTCTGACACCCGTATTACAAAGATGTTTGCTGATATAAGATAGTAATATTTCTAAGGGGATGAAAAAGGACGTTATTGATTTTGTGACACATTGCTTAGAATGTCAATGTGTTAAAGTTGAACATATGCATCCAACTGGTTTATTGTATCCTCATAGCATACCACAATACAAATGGCAAGTAATAAGCATGGATTTTTTACAAGGGTTTCCTATGTCAAGAAATAAACATGATGTTATTTTGGTAGTTGTTGATAAATTAACAAAAGTAGCACATTTTATTATTAGTAATCTAAGGATGATTCTCCTGTTTTGGCAAAGAGGTTTGTACATGAAATTTTCAGATTACATGGAGTACTTGAATTAATCATATCTAATAGAGATCCTAGAATGACTTCAAGGTTTTGGCAAACACTTAATGCAGCTCTAGGAACTAAGCTGAATTTTAGTTCTGCGTATCATCCAGAAATGGATGGATAGACTAAAAGAGTTAATCAAGTTTTAGAGGATATGTTATGAATGTATTGTATGGATCAACAGTATAAGTGGGAAGAGTACCTTCCACTAGTTTAGTTTTCTTATAATAACACATATCATGCCTCTCTTCATATGGCACCTTTCAAGCTCTATGCGGAAGATAATGCAGAACCTCCGTTAGTTGGGACAAGATTGAGGATAGAGAGGTAATTGGACCTGAAATCCTTACGGAAATGGAATAACAAGTTAAAATGATTCATGAACGCTTGAAAGAAGCAACAAATAGGTAAAAGAGTTATGTTGATTTAAAGCGGGTTGATAGGAAATTTGAACTTGGTGAGAAGGTCTTTCTTTGGGTTAAACCAAAAAGAGCTCTATAACTTTTGGCAAGGCTGCCAAGTTATCACCTCGTTATGTGGGACCTTTTGAAATAGTTGAAGTAATCAACCCTATAGCTTACCGTTTAGCATTACCTCCTACTTTGTCATGAATGCATGATGTTTTCCATATTTATTTGCTTAAGAAATATGTTTTAGATTTATCACATGTGTTAAATTAGAATTCCTTGTAGGTCCAAGACCCAGGAATAATCATGGTTAAACCCATACGAGTGCTGGAAACTTTCCAGTTGCATTTAAGAAATCATGAAATAAGTCAATGTAAGGTCCAATGGGACCAGTTTAACGAAGAAAGTGCAACTTGGGAAAATCTGGAAGATATGAAAATATTTTTCCATAATTATTTGAACAAAATTGATTCTAATGACTAGTAAAAATTTATGATTTTATCTTTATATGACAATAAGTTTGCCAGTTTTGGGCGATAGCTATTTATTTTTAAAAAATAGCTATGTGAATGTTGATTTTCGGAACCTTAAAATTATGATATTGTTACAAACATATGATAAGAAAGTGAATAAATTGATTATCCGTAATGCAATGGTCAAAATAAGATAATCATTGGGACGATGATTCTTTTTAGGAGGGAAGTATGTAACACCTTTGACAAACTGTTATATTTCTCTTTTGCATTGCAAGCATTGACATGTGATTTTCTTGATGCGGTGTGCTCCTTTGCTTGTTGAAAATCATGCTTGTCAAACATAAATCATTTCTTTGCTTAGATTCATTAGACTGAAATGTTGATGCTTGCAATAATCCATTTTCACTTTAGATAGGTGAGTTGTAATCTGGTTATGATGGTTGCAAACTTATCTCTATTAACTAACTCATCCTTGGATCAATTCCATTGATCTAAGGAATGTTTTAAATCTCCTTACCTAGTCTGAATGGTAAACTGAAATTCAGAGGTTGAGAGACGTAATGGACTGAACTTTTGTATGTTTACAAATTCTTTATGGTCTTGTAAGATCGTGCTTGCATTCTGTTGTATGTTTTGTGCTTGGATCTTTCGGATTAATCTCTTTAAGACATTTAACGACATTAAGTGGAATGAATCCTACTTCATGACTATGAAGGGAATCTAAGTCCTAAACCTATGGGATATATCCTAATGGTATTCTAAACTAAGGTAAATGTACCTACTTCTTAGCTCTGTCTACTTATATGGATGACAATCTATCCAAAGCTTCATGTTCTATGTTAGGATGGGAAAAAAATCTAAGGTGATGTTAGGTATACTCTTAACCTATTACCTACTACTAAATTGGTATGAATTATGACCTATCTTAAGTTGGAAAATTACCTAAGGCAATGTTTATAAACCTAAGGTAATTACTTTCTAAACTAACCTAAGGTCATAACCTAAGTTATGGAAATCTATCCTAAACTAATGAAAGGGGCCTAAGGGTCGTATGGAAAGTTGGTGATGGTTCCAAAGGCATTTACGTGATTTGATTTTTGAATTAATAGGAATTACTACCGGTTTTGGCGAGACATATAAACTTGGTGGAAGCTTACATGGAATCATAGTTAAAATTAGAAATGCATGCAGAGTTTGAAATAGCATTCACCAATTTTGGGAGGTGGTGGAAAGGAGAGATAGGTGCGAGATTGGGGAGTAATTGCATTAATGAATCTTGATTTTTGTGAGAAACCCCTCTTGGAAACAATGAGGCTGGATTTTTGGAGGTTTTTTTGGTCTTGCATGCTTTGCAATTTTTTCTCTGCATGGAGCTATCTGTTCTTCGAACCAGCAGTTTGATTTTCACTTTATGGCTATTTTTGGTTTCTCTAGTCTATTTTCGATTCAAGGAAAGTATATGAGGCATTGGAGAAAGAGATTTTTGGTTTTGATCTTTCTTGGAGGAGAAGAAGAGTTGGAAGCTTGGCTAGAAGTCTCCTTTGAATTAGCAGAAGCACTATCAGGCATGATAGGCTCTACCCATTAAGATTTCTTGCTTTCCTCTAAATGTTTCATTAAAATAACTCTTCTCTCTTGAGATATATGGTTATTTGTATTGATTAGGTTATCTCGTAACATTCCTAATTTAGTACATTAGAACAAAAAAAAAAAAAAAAAAATTGATAAGTGCTTCCTAGTTCTAAATACATAATTTAGAACTCACAGATCATAACAATCATTCTTATAACAGATAACCATATGCAGCTGTAATGACTCGGTGTACCACCGATCTATTCATTCCATGACTCGGTGATCTACCGATCTATTCATGAGTATCATAGAGTTGGTGTTTTATTTTAACACTTCACTCTTGCGGTTCTCTTCCCTAATCTAGGGATTTCAGAATGCTCTGTCCAAGGAACCTATCTGAATAATTGTTACCACTATTCATCGGCATCACGTCCCTCAGACTAGGTGACATAGGACAATGCAATCAGCAGCTTGTGATACTTTGGCCAAAGATTTGAAACATACTGTTCGTATCTCGTATTCCTTGATGGCATACTCATCAATCTGGAATACATCCTTCACCCCACTCCGATGTTAATTAGAATGTCTTATACTGACTTCTGTCAGCCTCTCCTATCCCAAGTCATTCACTCAGGAATGGATTAATAACATGACAACGTTATAAGGATGCTCTCGAGGACTAGGGTAAGCTGACATACTGGGTCAACCCTAGTTAACCCTGTGTGTCAAGGTACCCCGAGTCTCCAAGGGCAGCCTCATAACATGACCATGTTCCTAACCAGTCCCAGAGTAAAAACTTGTTCGAGTTTAAGGTGTAAATCTTAACGATCAATGCAAAGGGTGTCACCATAAGTCACCTGCATTGTTGTATCCTCGAGAAGATCCTAATCTTCTCGAAGGTACAACCCTGCAGTTGACATGTGCCGACATCCTACAAAACCACCTCGGAAAGATTTACTTAACTTCAAGGTGTTACTTACGTTGAGTTGAAATTATACTTTAAGACTCTCCTATCTGGGTAGTCTTTTCCCAACCCCTGGGTTCCTCACCTTTGAGTTGCCTTACTTAATTAAGATCCATTTCACAGAGAGAAGTTTAATAAGATTTGAGATCTCGTCAAGGAGATCATTGATTCACAATAATCTTAATCAATGAAATTGGGCAGTAGCCCTAAGTCCTCTCATAAGGATGCTAACTATACCCATATGAGTTTATATCAGTTCTCAAAACTGAAATATATCTTACTTATTGTTATTAAGATATAGTGATTTAAAATCATCAGTTACGTTGTCTTGACTTAGATCATGGATAGGAAGTAATAGATTACTCTTCCTGTTTCAGCTACCTATTGAGATGTAGTTTAATCTTAACTTCCCGTAAACAGTGGACTAATTTTCCAACTTTAGCCTTATTCAAAACATAAAAGAATTACTAATCATTCACGAAGTATTCAGTCACATAATTTTTACAAGGCCTACTTAGAGAATCCAAATAACTCAATGGTATTTAATAATAAAAATGCACTTAAAATCAATCGAACCTAAGAAGATCAATTCCATCAATTAAAAATGCAGCCACATAAGTAACAATTTTCCCCTTTTCATTTATTTCCAAGCCATACAATTACAACTTATGCACTTCGGCATATTGGATACAATACTCAACAGCAAAAGAACAACTTTCTTACTATAGTACAATTAGAGATATCAAATAGGAATTCATCATAAAACCAGATTAAACAATCTGAGCATCATATCAGATCCGCGTGCCTTTATTACTTACAATGTCCATCTGCCAAAATTGCTAGCACAGGTCAGTTCTGTGAACTGAGCATGATAAGCACTAATTCTTAAAACAATTGCATTCTACCAATTGCTCTCATTAAACAACCTGTTTAAATGAAATCATTTCTTCAAATCCTTAAACATGAATCAGGCTAATCATCTTTCTACAATTCTAACATGACTTTAACGCATGACTCATATTATAGCTGCCAATTAAACCTAAATATTTTTCAGATGATTCATCATATATATTAGAGACTAAGAAGAACAAAATGAATCCAAAACATCCATCCATCTGAATCCCAAGGACAACAATAATCCAACAAATTATTCCATTCAAAAATGAATATCCTATCAATTCGTATCCAACAGGTATGTTTCTTTTAACAATTCCACAAAGGTAGATTATAACATCCAGCAAGCTCAACTGACGGGATCCCTTTATAATCATAACATTATTTCAATGGTATTGACAAGTACACCAACTTATACTGCAATACAATTTTTACCAGTCTCTCCATACAATTTAACAGTCTTTTCTTCTTAAGCCCGTACCGTAGAGTTCACATAAGGATACAAAAGAAGAAAGCACTCAAAGTTTCTAGACAAGGAGAGAATATTTTCTTATTCCTACAGTTATATAACAACATATACTTTACAACTTAGGAGAAAGAAACAGAGGCAATCAGATTTCCATTCCAATCATGTTCAGGACTGTACCGACTTCTCAAGAATAACGCATATACATTCAAGCTTGAATTCAATAAGGAAGAAGAGAAGGCAAGAAAATCAACACCCATTCCTTCCAAATACAAACCTGATTTCCATCCATGCAGACCCAGGATTACCCATATGTTAATAAACATCAAAGTTCCTCAAAGCAAGATTTCTCTCGGTCAGGATGTGTTCCCATTAACCAAGCAAGGTCGTAAAGAAAACAATAATCACATTAATATTTCATCATATACAGAATCTATATTTATTGACCATCCAGACCCTTTTTACAGAGGTGCAGGCTCAAATATAACATACATTATACGCATGCGACTAAATCAGTCGAGATCAAAAGAAGAAACTATAGTTTCATCAAAATTCAATTATAAAATCACCTGTAGCTATTAAGCAATACAAGAGTTCTTGCGACCAAGTAATAATCAATAAAACAATCAAATTAGACCCAACAATTCTTTCCATGTCATTCCTCAAACATGAAATTACCCAACGCCATCGCCTGTCATGGCACAGTTAGGAACTCATTACCTCAGTCGAACAAGAGACTAGGTAACATCATAAACAAGTCGAGATCATATACAAACACAACAAACATTTCAACAGGGTCGAATCCATACGAATAAATAGAAAACATTTCAACTGAATCGAATCCATATGAATAAACAACAAACATTTCAACTGAATCGAATCCATATGAATATACAGCAAGGGCTTTAACAGAAGTCGAGCCAACTCGCAAACACATCAAGGACTTCAACAGGAGTCGCATTCACATGAGAACACTGCAAGGACTTCTACAGAAGTCGTATCCAACAAGTATTCACAACAAAGGCTTCAACAGAAGTCGAAATCATATGAAAACATTGCAAGGACTCAACAGAGTCGTTTCCAACAAGTATTCACAACAAAGGCTTCAACAGAAGTCAAAATCATACGAAAACATTGCAAGGACTCCAACAGAGTCATATTCGTATGTAATCCCAGCACACACTCAACAGAGTCGAACCAAATGAAAACACAGCAAGCATTTTAACGGAAATCAATCTATAAGTATGCTCAGCAAAGATTCAATCTAAAGTTCAACCACATGCTAATACAACAAGGTCTTCATCCGAAGATGAATCCATAAAATAAATACAAAGAAATCCGTTCAACAGAGTCTACACATAACTAGGGATTCCTAAATCCACAAGAAAAGAAGAACCCAATACATTTCTTCAAACCAACTGTGCTAAGATCACCTGAACAGAGTTGTTTTAATGAAAGCATTTGAAGGAAAGCAAGATTTTTAAAAGTTAGGGCCTATCATGCCTGATAGTGTCGCTTAAAAATCCGAAGAAGACCTCTGAATGTGCTCGCACCTTCTCTTCTTCTTCCACGATAAATTAAACAACAATAAATTGTTACCTTCATGCCTTATAAACTTTCCCCGACAGAGAAAGGAGCTAGAAATTCTCAAAGTTGCCATGCAACACAGAGTAGATGACTGGTTCGAAGAACCAGTGCTCAAGCAGAGAGAAAAAGAATGCATGGAAAACCAAACAACCAAATAATTTTCCATTTGCATGCCTTCCCAAGCAATCCGCGCTCGGGAACCGAAGTTCATTAATTGCATTAACTCCCATCTTCCCGCCTATTCTCCATTGCCACCGACCGCCAAAGTTGGTGATTGCCAAAAGAAAACAAACAAACATTCCCATATTTGGTGATACTGCCACGTCAGGTCATATAGCCGTTTGCAACCTCCACCAAATCTGACAGCATCCCAAGTCTTTCAACCTTATCCACCTCATAAATGCCATGGAAACCACCACCCATGACTCGCGCCCCTTCATAGGTCCCCCTCCATTCTTATCATTAGTTAAGATAGGTTAGATCATAGGGTAGATCATAAGGTAAGACATTAGTCTTACTTCCATAGTGCTAGGTGTAGTTAACCTTAGGAGCATTAAGCTTATAGTTTAGGACTAGGTTAGATTAGCAATTATTTAACCAATAGGTTATAGTTTAGGTTAAGGTTATTAATCTTAACGAATCCAGTCTAGGTCTCCCAAGTAGGACCATTCAGTATTAGAACCAAACAGGGTAAAACATTCCTGTAAAGGATCCTATCGGGAATAGCTAAATTAAGCTTACGGTATAAACATGAACATCTTACCTGGCTTAAGGTCTAAGCCTTCCCGATGTTACGGTATTTGGAACCAATTTCATTTAACACGATCAGCCTGAGTTAAACTCCGGAATTTCTCATTCAACTCATTCAGACCTTGCAACTTTCGTAAGGTCAATAATTTTTGTTCATCCTGAATAAGCTTAAAACATCTCTTGGATCAATGCAACTGATCCAAGGCTGAGTCATAAAGATGGATAAATCCACAATTCATCCCGAAATCAAATTGAACTCAGGTGCTAAAAATGAAAGAAATAAAAGAGTCCAAGCATATTCTGACTCAGTCAAAGATCTTCAAGAGAAAAGAAGATACAATCCATATCAAGCATGACTTCACAAATCAAAGGAACACGTCCTTATACAGAAGAAATCATATATCAACACTTGAGTGCTCAGGAGGAAGTGACAACAGTTTCAGGTGTTACATTATCTACTTCATGTTGATGGAATCTCTGTGATTTTTGGATATGAATCCATTGTATGATAATATTAGTTTTGGGTTCTCTCTCGAGAAAGTTCAATGTTGAAATTCATATGGAAATTTTGAGACTTTTTTGTTTTGTTTTAAACTCACATATGGGAACCTGTCTCGCTTGAAAGATAGCTTGAGTAATTGGTTTTTGGTTGAGTCTGAACTGGTAGTCTCTTATGAAATATTCTCTTGATGCATCATTGATTTTGAAGTTGTAGTAATCTTGTCTCAGATTTTATAGTTTACTTTGAACATGTAATGGTGTGGAAACGTTTGAGGATATTCTATTTTCCTTTGTTCTGGTAACCCGCGTCTAGTTTTTATCTTGTAAGTCTTTGATTGTTTTTTAGAAGGGTGCATGACCTTTTATGAAACTTTATCTTGTTGTGAGGATATAAAACCTCTGGTTCAAGACTATATTGTTTACTTACCCTTCGGTATGAATTCGAGCTCGTTTGAAAGCAATCGATATTGGGTTTTTGAATTTTATGGAAGTGTTGTGTTCATACTTCAACTTGTGTTAAATTTGACTGTAACAATTACCTTCTCTCGCATTGAAATTATTTTCCTCGATATGTATGTGCTAGATGGAGCTGTGAAAGTTATTATAGTTGGGATTTCTGCTTAGTTCAAGTTCATGGGTAATGTTGAAAATTTTCTTGACTTAAAACTTGTGTTGGGTTTTTGTAATCTCTTTCAAATCCATTTGAATGATTTCTAGGTTTTTAAAAGAGCAAGGAGTTGAATACTCTTGTTTATCGTATCTTACTTTACCTAGATGTCATACTTTTTCTTTGGGACTTTGCTTGTATACTTTTCTCTACAGTATGAACCCGAACTTGTGTTTAAACAATGTTGAATAGATGAATATGGATTTTGGCATTATTTGCATCCTAGATTTCTATTTGTATATGAACTGAGTTAGTACTGGTATTTGATGTTATCGATACGGCTTGAGCCTCGTAAGGAAAAATAGAAGTAATGTTTTCCTTAATCTTCGTGGTTTGGTTTGTGTTCTCTTTTAGAACTTGTGAAAGAACTTCTAGGTTTTAATTGGGATTTAGAATTCAATTGATGAAACAATGGTGAATGAATTCTAGGATCGGATCCTTTCTATTGATTTTCCTTTAACTTTAGAAAGTTAAGTTCTATTTGTTTGAACTTCTCTGTAGATCGACTCTCTTCCATGTTGTAGAGTGATTACTATCCTAGGCACATTCAACTTCTTGAGTTTTGCTTTTTTCCCTTTCTATCTCGTATGAAGTAATGTGAACTCACTCTTCGAAAAATGGAAACTTCCTTGTGGATTTTGTTTAGTTTAACTTGTTACTAGTTGGTTATGGAAAGTTCATGGGAATAGTTGTATGTTCAGAAACTTTGGGACTGTCATTTTTGGTACTAGGGGAAAACCAAATCATCCCCATTAGATCTTTCTTGATCTCGGCTAACTTGTATAGAATCAATGGTCATGTCGATTCGGAAGTGTACAACTGAGTTTGTCCTGTAGAAAGGAAAACGTAATCATTTCTAGTCTGATATTTTTGAATGAATGAGTCATGCATCATTAGGATATTGTTTTCGGATGGACTCCTCTCTATGCACTCAATAATATTATGAATCTTCCCTGGATGGACACGAGTAAGAGATAATCCTTGTGTAAGTCTTGCTTTGATTTTTGGAACGTATGGTTTCAGATCTCTGAATGATATCTTCTATAATGTAGAATATACTTAAGGCTTGCAAGTAGGATGATGATTTTTTTATTCTCTCCCTTCTCGGATTGGTTTGGGATTCTTGTTATCAGATGTTGTCTCTTAAATGGTGAATCCTTTTATTGGTTTCCTTGATTAATGCAATTATGTAGGTAATCGTTATGTACTTTCTAAACCTATTTTCTATCTCTTAGATGAATGGTGAATCATGGATAGTCCATATTGATTCTTCTTCTTATTTATTTAAGTTGTAGGATGAATCATCCTAAATATGTACTATGCTGAAATGAATTTTTCTGTACATGATTCTAGAAACTTGGTAAAACGACAATAAGGTTTTTGGTTCTAAAAGTAACTCTTTTTGTTACATAGTAAAGTTAATTATGTATTTCAATTCAAAAAGAATTATGAAATAATTAGATGACAAGATCTGTTGTTTGTTTTAAATAAGTAATTGATTGGGTCAATTCTTATATGATATAATGCATAGTAGTTGTTGATTATATTATGCTCTTTTCTTAAAAGTGAATTCAAGACTTATTATTTGTACTTCTTTTATGGTTGTTTTTACTTATGCTTATTGGTATGATATATTAATTGTTTCATTAAAGTAGAGTTTTTTAATGGAACAATTAGTGGAATGCACTTCATTTTAATGCTTAGTGCTTATCATGCTCAGTTCAATGAACTGACCCGTGCTAGCAATTTTTGCAGATGGACTTCGTAAGTGATAAAAGAAGGCAAAAACATTTATGATGTATTGGCTGATTTAAAGTTTGGCTCTTTTGTAAATAATTTTGATTCATTCTTGAGTTGTATTGAAAAAGAAAAGTTATATTCTTTTATGATCTTAATGTTGTTTGACATGCAGTATGCCTGAAATGCATAGTCTTGTAAAGTGTATATTTTATCATGATGAATTGAAAGGTTTGGAGACTGACTCCAAATTGTTGTGTAAATTCTCTTGTACTTTGTATGAAGGAAATAGTAATGTTATCTTGTTGATATTCTTATATTTATTTGTATACCTATTACTGTTATCATTTAATAAGTTGGAATAAGGGAATAGTTCAATCTCCCTTACTAAGGTGTAACTTGCTAAGTTGCATAAGATGTCATTCTCTATCTAAACAATTATAGTATAATAATGAAATATGTATTGACATACAATTAAACTATATGAGTTGTGAAAGATAAAAAGGGTATGATAACCCTAACATTTAATCATGTAGAGGAAGACTCTTCCTCTCTCAAAAGAATGAAAAATAAAAGGAATGGTGGTTATGATCGTTAATCATTGTACTTCATTTTCTATGAAGTCAACTCTAGCTGAACCTATGTGGATGATACACCTTCTTTGACAACTAAGTTACATTAAATTAACCTTTTGATGTTTGTTGTCCTATTTTTGGATAACTGACTTGTTATGCCAAAGTTAATGAACATAAAAGCAATCATGAGTTAATGAAGTTCTTAATATTAAATCAAATTAATTATGGATAAAGAACTTAATGAATGTTGGAATTAGGTTAGGCATGGTTGCTGCAATCTGAATCTTAATCCAAATTTAATTATGAATTAATGACCACCAAGGGGTATGTACATCATGATGAAGTAGTTCTAATGGATGTTGGCACATGCCAACTGCAAGAATGTACCTTCGAGAAGACTAAGGGCTTCTCGAGGATACAGTGTTGTAGTTGACATGTGGCAACACCCTTCCGTATTTGTTCATCTAGATCTACACACATCTGGACTTGAACTTAGTTTCTCTCTAGGTCAAGTTAGTAGCATGATTAGAATAGGAAGTAGCTTTCTATGACTCAGGTACCTAGGCACATTCGATCGACTTAGGTCGGTCGAGTATGCCCATATACCCTAAGTCATCGTGAGCATCTCCCTATAACAAATTATGTCACTAACCTAGGTTAGGGTCAAACCTTGGGCAAGTGGACTGACAGAAGTCAGTAAAGACCATTCTAGATAATAATAGAGTGAGGTGAAGGATGTATTCCAAATTGATGAGTATGTCATCTAGGAATAGTAACATGAATAGTATGTTGAAAATATTTGGCCAAAGTATCACAAGTTTACTAGTTGCATTGTCCTATGTCACCTAGTTTAAAGAAACATGATGTCAGATGAATATTGGTAACAAATATTCAGATAGGTTCTTTAAATAGATCACTCAGTACTTGAATAGGGTAGAAAACCAAGTATATGTAGTATACATAAAGTATTCTATACTTTAAGACAAACATGAGAGATCGGTTAGTAACCGAGTCATGAAATGAGAGATCGGTAATTTACCGAGTCATTACAACTACATATGGTTATCTGTTATGAGATTGATTGGCATGGAATGTGTGTTCTAAATGATGTTTTATTTAGAACAGAGAACATTGTGTAAAAAATTTTTTTCCTTGTTTCTAAAGTCTTAAAATAGGAATGTTACATCTTGGTATCAGAGCTAAAGGTTGCAGCTCTTGACCTATTGTGTCCATAATCTGATAAAACTTAAATTTTCTTGTTAACAAAAAAATGGTTAGAACAAGAGGAAATGTTGCAAATAATCCTCCACCTAGGAAGGAGCAACAACTTCCCAAAAACTTGATGAGATCCTTGCTGCCCTATTGGACACAAGGATCATTTGGCTGTACTTGAACAACAAGTAATGGGAAATGAGGAGGAAGAAGATGTTGGTAATAATAATCAGCCACCTCCTGAGGACAACACCAATTTAGGTGTTGATAATAACAATGTGAACATACCTGATCATCCTGAAAACAAAAAGGCTAGGTGATAGCTAAACTCACTAATGATATAAAAAGGATAAGTCCACCCAAGTTTGATGGCACCACATTAGGAGATGGAGCTGAGAATTGGCTCAATGAAATGGAGAAGTACTTTGCAATAAGGAATTTCTCAGAAGAAACAAAGGCAATATGGGAGCATATCAGCTTTCCCATGAGGCATCTTCATGGTGGGACAACCATAAGGCTGAGTTGAATATTGATGAAACTAATATCACTTGGGATCAATTTAAAGGTTACTTTAGGCAACGTTGGCTACCACAACTTTATTATGATTAGAAAATGACTGAATTCCAAAACTTAGCTCAAGGAAAGCTAACTGAATCTAGAGTATTGGGAGTGGTTTACTAAACTCCTTAAGTATGTACCTCAATATCAAACTGATGAGAAGTTCAGATATGGAAATTCATCATGGGATTGAATCCCATTATTATAGGAGGAGAGGTGGATGTTCACAGCCCAACCACGATGGAAGGGGTTGTTGAAAAATCCATAAGGTAGGAATAAAAATTGAAGGCAATTTCTACTCATAAAGAGGAAGTAAGGAAGAAAGTCCCCAACTCCTCTTCATCATCTCTTACACCTAAGAAAGGACCATGGAAGAAATTTGGAATGAAAAGTAAGTTTTCAGCTGATAATAATAAGAAAAAGCAACAACAAATAAGTTTGTTAAATGCACAAAACAACTTTGTCAAGAATAATAATAATGGATAAAGTCCTATGGAGGTCAGAATGATAACTCTAAGGCTGAAATAAATATGAGCCTAGAAAGGGACCTATAGGAGGCTGTTATAACTATGGAAAAGATCATTACACAAATCAATGTCCTTTGAAAAAGGATGATCGTAATCAACAACACAAGATACATGCTACAGTAGCTGACAAGTAGGCTGAAAAATAGGCCACGCCCATAGAGGTTCCTGTAAGTTATTTGGCATACCTATAACTATTATTTTTTATACCGAGCTACTAAATGTTTTATTTCTAGTAAATTAGCATCAAAACTAAAAAGAAAAGATGGAAACATGGATAAAACATGGACTTGTACATTATGGAAACAATGTTGTTCATACAGTTAGTATGTGTCTTTTTGGAGCAGTCCTTGACTTACCTAGTTTTTCCACTGAAGTTGATCTTTATGTTACACCTTTGGGGTCTTATGATGTAATCATAGGTGTTAATTGGTTAGCTTGAACATAAGGAAAAAGTGGACTATTTTGAAAAACATATTAGTTGTTTAGATGACCTATAAAAAACAACAGAGATTCAGGTGTGAAACGTGAGATTTCTGTTAGGAAACTATCATCTATGCAACTTAAAAAGGCCAAAAATAAAGGTTGTACCTTATATGTAGTAAAGATTTTAGAAACTACTGAAGAGAACAATGATGTCATGGAATGATATCCACTGTTATGAAACTACAGTGATGTGTTTCTAAGAGTTACTAGGTCTTCCACCCAAAAGGGAATTTGACTTCACAATTGAAATCAAGCCTGAACCGAGCCTATTTCTAAGGCACCATATCGAATGACTACTATAGAATTAGTAGAGCTTAAGGCACAATTGCAAGAAATTTTTCTAAAGGTTTGATTAGACCGAGTGTTTCACCTTGGGGAGCACCAGTAATTTTTGTGAAAAAGAAGGATGGAACACTTAGATTGTGCATTGATTACAGAATGTTAAACAAAGAAACAATCAAGAATAGATATCCACTCCCTAGAATTGATGATCTATTTGATCAGATGCATGGAGCATCAGTATATTCTAAGATAGATCTTCGATCTGGATATCATCAATTACGGATTAAGGATGAGGACATTCATAAAACAACTTTTAGAACAAGGTATGGACATTATGAGTTCACAGTTTTACCTTTTGGATTAACAAATGCACCTACAAATTTTATGAATTTAATGAATAATATCTTTCAAGAATACTTGGACAAATTTTTGCTTGTATTCTTGGATGACATTCTCATATATTCTAAAAGTATTGAGGAACACCATGAGCATTTGAAGATAGTTTTGGAAATTTTGAGAAAGAGACGGTTATATGGTAAGCTATCTAAATGTTCTTTCTATGACACAGAAGTGCACTATTTGGGACATGTAATAAGTAAGAATGGAATTGTTGTAGATCCTTCTAAAATTGTAGCTATAACTAAGTGGCCTACACTAAAGAATGTACATGAAGTTAGAAGCTTCATGGGTCTTGTTGGTTACTATAGAAAATTTGTAAAAGATTTTTCTAAAGTGGTTGCACCAATAACTTCATTACAGAAAAAGGATAAGAAGTTTGTGTGGAATGAGAAATGTGAATCTACATTCAGAACTTTGAAGGAATAGTTAACATCAACACCTATTCTAGTGGTACCAAACCCTAATGGAGACTTTACTGTTGTAATGGATGCATCTGGGGAAGGTCTAGGAGGTATTTTGTTACAAAATGATCATGTCATAGCTTACAAAGTAGAAAACTAAAGTTACATGAGTTGAATTATGCTCCACATGATTTAGAGCTTGTTGTCATTGTTCATGCACTACAAGTTTGGAGGCATTATCTGCTTGGTAAACCTTTTGAATTAAAAACTGATCATCTTGGGCTGAAGTATATTTTCACTCAGCCAAATCTAAATGCAAGACAACGAAGATGGTTAGAGTTTTTTGTCTCAATATGATTTTGACATAAATTACATCAAAGGTAAGGAAAATAGAGTAGTTGATGCTCTAAGTCATAGGAAGCACATTTATGCTCTTATAACATTGAGAACTCAGTTTAAGGATGAAGTAAAAAGTGTTATGGAATCTATTCTTACTTTCAACAAGTAAAAACAAGCACTTGCTGCAGTAGATCCAAATGATGTGAGGTATAAAGGTTTTCACTTTGACAATGAAGGAATCTTAAGATTTGAAAACAGAGTATACATACCTTCGCTAAATGATTTAAGAAAGAAATTGTTAGCAGAATTTCACAATTCACCTTTCTCTAGACACCTAGGTATTACAAAGATGTTTGCTTGATATAAGACAACAATATTTCTGAAGGGGATGAAAAAGGATGTTATTGATTTTGTGACACATTGCTTAGAATGTCAACGTGTTAAAGTTGAACATATGCATCCAACCGGTTTATTGTATCCTCATAGCATACCACAGTACAAATGGAAAGTAATAAGCATGGATTTTGTACAAGGGTTGCCTATGTCAAGAAATAAACATGATGTTATTTTGGTAGTTGTTGATAAACTAACAAAAGTAGCACATTTTATTGTTGGTAATCTGAAGGATGATTCTCCTGTTTTGGCAAAGAGGTTTGTACATGAAATTTTTAGATTACATGGAGTACCTGAATTAATCATATCTGATAGAGATCCTAGAATGACTTCAAGGTTTTGGAAAACACTTAATGCAGCTCTAGGAACTAAGCTAAATTTTAGTTTTGCATATCATCCGAAATGGATGGACAAATTGAAAGAGTTAATCAAGTTTTAGAGGATATGTTACGAATGTATTGTATGGATCAATAGTATAAGTGGGAAGAGTACCTTCCACTAGTTGAGTTTTCTTACAATAACACATATCATGCCTCTCTTAAGATGGCACCTTTCGAAGCACTATACGGAAGAAAATGCAGAACCCCCATTAGTTGGGACAACATTGAGGATAGAGAGGTAATTGGACCTAAAATCCTTACAAAAATGGAACAACAAGTTAAAATGATTCGTGAACACTTGAAAGAAGCAAAGAGATAGGAAAAGAGTTATGCTGATTTAAAGCGGGTTGATAGGAAATTTGAACTTGGTGAGAAGGTCTTTCTTCGGTTAAACCAAAAAAGAGATTCTATAACTTTTGGCAAGGCTACCAAGTTATCACCTCATTACATGGGACCTTTTGAAATAGTTGAAGTAATCAACCCTGTAGCTTACCATTTAGCATTACCTCCTGCTTTGTCACAAATGCATGATGTTTTCCATATTTCTTTTCTTAAGAAATACATTTCAGATTTATCACATGTGTTAAATTGAATTCCTTGTAGGTCCAAGACCCAGAATAATCATGGTTAAACCCATACGAGTGCTGGAAACTCACCAATTGCATTTAAGAAATCATGAAATAAGTCAATGTAAGGTCCAATGGGACCAGTTTAATGAAGAAAGTGCAACCTGGAAAATATGGAAGATATGAAAACTACTTTTCCATATTTATTTGAATAGAATTGATTCTGATGACTGATAAAAATTTGTGATTTTATCTTTATATGACAATAAGTCTGCCAGTTTTGGGTAGATAACTATTTATTTTTAAATAAATAGCTATGTGAATGCTTGATTTCTGAACTTTAAAATTATGATATTGTTACAAACATATGATAAGAAAGTGAATAAATTGATTGTCCTTAATGCAATGGTCAAAATAAGATAATCATCGGATGATGATTCTTTTTAGGAGGGAAGTATGTAACACCTTTGACAAACTGTTATATTTCTCTTTTGCATTGCAAGCATTGACATGTGATTTTCTTGATGCGGTGTGCTCCTTTTCTTGTTGAAAATCATGCTTTCCAGGGATAAATCATTTCTTCTCTTGGATTCATTAGACTAAATGTATGATGCTTTGCAATAATCCATTTTCACTTCGATAGGTGAGTTGTAATCTGGTTATGATGGTTGCAAACTTATCTCTATTAATTGACTCATCCTTGGATCAATTCCATTGATCCAAGGAATGTTTTAAATCTCCTTACCTAGTCTTGAATGGTAAACTGACATTCATAGGTTGAGAGACATAATGGACTAAACTTTTGTATGTTTACAAATTCTTTATGGTCTTGTAAGATCATGCCTGCATTTTGTTGTATGTTTTGTGCTCGATCTTTCGGATTGATCTCTTTAGGACATTTAACAATGTTAAGTGGAATGAAGCCTACTTCACGACTATGAAGGGAATCTAAGTCCTAAACCTATGGGATCTATCCTAATGGTATTCTAAACTAAGGTAAATGTACCTACTTCCTAGCTATGTCTACTTATACGGGTGACAATCTATCCTAAGCTTCATGTTCTATGTTGGGATGGGGAAAACCTAAGGTGATGTTAGGTATACTCTTAACCTATTACCTACTACTAAATTGGTTTGAATTATAACCTATCTTAAGTTGGAAAATTACCTAAGGCAATGTTTATAAACCTAAGGTAATTACTTTCTAAACTAACCTAAGGTCATAACCTAAGTTATGGAAATCTATCCTAAACTAATGAAAGGGACCTAAGGGTCATATGGCAAGTTGGTGACGATGGTTCCAAAGGCATTTATTTGATTTGATTTTTGAA
The DNA here is from genome assembly GCA_018340775.1 of Taxus wallichiana var. yunnanensis. NCBI lineage: Eukaryota > Viridiplantae > Streptophyta > Pinopsida > Cupressales > Taxaceae > Taxus > Taxus wallichiana. The sequence continues at coordinate 349,536,741 of CM031240.1, read as the reverse complement.
TTAATAGGAAGTACTACCAGTTTTGGCAGAGACATGTAAACTTGGTGGAAGCTTACGTGGAATCATAGTTAAAATTAGAAATGCATGCAGAGGTTGAAATAGCATTCACCAATTTTGGGAGGTGGTGGCAAGGAGAGATAGGTGGAGATTGGGGAGTAATGGCATTAATGAATCTCAATTTTTGTGAGAAAACCATCTTGGAAACAATGAGGGTGGATTTTTTGGAGGTTGTTTGGTCTTGCATGCTTTGTGATTTTTTCTCTGCATGGAGCTATCTAGTTCTTTGAACCAGCAGTTTGATTTTCACTTTGTGGCTATTTTTGGTTTCTCTGGTCTATTTTCGATTCAAGGAAAGTATATGAGGCATTGGAGAAAGAGATGTTTGTTTTTGATCTTTCTTGAGGAGAAGAAGAGTTGGAAGCTCAGCTGAAGTCTCCTTCAATTGGTAGAAGCACTATCAGGCATGATAGGCTCTACCCATTAAGATTTCTTGCTTTCCTCTAAATGTTTCATTAAAATAACTCTTCTCTTGAGATATATGGTTATTTGTCTTGTTTTGGTTATTTACTTCATGTTGATGGAATCTCTGTGATTTTTGGATATGAATCCATTGTATGATAATATTAGTTTTGGGTTGTTCTCTCTCTGAGAAAGTTCAATGTTGAAATTCATATGGAACTTTCGAGGCTTTTGTGTTTTGTTTTGAACTCACATTTGGGACTGTCTGCTCGAAAAAGAGCTTGAGTAAATGGTTTTTGGTTGAGTCTGAACTGGTAGTCTCTTTGAAATCTTCTCTTTGATGCATCTTTGAGTTTGAAAAGTTGTAGTACTCTCTGTCTCGGACTGTACAGTTTACTTTGAACATGTAATGGCATGAAAACGTTTGAGGATATTTTATTTTCCTCTATTCTGGGTAACCCACATCTAGTTTTTATCTGAAAGTCTTTGATTGTTTTTGAGAGAAGGGTGCATGACCTTTTATGTAACTATATCTTTGTTGTGAGGATATAGAACCTCTAGTTTGAGACTGTATTGTTTACTTACCCTTCGGTATGAATTCAAGCTCATTTGAAAGCAATCGATAATGGGTTTTTGAAGTATATGGAAGTGTTGTGTTCATACTTCAACTTGTGTTAAATTTGACTTTAACAATTACCTTCTCTGCACTAAATTCTCTGCCTCGATCTTTATGTGCTAGATGGAGCTGTGAAAGTTATTATAGTTGGGATTTATTATTATAGTTCGAGTTCATGGGTAATGTTGAAACTTTGTTTGACTTAAAACTTGTGTTGGGTTTTTGTATTCTCTTTCAGATCCATTTGAATGGATTTCTAGGTTTTTAAAAGAGAAAGGAGTTGAATACTCTTGTTGACTGTATCTTGTTTTTCCTAGATTTTACTTACTTTGCTTTGGGACTGTACTATATACTTTTCTCTACAGTATGAACCCAAACTTGTGTTTAAACAATGTTGAATAGATGAATATGGATTTTGGCATTATTTGCATCCTAGATTTCTATTTGTATATGAACTGGTTAGTACTGTATTTGATGTTACTTGATAAGGTTTGAATTCATAAGGAAAAATAGAAGTAATGTTTTCTTTAAACTTCATGTTTGGTTTGTGTTCTCTTTTGGAACTTGCGAAAGAACTTCTTGGGTTTTAAATGGGATTTGGAATTCAATTGATAAAACAATGGTGAATGAATTCTAGGTTCGGATCCTTTCTATTGAGTTTCCTTTAACTTTTGGAAAGTTAAGTTCTTTTTTTCAAACTTCTCTATAGATCGACTCTCTTCCATGTTGTAGAGTGATTACTATCCTAGGCCTGTTCAACTTCTTGAGTTCAGGTTTTTTTCCCTTTCTATCTTGTATGAAGTAATGTGAACTCACTCTTCAAAAACAGAAACTTCCTTGTGGATTGTTTAGTTTAACTTGTTACTAGTTGGCTGTGGAAAGTTCATGGGAATAGTTGTATGTTCAGGAAACTTTGGGACTATCATTTTTGGTACTGGGAAAACCAATTCATCCCCATTTGATCTTTCTTGATCTCGGCTAACTTGTATAGAATCAATGGTCATGTCGATTCGGGAAGTGTGTAGCTGAGTCTGTCCTATAGAAGGAAAATGTAATCATTTCTAGTCTGATCTATTTTTTGAATGAATGAGTCATGCATCATTAGGATATTGTTTTCGGATGGACTCCTTTCTGTGCACTCAATAATATTATGAATCTTCCTAGATGGACACGAGTAAGAGATAATCCTTGTGTAAGTCTTGCTTTGATTTTTGGAACGTATGGTTTCAGATCTCTAAATGATATCTTCTATAATGTAGAATATACTTAAGGCTTGCAAGTAGGATGATGATTGTTTTGATTCTCTCCCTTCTCGGATTGGTTTGGGATTCTTGTTATCGATGTTGTCTCTTAAATGGTGAATCCTTTTATTGGTTTCCTTGATTAATGCAGTTATGTAGGTAATCTCAGTTATGTACTTTCGAACCTATTTTCTATCTCTTAGATGAATGGTGAATCATGGATAGTCCGTATTGATTCTTCTTCTTATTTATTTAAGTTGTAGGATGAATCATCCTAAATATGTACTATGCTGAAATGAATTTGTTTGTACATGATTCTAGAAACTTGGTAAAATGACAATAAGGTTTTTGGTTCTAAAAGTAACTCTTTTTGTTACATAGTAAAGTTAAATTTTGTATTTCAATTCAGAAAGAATTATGAAATAATTAGACGACAAGATCTGTTGTTTGTTTTAAATAAGTAATTGATTGGGTCAATTCTTATATGATATAATGCAGTAGTTGTTGATTATATTATGCTCTTTTCTTAAAAGTGAATTCAGACTTATTATTTGTACTTCTTTTATGGTTGTTATTACTTATGCTTATTGGTATGATATATTAATTGTTTCATTAAAGAAGAGTTGTTTTAATGGAACAATTAGTGGAATGCACTTCATTTTAATGCTTAGTGCTTATCATGCTCAGTTCAATGAACTGACCCATGCTAGCAATTTTTGTAGATGGACTTCGTAAGTGATAAAAGAAGGCAAAAAACTTTTATGATGTATTGGCTGATTTAAAGTCTAGTTCTTTTGTAAAGAATTTCATTCATTCTTGAGTTGTATTGAAAAAGAAAAGTTATATTCTTTTATGATCTTAATGTTGTTCGACATGTAGTATGCCTAAAATGCATAGTCTTGTAAAGTGTATATTTTATCATGATGAATTGAAAGGTTTGGAGACTGACTCCAAATTGTGGTGTAAATTCTCTTGTACTTTGTATGAAGGAAATAGTAATGCTATCTTGTCGATATTCTTTATATCTGTTTGTATACCTATTATTGTTATCATTTAATAAGTTGGAATAAGGGAATAGTTCAATCTCCCTTACTAAGGTGTAACTTGCTAAGTTGCATAAGATGTCATTCTCTATCTAAACAATTATAGTATAATAATGAAATATGTATTGACATACAATTAAACTATATGAGTGGTGAATGATAAAAAGGTTATGTTAACCCTAACATTTAATCATGTAGAGGAAGACTCTTCCTCTCTCAAAAGAATGAAAAATAAAAGGAATGGTGGTTATGATCGTTAATCTTTGTACTTCATTTTATATGAAGTAAACTCTAGCTGAACCTAGGTGGATGATACACCTTCTTTGACAACTAAGTTGCATTAAAATTAACCGTTTGATGTTTGCTGCCCTATTTTTGGATAACTTCTTGTTATGCCGAAGTTAATGAACATAAAATGCAAATCATGAGTTAATGAAGTTCTTAATATTAAATCAGATTAATTATGGATAAAGAACTTAATGAATGTTGGAATTAGGGTTAGGCATGGTTGCTGCAATCTGAATCTTAATCCAAATTTAATTATGAATTAATGACCACCAAGGGGTATGTACATCATGATGAAGTAGTTCTAATGGATGTTGGCACACGCCAACTACAGGACTGTACCTTCAAGAAGACTAAGGGCTTCTCGAGGATATAATGTTGTAGTTGACATGTGGCAACACCCTTCCGTATTTGTTCATCTAGATCTACACACATCTGGACTTGAACTTAGTTTCTCTCTAGGTCAAGTTAGTAGCATGATTAGAATAGGAAGTAGCTTTCATGACTCAGGTACCTAGGCACATTCGGTCGACTTAGGTCAGTTGAGTATGCCCATATACCCTAAGTCATCGTGAGCATCTCCTATAACAAATTATGTCACTAACTGGGTTAGGGTCAAACCTTGGGCAAGTGGACTGAATAAAAGTCAAGTAAAGACCATTCTAGATAATAATAGAGTGAGGTGAAGGACGTATTCTAAATTGATGAGTATGTCATCTAGGAATAGTAACATGAATAATATGTTGAAAATATTTGGCCAAAGTATCATAAGTTGTTGGTTGCATTGTCCTATGTCACCTAGTTTAAAGAAATGTGATGTCAGATGAATATTGGTAACAAATATTCAGATAGGTTCTTTAAATAGATCACTCAGTACTGAAATAGGGTAGGAAAACCAAGTATATGTAGTATACATAAAGTATTCTATACTTTAAGACAAACATGAGAGATCGGTTAGTAACCGAGTCATGAAATGAGAGATCGGTAATTTAGAGTCATTACGGTAATTTACTATGAGTCATTACATATATATGGTTATCTTGTTATGAGAGATTGATTGGCATGGAATGTGTGTTCTAAATGATGTTTTATTTGAAGCATAAACCGATTGCTTAAGATCCTTTTAGGTTCATTTACTTTAAGCTTTCAAGAATAGAAATTAACTTCATTTGTTTAAGTTGCTTGTTTACTTCAAGTTAATGCATATAAATAGGATTCCTTGATCATTTCTTATCATATGGTCCATTAAGGGGCTTTTGCACAAATATTTTGGGTTCTTGAGTGTTTCTTACCTCATTTCAATAGCTCTTGTAAAACCTTTCATTGAACACGAAAGCAAAACTAGCATCGAACTAGCTACAAACCAACAAAAATATAGCAAAAACTAAAATAAGTAAAAGAACCATTCAAGAGCAAAAACATTATCCCAATGCAAGGAAGACAATAAAATTTAGGAGTAGTAAAAAATATCTTCACCTTTTACTATTACTATTTATAGCAAGTGTTAATATCTCGCTTGGCTATAGTTACTATTTGTGCATATTCTTCCAATTAATACATGCCACACATTTTTACTCATATCTTGAGCTTCACAACTCTGTTTCCTTCCTCATCTATGCCATTTGGTTTATATTTTCTCTCACTATCATATTTTCCACATTCTACAAGTGTTATATTCTCTTCTCGGAACATTTTCAACTCGATATACACACACTTTGTATGATATCTACTACATTTCATTTTACTCGTTATCACAACATTGTGTTTCTACTTTCCGCTCAACATTCATTCTTACTACCACTTCCCCTTTCGCTAAAATGGGGACATACAATCAAGATCACTCTACGATCCCCTCACACTATGACACGATCCTTTCAAGTCTTGAATTTTCCATTACCAAAACTATTCCCATACAACATGTGATATTTCATACCACTTTCTAAGTAATTCCCCTAATGACCTAACCTAGGGAAAAAAATGAAAAATTTCTCCATGAGTAATCTATCAAACATATTTAATCTCCACACAATTTTCTACTACTTGAATCAAATCAATCAAATGACACAACACAATGTATTTTACTACTCCTCCCAAATGACCTAACTTAGGAGTTACAACAATACTTTTCCATATGACCTAACTTGGGAAGTCACCTTACATTTTCTATCACTTCCAGATGACCTAACATGTAAGCCATCTAACATTATATCACATCGCAAAGACACCCTTAAAGTGGGGAAACTAAGACGACATTGACTTTCCTAAATTGCTCTTATATGGGTTATTCTCATTGAATCGAAATGAACAAAATTTGATATTTTTCCATTTGCAAAGTGGCTAGACTTTTGAGGATGTAGTCATATTTGGAGGGTAAAAGTAGACATCTCTCCCTAACACTTTTCCTCTAAGAACAGGATGCCCTGTTTCACCTCAAAGTAATGCGATAAAATAGATAAGGGGTAATGGGCATAGGAAGAATACCTATGAATAGTTGGGAGTAGGTTGTGTACGTTGTAGACATTGATCAAATGAAATTTGAGAGCTTCCTTTTGGCTAGGAGAAACTACTTGTAAAGCACAACAAGACCACAAGAGAGAGTTAAATAGTATATGCGTGGATTGCCTAGCAAATGCTAGTTCCGAGAAGTATGATACTTCTTATATGGTTTTCAATCCACTTTGGTAATCAAATTAATGAAAATAAATATTACAAGCAAAGGTCTTATTACTAACACTTTGGTTTAGTGTCTCAAAATTTTATCAATACACTAGATTAAGTAGAATACTAAAACACAAACTAATCTAGTATTAGGAAAGGTGTGGTTTTGGTTGGGGAAGGTCACCGATGTATTAAGCAAGGTATGGGCAATGTTTTGGGTGATTCTCGGTGTTTGGTGAAATTTATGATCTCGTTGCTATATAGGAAAAATTACCACTCACAGAGACTAGTATCGGTTAGGCAACTAACCCTAGTATTGGAAAATGATCGATGCTGGTTGGGTGAATGGTTTTGGTAGGGGAAATATGGTGGAATATCAAAAATGGGTGTTTTGGGTCTCTCTTGATTGCATGGAGAGTTGAGAGGGTGTATGGAGAATAATATGATTTTTGTTAAGGCTTAGCAAGTGTGGTAGAGGTGTTATGGCAGGGTGAAATGGGTCAAGTTGATGGAATATGTAAAAGGTGGTATTTGGGATAGAGAGGGATCGGATGAAAGGAGTAAATGAGAGACTTAAGATCAAAACAAGGACTTAACAAATAAGAGTGAATTGCTTATCTGGTAATCTATAGATCTGAAGGTGGTTGTTGGTTGATGAGAATTTTTGAGTGATATGGGAATGTTTCTAATGTCATGGAAATGGATCATGTGTGCTCTGTTGTGACGATCTAAAGTTTTGTTTGAGATTATTAGATGCGGTGAAGATCTAATAGGATCTGGTTTGTTTCGGGTAGCTTAAATGCTCAAGATTTTGAATACCAAATATTAAGTGAGTGAATGAATTGGAGAAAGAGTTAGAAACTCTTACTTAAGGGTAACAGATGATGGTTAGGAAACCAAAGACAGCCAAGGGAAAAACCAAGACATCGATTAAGGAGAATTGGTCTAAGTTTCCAAAAATAGGGTTTTTCTCCTAAATTTGGTGTGGTCTTTAGCTTAGTCTGGTCTAGAGTGTTTAATGGCATTAATAGGAGCATGGAATTAGTTAGAGGATTAATAGGTCATGAATAGTTAGGGTTGGAAAGAGTCCTAGTTGGTTAGGATAAGTGGGGACTTGGTCTAGGTTCATTAATAGGCTAGGAATGGGTCTAGGGTGAGGTGGCTTGGTGAGTTAGATAATTAATTTAATTGTGATAATTAAATTAATTAAAATGTGTGCAAGTGGGCATGGTGGGGGAATAATATTAAATTAATTAATCGAAGGTGGTTTAGAGGGTTACGACCCAATTTTGGGTGTCTACATTTTCCCTTTTTGTCATGTAGCTTGTATTGATAAGTGATGCTTACAAAAATAGGAGTGGTTGCCCTAGGTATGGGTTGATGTGATCCCCCTCAAACTCAGATCTGATGAAGGAGAAAGCTGAATCGATGATGAGTTTGATAAAATGATAGGTGAAGAAAGAAAAATAAGGTAGGGTTCGGGCACATGGGCAAGGGTTATGTTGGGCATAGGTAATAGATAGGGGCATTCAAATGAATGCACATGTATATAATGTGACAAGGCACTAGGTTGAAGAGCTCACTAACTCTACATCGTCAAATTTCAATAGTTTATCCAAACAAGGTTGATGTGGTCAAGGTATCCAAGGTACAAGATACAGTCCTAGAAACATAACTAGGCTAGGTGCGAAGGGGCATTATGTGTGTTCATGCAAAAGCACCAAAAAGGTTTGGTTTGGTCAAGATAAATAGCATAAAATAAGGCAAGGCAAGGTGGGTAGGCTAGACAACATGAGTAAGGTCATCCCAAGGTATAGCAAGTAAGTGAATTCGAGTGTCAAATGGGTGGGTTTGGGTTAGGTTGATAGGTAAGGCCATAGGTAAGGTTGTATGTAAGGTTATAGGTAAGGCTGAGGTAGAGGGCAAAAACATGCCCCAAATGATGGTGTTGGGTGTTTGGTAATAAGGCTAGTAGGTGGGGATAAAAGAGTTGTCAAGCTAACCTCAAAGGGCCCCATGCCCTAAGAGTGTTGCCTACATAGCCCTTGCAAAAGGGGCCTCAAGCCGATGTAGTTCTCCCATCGGATAGGGAAGAATAAGATGAGGTAGGTGAGTAGGTTGGTGAGTTTATGTATGGTTAAATGGGAAAGGTAAGTTAGGCATGGTTGTGTCTAGGTTGATTAGGCATGGTTGTATCTAGGTTGATTAGGCATGGTTGTGTCTAGGTTGTTTAGGTAAGATAGAATGTGTAAGATGAGTTGATTGAAGTAGATGATGAATGTAAATGTAGGTGAAAGGAGAAGAAATCCTAAAACTAAGTGTCGAAGGTCTTGTCTTATGTAGAAGAATCAATAAGTAAGAAAAGGGGTGAATGGTAAAAGAGGTGAAAAATGCTCCATAAGTGGTAAGAACCATTATGAGCATACCAAAGATAGGCTTATGAACTTAATCCCCTAAAGGTATTGCATGATTGAACTTTCTAGGGTGAAATAAGTTACATGATCATGAAGTGTCACATGTGTGCCACATCCCTTGAGTAGGTAGAAGAAGAAAAGGAAGGAAGGTGAGGTGGAGTGGTTTTTTTAGTGTAACCTTGTTGTGAGACAACATGCCCCTTTACAAGATACCCAAAACCGAGAATAAAAAGTCCATGACTAAAAGTTTTTTATTTTTCTTGATTTTTTTTTTTTTTTTTTGTTTTATAGATTGATCGATGTGGGAAGTCTATGTGGGATGAATAGAATATCTCCTTGAGGTCTTCGTGAAGTTGATCGATGCGGGAAGCTTTAGAATATTTTTTTTTATTTTTTTTATAGAAATAGTCTTATTTTTAGATAGACTATGTACAATAGGGATAACTTTTTATAGCTTCCTTCGAGGGAGAATCTCTTTATAGTATCCAAAGAGAGAGGTAGATGTCCTTTTTAGGGATTCATCTATTTGCAAGAAATTTGACTAAAGGAATTAAGTTTTTGGTTATCCCAAATTTTATTTTATTTTATTTTTAGCTCTTTTTTTAACTTTAAGTCATGGACAAGACTATAAAGGAGTATAGATCTCTTTTATGAAGGAAAACCATAGCATGAAAAGGTTAATATATGAAAGAGAGGTTTTAAGTGATGAACAACCATGGGATTCCATCCTGAAAAGGAAAAAATTATCCATGAGAATCATGCCATGAGTAGAGTCGTGGTACTCATATTTAAGACAAGGTTGAATGGTGATGAATAATCACACAATTCTAGTTTGAGTCATTGGTCCTTAAAATAGGTAGGTGGAAGGAGAGGTTCACTCAAGGGATGAGCATGTAAGTGACATAAAGTGATGTAGTACTTTATTCAATAATAGAATGGTCAAATATGCAAGGCATTAAGGGCTTAGGTTTGGGTTTACCTTCAAGAGAAGATAAATGATAAGCACCTGATCCATAGGTATGGGTGACAATGTAGGTCCAAGCCAATTAGGAGAAAACTTGCCCCATTTAATTTTCTCTGATTTGGTTACATGTTGATTTTATTTTTAGACAAGGTCTCCAACCTTGAAATTTTTCTCATTGACAAGTTTTTCATAAGCATGTTTGATACATTTTTGTAGATTTGAAGATGGTCTAGAGAATTTAAATGACGTTCATCTAAAACTCAAGTTGTGCCAAATGGTCTTGGAAAATTCATCATCATTGAGCATATCTTTAAGTGAGATACGAAGAGATGGAATTTGAACTTTGAGAGGTAAAACTACTTTAGTACCATATACCAAAGAGAAAGGTGTGGTTGCAATTGAGGTGTGAATACTAGTGTGATAAGCCCATAAGGTGAAAGGAATGTGCATGTGCCAATCCTTACCGAAGATCATCAACCACTTTCATAAGATTTTTTTGAGAGTTTTGTTAGTTGATTCAGCTTGACCATTTATTTGAGGGTAATATGGTGAAGAGAAACTAAGTTGAATATATCAAGTTATCACAAAGTTTTCATAGGGTTTTTTTTTGAATTGTTTTCCATTTTCAGTGATGAGGTGATGAGGAACACCAAAATGAAAAATGATGTGATGGTTAATGAATTCACATATTTTCTCAATTTTTAGAAATGAGAGGGATGGATTCCACCCATTTAGTGTAGTATTTATTTTGTGATGATCCATTGATGATGTTGAGAAGAATGAGGGTTAATCTCTCCGACGAAGATCTAAACCCCATTAGGAGAAAGGCCAAAAGTCTCGGACTTGAAGGTGGTGTGACTTCACACACCATGTGTGTGAAGATTAGTGTGTTTTGCAAAACTTCACAACATTTTGACATAGTCAAAATAATTGGTTAAGGGTTGGCCAGTAATAGCTGAGTGAAGAATACGTTTGGAAACAATGTGACCACTTAAATGTCCACCACAAATCCCATCATGGATTTCTTTAATGGTGTACAAAATTCAGAACTAGTGAGGCACCATAGAGGATACCATCAAAGCCACATTTGTAAAGAAGACCCCCATGACAATAATGAGAGACCTTTTAGAGGAAGGCTCACTTACCATTGTGAGTGAGATCTGGAGGTAAGATTGAAAGGGAGAGGTAGTCAATGTACTACTTATACCAAATGTCGCATGGGTCGGTTTCAACTTGTCCCACAAAATTTACGTCATGAAATAGATAAGAGGGTGATTGTAATCATTGTACTAAAAATATTTTAGAATCTAAAGGTGAGGTAGGTATTTTTGAGGCAAGGAAAGCCATGGTATCCACAAATTTGTTAGTGGATCACAGAATAGTTTGAATGTTATAATTATCAAAGGTAGTCAAAAGCATGTCGATATGATGCTTATACTTTTGAAGTATTTCATTACGACATTGGTATAAACCATTGACTTGGTTGACAACCAGTTGAGAATCACCAAAGATATTAATGGTCTTAACATCTAGGGAAATGGAAGTTTGGAGACCTAACATGAGTGCTTTGTATTCAGCCACATTATTGGTACAATCAAATCAAGTTTGAAAGATAAAGGCATAGGCTTCACCATCAAGAGGAATGAGGATAACCCTTATGCCACCCCCACATTGACATTTAGAACCATCAAAGAATAGGTTATTTGATAAATGGTGTCATCTAGGGATAGAGTGTAGATAGATTCATCAGAAAATCAAAGTTAGAAGATTAATGTCCAGGAAGAGGGGCGTCTACTAGCTGATCTACAATGGTTTTTCCTTTGACAAACTTTTGATGAATGAATTCTAGGTCTAGGTCTATAAGGAGCATGAGCTAATGTGAGGTATGTTGGTGTTGGTAAGGCTTATCATACATGTAATGTAGAGGGTCAATGTTGGTGTGATGAAGGTTTTGTGGTTAAGTAGGTAGTGGTGAAGTTTAGTGGCACAAAAACAAGGGCTAAAAAATTTTTCGGCATGAGTATATCTAGTCTCATAATCTAAAAGAGTACAGAATTATGTAATAAACCACTTTCTCCTTGTGTTTCATCATGATGAGTGAGCATGACACCCAAGGAATGGTCAGTAGCTGAAATGTAGAGGTAAAATTTTTTCATCTTGTGGTGGGATGAGCACATGGTGGTTGAAGAAGGTATTTCTTTAACTCTTCAAAGGCCTTATGACACTCATCATCCCAATTGAAGGAAACATCCTTTTAAGAGATGATGAAAAGGGTGACATCAATCGAAAGTTAGGAAATAAAACGTCAAATAGATTGTAATTTTCCTTGCAAACTACAAAGTTTTTTTAGGTTAGTTGGTGGAGGCATCTCTAGAATAGCCTTGATTTTAGTATGATCGACTTTGATGCCCAGAAAAAAACAATGAAACCAAGGAGTTTTCTAGAGAGAACTGAAAAGACACACTTCTTTGGTTGAAGGAAAATGTAGTATTTGATGAGATGATCAAAAATGATTTTGAGAATGCCTGGATGTTCGGCCTAAATTTTAGATTTTCCGAGAAGGTCATCCACGTAATCTTCCAATATCTAATGTATGATATCATGAAATATATAGGTCATGGCATGTTGATAAGTGGCACCAGCATTTTTCAAGCCAAAGGGCATGACTCAATAATAGAAAGTCCCCAAGGGGTGATGAAGGTGGTTTTGTGTTGATCCTCCGATGATGAGTAATATTTGGTTATAACCCAAGAATCCATCCATAAGAGATAACATCTCATGGCTGGTGTAAGATCAACAAGTTGGTCGATGTTAGGTAAAGGAAATTCATCCTTAGGGTAGGTGAGGTTAAGGTCATGAAAGTCCATGTAAATGCAAAGTCCCCCTATCACTTTAGTGATAGGAACAATGTTAGAAATCCATTACGGATAATCGATAGGTAAAATGAAAGAAACAAAAAGAAGGTGTTAGAGTTCTTCTTTGACAAGAAGGGAAATGCATGGATGCATTTTTCACAACTTTTGTTTCACAGGTTTGGCATCAAGAATAGTAATGATATTGTGCACCATGATATTTGGGTCAATACCGGGCATATCATAATATAAGACCAAGAAAAACATTGCTATGATCTCGAGGAAAGAGGTGAAGGCTTCCTATTTAGTAGAATCTAAAGATTGGCCTATCTTTAGAATTCAGGGTCATCCTGAGTGTGAATGTTGATCTCGATGGTCATTCATTCAACATGGTTTGTGTCTCAAAAGGTAATGACCGAATGAATGTAAGAATCCTCCGCACCTAGATAGGTGAGAATGGAATCATCATCCTGACATTGAATGACATTTTATAGAAGGTGTGTCATCATCAATCATGTCAGGATAAAGGAAAGGAAGGGAAGAGGGAGCCTCGCCATCACGTTGATAGGTAAAGGTCCCAAGGAAATGGTGTTTCACAAAAAAAAAATTAGGAGGAATGGATTCTAGATCCATGGACTCCATGTGGGTGAAGGTGGTGTGGTAGGTGAAGAAGGTGACAAAGGTGCAGAAGGTGGATCTTCCTCTACAAGGTCGACTCTAGCCTTCTTAGACTAGGTGGTTCAAGAATCCAATACCATGGTGATATTTATGTTTTGGGTAGTAGTGCAAGGAATAACTGTGTGATGACCTTGTTCATAAAGACCAAAGCCAAATCCTTCCAAGCACAATGATGAAGAAAGGTGTGGGTGAAGTGGCGGTTAATTGGTGAGGTAATGGAAAGTTAGAGGAAAAGGGTTGTTTGAGTGGGTGGTTTGGGAGAATAAGAAGAAGTATCAAGTCCACCAAATGTCAAGTTGGTGTGAAGGTGGGGAGGACCATATGGAAACACTTTCTCCTATATGATGATCATAATGTGGTGTTGATGAAGGTTTCCATACTCTTGAGGAGTTTGGAACATGTCGATGTTGTACAGGTGATACTCCCCTAGGTAAGGCATTGAAAAACACCTTCCAAAGGGTTAAAATTGGTACTTGGGTGGAGGGAATGGATGAGCTATTTGATTTTGAGAAGAAGGATTGGTAGATGGGTTAACTTTGGAAGTTGTAGTAGCAAGAGAGAGATGAGTAGTTGATGAAGGAAATAGTAGTAAAGTGGTAGAAGAAGAAGTGGAAGATGAAGGTGAAGTTGAAGGTGAAGAAAGTGGTAGTAAGAGAGGGTAGAGTGTAGAGAGTAGTAATGAGTGAGAGATGAGGAAACAATGGTAGTAGATGCCTTAACTAGAATAAGGACATCATTGGGTCGATACAACATGTTACAGGTTTTGAAAGGTGAAGGATCTACTTGAATAGTGTAAGGGTGTCCTTCATATTCAAACTTGATGCAAGCAATGAAGAGTCAAAGGTACACACCCCATGGCATGGATCCAAGGTCGAGCCAAGTAGCATGTTATATTGAATTCCCCTTCAAGAACATAGAACAATTCAAGAATGGTGTGGGGACCCACGCAATGTGGAGGATGACGTGTCAGAGTAGAAGTCAAAGCATCATTGAAAGAACACAACATAATTAACTAGGTTATTATGCATGTAAATTGGAAGGTATGCACATTTTTCATACACATGGAAGAAATAATATTAATACTCACACCCCCATCGATCATAACATGTCAGATGTGAGTATCCTCAATGTGGATGAAGATGAAGAGGGTGGGATCAAGATCATCTAAATGGTGAGGAGAAATCTCCGAGTTAGAGAAACTAACAACAAAAATTTGGTGAGTGGTAGTGGGCAATAGAGGTTTTTTAGGTGAAGTGAGAGAGCTACCACATGATGAGGTGTGAATATGGTAAAATGGGTGTAGGGTCATTTGGTAAAACCTCAATAGTTTACAGGATCTCAAGGAGGGCCTCGATGATGAGAGACTCAGAGGTTTGGATGAGGTCATACAAAGACATTTTTAGAGGGATATTGGTGAAGTTGTTTAATCATGGTACGATGTGTGACTCCATCATAAATTGGATAGGTTGGCCACAAATGGTTACCTGGGGGAAGGTATGATGGAATGGTGGGTAATGGTGTACTGGATGGGTTCCATCTTCTCTTTTCCTTTGTTTTTTGTGCTCGAGTGGAAACTTGAACCATATTGATCTAGGAAAAGAGGGGGATGTGTCATGAAAGGTATAATGGTAGGAGGGAAAAAAACCTAGTGCAGATAAGATCCTTGTGAAATGAGTATGGCACATTGAATTTTGGAGGGGGTTGGGCTAGCTCTCTAATCTAGACCATATTAATCTCAAAGGTTAGAGGAGGAAAAGAGGGTTGTGGAGGTGGAGGTGAAGGCCATTGAATAGATATAGGGTGAGGTTGTGACATGGTGAAGGTGGAAGTGGAATGGGATCTTCATCCAAAAGGTCATCTTCATCAAAGAGATCTTCAGGAGAACACATTTGAAGAAGAATATTTTAAGGGCCTTAAATTTTCAACATCATGCCCTAACACATGATGATAAGTGAAAATCATGGTATCATCAAACCCTTCTGGTTTAGGTTTGAGTGGGTCGTAAGGCCTGAGGTGGCAATGTAATGGCAAAGGTTTCTAATAGCCGAGTAAGGATGTTAGCATAAGATCCTACCAAGGGATCACAATGAGAAGTGAGAGTGGGTTTGGATGGAATTTGGGTGACTTCTATGGAAGAGGTACTACTGGAGGGGGAGTTGGAGGTTGAGTAGGTTTGACTACCTTTTTGGTAGGTAGTGTGGTTTTAGGCTTGGGTTGCACCTTCTTGGGTAAAGGTGTTGGGGTAGTGCATGAAGTAGAAGGGAATGTAGAAGATGGAAGTGGATGGGTCAACCAAGGTGAGAGTGGAGGTGCAGTGAAGGTAGTGGTAGGAGGCAATATAAAAGTGTAGGTTGAAGAGAAGGTAAAGGACTCGGTAATGGAGCAGGTGGGGGAATGTAGAAGGCTTAGGTGGAATGGGAGGTTATGGTAAGGATGTAGGTTGCTTCATTTTAGTTTTACCTTGGGTAGGAGGCTTCTTTGACCAAGGTTGATGGATGGGGACCTAAGATGGATGGAAGTGGTGAAGGTGAAAGAGGAATAGGAGGGGAAACTAGGGTATGAGGCCTAAGAGGTTGGGTCTTCCTCTTAGGTGGGGGATAGGTCTTGGTGATAGTTTGGGAAGAGGTGGCTAAATCATCTTCACAGGAGGATGGATTAGACTCGGTGTCATGGCAACCCCCCAATGTAGTGATAAGTTTGGGCATAGGTGAAGGTATGGGTGTAGGTAGAGGTTTGGGTGTAGGTGGTTGTTGGGGTAATGGTAAAGGTTTGGGTGTAGGTGAGGATGATGCAAAAGAGCTACTATAATCGGCTTAGGTGTGATGGATTTAGTTGTCTTGAACACTTTAGGATAAATCATTGAAGTGTTTCTATGGACAACATTTGCATTTGAGTCGATACGGGAAGTCAAAGGTGCATCCCCAAAGCATGGAGTAGTCGACATACTCCAAGCAATCATCCAAATGGGACAATGGCATAGAAGTGGAAGAAGATGGAAATGACTTGGTGGTGATCCCTGTGAAAATTTCTGAGGTCTGTGAAATAGGAAGTTTTTGGCTTCTGACTCTATAGGAAGAAGTGATGCAAGAAGATTAATAGATCCCAGTAGACCCTAGGAGACACATCACTGACCGAAGAGAGTATAAAATTGGCTCCTCTATGGGTCGAGGAGGGGTCAAAAGGTAGGTGATGTAGACTCTTCCTTAGGTGGAGAAGAGGATAAAATAGACTCTTCTTTGGGTAAAAGTGTGGTAATACAGGCTCCTCGATAGGTGATGGAATAAGTGGGGTAAGCACCTCTGTAGATGAAGGAGTAGGTGAGGTAGGATCCTCCATGGGTAGAGGAGTAGGTGAAATAGGATCCTCCATGGGTAGAGGATCTCACACTAAGAATCTCATCAATAGAAGGGATGGAAGGAAACTGAGCAGAAGGGATAGGTATTGTGTCAAAGACAACATGGACCTCGTGGACATGGGTGTTATTGCTAGAAGTCTCACTAGCCTGATTTGATGAATGGGTATGGTTTGGAAAAGGTTTCTTAAAGACCTATATATTTTGATTTTCCAATGCATTAGGGTTATCTAGGATGAATATCTCCATTATCTAACATTTCTAGATGATGTTTTTGAATGTTTTACAATTTTCATTACTATGTCCTCTAACATGGTATGATAGTTACAGTAATCATTCTCCTTATACCATGTGGGTATAGGATGGGAAGGGTCAAAGCCAGTATGTGGTTTGATTGGTGGAAGAGTGATGGCTCCTACTTTTAACAACTTTCCAACACAGAGGAATAAGGTTCTCCTATGGGGTATATCTTCATGTTCCTCTTGTATTAGAAGTTCTAAATATGAGAAAGATTAGAAGGAGGTTTTGATTGGTTTGATGGATGAGATGGGCCAGATTTCAAGACCACCATGTTGGTGGATCCCTTTTCTTTAGCATGAGTATTTTTTTGGTTTAGAAGAGGAAGAAGAGTCATTTGATTTAAACATGGAGTGCTCTTGTTATGCAATTGTAGTTTCTTCTCTTCGATAGCATGGATTTCTAGCTTCCGGCCATAGTGAATGCCTCATCAAACATCTGGAATGTTTGGACCTGAAGAGTTGGAGAGATGTGCCTAGCACAAGCCCTAGTGAACAACTCTATCAACTTGGTTTGGGAAGTTTGAAAGGTGAGCTGATTGGTAAGACTCACCAATGTGTGACAAAATATGTGATAGATTCATCTTCATATTGACGCATCAAATATAAATCAGTCATGGTGACCTTCTTAGTGATGTTGATGGAGAAATGATCAAGAAAGGCCTAGGCTAATTGATTGAATGAAAAGATAGAGTGCCTAGGTAAAGCACTATACCAATCTAAGGTAGGTCTTATCAAGGACATTGGGAAAGTTTGAAGAAGCAAGGCATCATCATGGGAAATCAGATAACATACATGTTTGAATGATCACAAATGTTGTTGTGGATCTTCCTTGCTATTAAATCATTGAATTTAGGCATCTCCCAATGTGGGGGATAAGGATGAATAGGTATGGAAGGATGAATAGGCTCATTACAAATTTCAGCATAAGTCAAATGTATTACGTGAGCCAAAGATAGATGCTTCCATGGTTTACATCTTTCCATCATCATTTTGATTAGATCCATGGTCGATTAGATTGAGATGCACCTCCCGCATGATATAAGGAGGTGGATATGATGTAGAAGAAGCACACCAGTATGTGGAGGTGTCCGTAAGTAAGAAAAATGAGAAGGGGGAACATAAGTAGTAGTAGATGATGATGGCATATACCCTGAATGGGAGGTATAAGTGACATGTGGTGGTGGCTGAGACAAGGTATAGGTGGGAGGGACCTATGTAGAGACCCTCATAGCATAGGTGGTAGAGTAGCAGGTATAGACATGACCAAACTCTGAAAAGGGGTCAATGTAACTGGAGGTTGTGAGGTAATAATGATTGATGATGTTGGAATCCCTACACTACTAAGATTTATAGATGATGATGATGGTGGATGATGGAAGGGATAGTGTGTGAGGTAGATGATGTCATAGGTGCGATGATGATACCAAAGATGTGGATCAATATGAGAAACAATAGGTTGTGATGTGGAAGTGGGTAATGCTACTACACTAGTAGTAGTTGATACAGAAGTGGGGGTGAGAGTGGGAGGAATGGAGACAAGCATCCCATATATGAGTTTTCCTGATGAGTCATGGGTGGATGAATGGGTGAGGTAATACTACAAGGTGGTGAGATTGTGATCAAGGATTTTGTGAACTCCTCATCACCTGCATGTATAGAAATAGGAGAGGTGGGGTCCATGGGTGAAGAAATAGAAGGTGGTGAAGGACTAGAGGTAGTGGTTGGTGGATAGCATAAAAACTAGAGCATTGGCTTGTCTATGAGTCAAAACCATGTGAATAGTGGTAGAATAGGTAATATGAGTTCTACAGATGGTAAAAAACACAAAAAAAGAAGATAGAAGAAATCTGGAAAATGGAAATTGGTTGTTGTTTTGACAAAAAAATCAAAACACAAAGACCGATGTCGTAGTAGGGGGGTAACCATGCTAGTAGAAAGGGGTAACCGATGTTGGTTTGTAGACCGATGTTGGTTACTATGAATGAATGGAAGATTTATAAATCTGGAGATGAAGAATGTAAATTAGGTGGACCTAAACTCTACTAATGGTAACAGAGACTCAAAAATGTGATAAATGACATAAATAGTCACAAAAAATATCTGGATGTGAATTGAATACTATTTTGGGAAAAATAACCAAAAAAAAGGGAACCGATGTCGGTATGAAGATGGTAAGTGAAGAGGTAACATGTCACTAAACCGATGCGATTATTATGAAATCTAAGAAGATGATGAAAATTTGAATTTTAGGTGATTAAGTCAAATGAAAACACCAACCTAGAAATTGAGAATGGAAGTGATGAGTCCTAACACACCCAAATGAACCGAATACACCAGTTATGATGGTGGGGCATGAAGGATAAGAAAAATAAGAAGAAAATGACCTCACACCTCAAAACACAATTTAAGGAAAAAAATAACAAACATGTAAAATCCTATGCTTCAGATTTTAATGTTATGTGGCTTATGCCATTTAAAATTGACTATGAGTAGAATAGAGTTTTTGGTCAACGAGGGTACCCTATAAGCAGTCTATGGTTGGTTTCAGTGTGTGTTTTGGATAAAGGGACCCGATATACCTTTCAGTACGTGTGGTACAACTCTGATATGATGACTGGCCAGAACACCAACTGGATCCACCGCCAATCCATTGTTAATCATTGATGAAATTTCGGGAAGGAAGATGTTTAAGAAGTGAGTAAATTGTTTCAAGTGATTTGGATAGGGGTGTGTGTGCACAAAGTGTGAACTATGCTTAATTCCCACCAATCATCAACTGGTCATGACCTCCAATATATAGATTGCAAATAAATTTAGGTGATCTAAATGCAACATACAAAGGATGAAATGCAAAGATTTTTAAGCCCAAATCGAAAGTGAAATTGGATGTAGAAAAGAGAATAGGTCAAGAGGATGATATTTCACTAAATGCAAGTGCAAAATAAAGTAAGAAGAATTATTTTTAAACACCAAATCATGAATTTCCTTTAGACAAGTAGAAGAAGAGAATATTGACCAGAGAGAAATTTAATGTGAATTTTTCAAAAAGAAAGAAACACACAATTCCCTATATGAAGAAAATGCAAAGAACCCACAAGAAGGGGTCCCACTAGGCATGCCAAAATGTTTCACCTCAAAGTAATGTGATAAAACAAATAAGGGTAATGGGCATAGGAGGAATACTTGTGAATATTCGGGAGAAGGTTGTGTGTGTTGTAGAATTTGATCAAACCGAATGTGAGAGATTCCTTTTGGCTAGGAGGAACTACCTGTAAAAACAAACAAGACCACAAAAGAGAGTTAAATAATATATGGTAGTGGACTCCTAGAAAATGCTAGTTCCAAGAAGTATGATACTTCCTAGATGGTTGTCAATCCACTTTTTATCAAATTAATGAAAATAAATGTGAGAAGTAAAGGTCCTATATTGCTAACACTTTGATTTAGGTGTCTCAAAACATTATCAATACACTAGATTAAGTGAAATACTAAAATACAAACTAATCTAGTATTGGGAAAGGTGTGGTTCTAGTTGGGAAAGGTCACTGAGGTGTTAGGCAAGGTCTGGGTAAGGTTTTGGGTGATTCTGGGTTGTTTGGTGAAAGTTATGAGCTCATTGTTTATAAGAAAAATTACTAGTCACAGAGACCGGTATATCGGTTAGGTGACCGATGCCCAGTATTAAAAATGACCAACGCCGGTTGGGTGACCGGTGCCGATAGGGGGAAATATGGTGGAAATATCAAAAATGGGTGTTTTGGGTCTCTCTGTGATTGCACAGAGAGTTGAGGGGTTTGGGAGGATGATATGATTTTTGTTAAGGCTCAACAAGGGTGGTAGAGGTGTTAGGATGTGAAATGGTTCAGGTTGATGGAATAGGTGGTAAACAGGTGAAAGGTGGTATTCGGGATAGAGAGGGATCGATGAAAGAAGTAAATGAAAGACTTAAGATCAAAACAAAATCTTAACAAATAAGAATGAATTACTTATCTGGTAATCTATAGATCTAAAGGTGGTTGTTGGTTGATGAGCATTTGTGGGAGATATGGGAATGTGTCCAATGCCATGGAAATGGATCCTGTGTGCTCTGTTGTGATGATGATCTGAAGTTATGGATGAGATGATTAGATGTTGGTGAAGACTTGATGGGCTCTGGTTCATCGTTAGGTAGCTTGAATGCTCGAGAGTTTGAATGCCAAAGCTTGAGTGAATGAATGAATTAGAGAACCTATGCAAAGAGTTAGAAACTCTTATTTAAGGGTAACCAACGATGGTTAGGGAACCGGCATCAGCCAAGGGAAAACTAGTGTCGGTTAAGGAGAATTGGTCTAAGTTTCCAAAAATAGGTTTTTTCTCCCAAATTTGGCATGGTCTTTGGCTTAGTCCGGTCTAGAGTGTTGAATGGCATAAATAGGAGCATGGAATTAGTTAGAGGATTAATAAGTCATGAATCAGGTTGAATAGTCCTAGTTGGTTAGGATAAGTCCTGGTCTAGTTGGTTAATAGGCTAGGATAAGTGGGGACTTAAGGTCTAAGATAATTAATAGGTTTAAATTAATTAAAATGTGTGCAAGATGATGGGGGAATAATATTAAATTAATTAATCGAAGGTGGTTTAGGGTGAGTGTCTATAATTTTCACACACATACAAAATCAAGTGAAATAATCACTCCCTAACCCATCAAATCTCCATCAATGGTGGCTAGCCACATGTATTAACACATTGATCCATGATATATTAACTTAATTGAATGATAATTAAATTAATTTTATTTAAAGCGCCTGGCACTCCTGTCCATCCTAGGCACCCATGTCCTCTTTGTTATTTTTCACATTTTTGACATTTTTGGTAATACTTTTGGTTTTATTAATCTTATATCGAGGTCCTAGTTGACATGTCTTGTCACTAATATCAAAATTTAAGCAATATATCCCTATATAAACACACCATACATACCATTATAAGGGGGAAATTTCTATCAAGGGATATCTATCTACATATCAAAGGGATTGCATCTTGGGCTTATTACTCTGCATACACACTACATAGGAAGGGAAGTTCATTTTTCCATCCATACATTTGCATCTATCTAGCTACGGTCTTCTATCTTGGCGTCACCGGCGTGAGGGAAACCTAGGAGAACTATTGCACACACAAGAACATAGAACTACATTGGGTGTGAGATGTAGTGTAGCACTTGGTCATAAGTTCACTTTGTTGATAGTTGAGAACAATACGATGCCTCATTTTTCATCTTTCTTTTTAGGATTTTATGTGGTTTGAGGGTTTTGCAGGATATTATTTACATTGTAGATTTATAGGTACATCAGTGATCCAAGTGTGACATACATGTGATCATCGGTGAACAACTTTGAAACCCTAGTGATACTAAATAAATCAAGTTCTAACCTTTTCGGCAAACTCCAAAGACCCCACATAGGTCTCGGGTGCCCAAGGCACCCCGCCCCACCCAAAGGCCCGTGTCCAAGCCAAATTATATGTTCCAGATCTTGATAAAGCATTTTCAATTCCTCGCATAGGTTGTTCATCAACTTTTTCCAATTCATATATACTTCAGTGATAAGTGCCCTACCTCTCTCATTTGCTTTCATAGTTACATCTATAACATTTCTTAGCACTTGTATCTTGGTGTATATCATTATAGCAGCTTAAAACTCATATTTTAATAAAAATATATTCAAATTTAATTGAATCATATTTTCATTCTATTTTTACGTTTTATTTTATTTTTTTGAGTTTTTACGATGAGGTGTTGCATTGCACCTGTCATCATGGAAGAATTCCATGTTTATAAAATTTGAATGGTCATGAGCTATGAGACTTGGGCAGATAAGGTCCAAGTCAGAAAAATAAATAGAATTATTTTTAATGTATCCAAGATTTGATGGGTCTTGATTTATGAGACTTGGGAGGATAAGGTCCAAGTTAATAGAATAATTTTAAATGTATTCATGATTTGATGGGTCTTAATTTATGATACTTGGCTAGATCAGTCCAATTTAATGGAATAAATAGAAGGATTTTCAATGTATCCATGATTTGATGGGTTCTGATTTATGAGACTTGGGTGGATGAGGTCTAAGTCAATGGAGGAGATTGAAATATTTTTGATGAATATTTGATTTAATTACTACTAATGTACTATATTTTGACAAATGATATCTAATTCAATGGAGATAATCCTAAGATTCGAGGATTCCTAATGTACAAGACTTGGGCGAATGAGTTCAAAGTCAATGGAATGATTGCATAAGTTTTTAATGAGATAAAAAAACATATGTGATGTTCAAGGAAACTTGTCGATGCAAATAATACATCGAAATTTATATTCTCCTGTAAGTGGAAATATGTGAGGAGCGAAGGATTGATCCCTAGATGTGTATAAAAGGCATCTTAAAGGTCATACAGAGAAAATATTCAATGTAGATCCATCTAGCAAGGGATTAATTCATTTGATGACATATTTGAAATCAAATCTTGAAATGGTTGTGTGAGGATACTCAAAGGTATACACACATTTTAGAGTGTATATATGTGGATGTCTTGACACATAGGTGTTATAATTGAAAAGGGACTGAGAGGGGGGTGAATTAGTCCTTTAATAATTCTTTTCACTTTCTATTTCAAAACATCAAGCATATACTTTTATACATTAATGTTGGATCAAATAAAACTCATCAAGAGATGAATATATATCAAGAACACAAGAAACCTTATTTATTGGAATACAAATCATATTACAACTCATCAAATCATATTACAACCAACAAAGATATCACCAATTTTGCTTCATTCACATCCTCCTCATGAAACTCCAACTAGCTACAAACCTAGAAGAGACTTCTAGGGGTTTTGGGCTATGCCCAAGGGGTTTTGCTTTGCAGAAAAGTTTTCTTCAAATGAAAAGAAATGGTTTTTTCCAAATTCCATTACACAAATGAGTTTACATGAATAGATATACCTCTTAGGCATGACCTTTGACCTTCCACTTGTCATGACTCTTCAAATCACTCATTATTTTGTCTTCTAGCTCTTCAAAATTGTCCACAAGTATATCAGATTTGTATTAACATGGTTAATGGTCCCACCAAGTTAAATAATGTTCTTTTATTCTTGTAAACTCACCACATTATCCAAGATACTTATTTAGGCTCATAAGTGTGCCTAAATCAAATTTCTACAAAAATAGTCCTGAAAAACCATCTAACTAGACCACTTCCACTTATCCTCATGACCCAAGTAATATATAAAAATTAATATTATGATGTATAATTTCATTAAAATTTACCATCAAGATCAAACTCAAGGCTTAACACATCAAGAAACACCATTTTGCAAGACTTTCCTAGCTGGTTTCAACATCTCTGAATTTGGTCTTCAAGAATTGAGTTGATACATACCTCAAATATATTCATCATGAGGAAATTAACCTATCAATGGAAATATAATGAATTATAATATATCATCCATATATAATATTTCTCCAATTCATGGTATAAGGCTTCAAAAACTTGGATCTTTGCAATTGGTCTGGCTGGTCCTGAAAACACAAAAACTAGTCTTCCATACAATGTGGTCAAACACCTCCAAAGAACTTTTCAGAGCTCCCTATCACCTCCAAAACTTAAATTTGGATTTATAAAACATGTTAGGCATTCATAACCATATTTAAAATGGAGAGAGTCTCATCTTCATACCCATTCAGACATACTTCTCAAATAGGCCTAAAGGAGCAATTTTGGCTCAATCACCTTTAAGCAAGAAATGACTTATGAAAACTGAACCAAACACTTACACACATCATATGACACATGAAAATATGGATAAAGGTAAGAAAAAACATCAATTCAAAGTAATTCAACATGGTTACCTTCATTCTTCTTCACTAGCTTCTCAAAACAAGTTTCTTTTGTCGATATGCCCAAATATGTAACCATTAATCCAATTTTCTTGAAAATAGTAACCCAAGTGACTTCATGAAGTTTAATAACACATTACAAACATCATCCACCTCAAATTTGAGCATTTTTTCCTTTGCAAAATTTTCTATGCACTGAAATATTCACAAAATGCCTATTTTTCAATGGGGCTCACCATGCGTGATGAGCTCAAAGTACATGGAAATGTGCCCTGAGGATTCCTATTCATGTTGAAATATGTTTCCAATAAAAAAATTGAGTTAAGACACATATCCAACTTAATTTTCCAAAACTAGTCCAAACTCGGGGTTTGGAGGACTACGAGCATGCTCACAAAAATGGATAGAACTTATAAAATACTCAACCAATCACCAAAATAATTTTTGCACCATAATTTTATCTAAATTTAATCCATTTTTTTCTTATGAATTATCCGAAGGAGGCTCCACAATTTCTCTTGACTGCTAATAAGTTTGGTGCTCAATTTGCATACTTTGAAAAACCTAGTTTTAGAAATACTTGCATACCTTGAAAAATATTCATCCTCAACTTCTAAAAACTTTCTCATGCTTTAAGGATAAATCCCTCTAACACCTTGTTGTCATGCAAATGTGTAACAAGGAAATTGACAATTTCCAAGCATGACAATTATACCCCTATGTTAATTTTTTTCAAGTTTTACCCTTCCAAGACACCCCGGTCTACCTAGTTAGTCCAGTGACCTCCTAATTGATGTTAACTCATCCCCCTAGGTGATTTATGAAATTCAATTCAAAACCCCTAGGTGATTTTAGGAGTTTATTGAAAAATGCAAACTTCGGGAAGCTGTGGGAAGGGCTATCACTAGCCTTCCTAGACTAGAGCAACCCCATGGAGCGGAACAAAAATACAAACCAGACATAGAGGTGAATCAAAGGCCTAGGAAAATCATGGAATTGATTTAGGAATATTCATGAAGGATCCAGAGACTTTGGGGTAGTTTTACCAAAATTAGGGTTCACAGGCCTAGGCAGTGCATAGGCCAAAATAGTTGTTGAGTTTCCAAAGGTGATTTCAGGAGCTCTAGATGGAGTTAGAAGAAAAAAAACATCTTCATAAATTTAATTCCAATACCTAAAACATGGTTAAATAATATTTTTCACAAAACTTTTGCACAAGTTTGAAAATAGTTTTTCACATGCATAGGTGAGTACCGATCAAACATCAACTCTTTTTAGGATCAAATGGATGAATCAAGACATGATACCCCCACAATTGGATTCATAAGGCTATTTTCGGTCAATATAATATAAATTTTCATCAAAAATTCCATCGGAGCTAAATATATCGTCATTCCAAGTTGCCCTCTAAGAGTGATTTCATGAGTTAGCCAATTTTTAAGAAGACACGGGTCACACTCGTGATCCCTGTGCAATTTCATGTCTCTTATATCCCTCAAAAAAGGGATATCAAGGTCTAAAAAATTCACCCAGCTCCTATAATCCCTCTGGACCCTCATGTGACCTTTCAGACCGCCAGTTCAACTCCCGAGAGCTAGTGGAGCCTTCATCCCCTACTCTCATATCAAGTGCCACGTGTCATCACCAAGAGTGATGTGTAATTTGATGTCCCTCATGTACCTTTTTTAAGATGGAAATCAAGGTCTAAAAAATGTTCCCAACCCCTAAGGAGACTCCTGGTCACCCCTGTGATCCCTTTAAGAGTAATTTTCCAGCCCCTAGGTGCTTGTCAGGCCTTCATTCTCAACCATCGGATCAAGTGCCACGTGTCATCACCAGAACATTTTAAAATTCAATGTCCCTCATGTCCCTTTGTGCTTAGGGACATCAAGGTCTGAAAAATTCACCTATCCCCTCTAAGAATCCTCATGGTTCCTCATGTGACCAACTTCCAGCCCCTCAGTGCTTTAAAGTTGTTTTTTGCTCGAATCCCCTACCGTCATATCTTCACCACATGTCGCATCAGAACCGTGTGAAATTTTATGTCCCTCACATCCCTTAATTCTTAAGGTACATCAAGGACATGAAATTTCACCTCACTCCATGCCTTGGAAAATTTTCAAATTTTTAAAACCCCTCCTATTTCCCACTTCTAACATCTAACCTTTCCGCGGCACATCCCGCTTCCGCAACTTCCTCTCAGAATCTTCTTGATATCACTTCACCATTGATGAAATCCAAACCATATTCACTACAGAAATTAAATCCTCTACCCCATGGTAATACGCATGTCTCAAAAGGAAGATTGATCAAACAAAGAATGAAGAATGAAGAAAAGAACAAAAACAAAGAAGAAACAGAGAAATCCTCCATGGTAGCAAAATAGAAATTTGGAGAGATCTTGCAAACCACTACATGAAACAATGAACCATATTTTTTGTTCATTCCTATATCAAAAACATCAAAAAACACCATTAAACCCTATTTTTGTGTTCATAAGTGCTCACAACGAAGAAATTTCACTTCCGGCTCTACGAAGAACAAAGCTCAATTTCCTGGCAACTGGATCGAGGATAAATTTCACCAGTGACATAAGAAGAGAAAACCCATATGAAAAATATAAATTTAATCAGAAACAGAGGATAAAACCATAACTAAAACTTTCAATGTCCATTAATGGTTGCCTTGTCCGGAAGCACTGTCAGTCGAAAAATTAAAAGTTTAAAATCTCTTAAACTATTGATCGGGTAAACACAAAATTTCAAAGGGGTGATATTGAGAAAAACCCCATATTATAAGACTTCATTTCCCATCAATCTGACCTCTTGAATCCAAGTTTCTAAAAATATTAGGTCTTCTACGTAGAGGAATTGTTATTTTGGGAAATTCATCAACAAAAGAACTTGCGAAGGAGACACTGAACACAGAGGATGCACTGCAGTTGAAAGTTCATCGAGTGAGCATCTTGTCCAAATTTAACACTTAGTAAAAATATTAAGCGGTTCCACAAGCACCGCCAAAAATAGAAAGTTATTCTGAAGGTGAGAGGAACGCAGGAAGAATAGGAAATCAGATCCACAACATCTAATTGAGGTTCGAGGGAGTTGTTTTTTCATACTTACTAAAAATAGTTTCTTTTTCTGAGGAAATCATGAAGCATAAGTGGATAGGATAGAAGCCGACACAACCCCTTCACCTATGAGTATGAGATAGAAGACAATGATGTTTCATACATGGACCTAGATAGCCTAAGGGCTCGTATGATAACAAAGGAATGAGGGAATACTGAAGATCAAGTATTCGTGAGTGGATTGTTCAAGTCATAGGAAACCTCGTGTATGTGTAAATCCATGAGTTGGTCCTAGCTTTCTCTCACCACTATACACCCAAAACAAGAATTATCCGAGCTTAAAATGGTACAAAGTGATGGTGGTTATTAGTCCTAGAACAATCTAGCTCTCTCTGCAAATCCCGACATCACCTAGTATGGTTGTCATCTCAAAATATAGGGCCTTGCATGACTGGGAAATGATGGATGCATACTTTTAAGGGGTAGCACTTGGTTCATTGTTGAATACAAGAATAAATCCCTCAAGGATACCTAAGAAACTTCCAAGGTGTGAGTTTCAAGAAGGATATTCATATACCATCACTCTCCTCAATAGATTTATGGGTGAAGCAAGCACAATAGACTTCTAATATTGATGGCCATTTTCATCTTGACGGTGACAGAAGGAAAGCAGAGAATTGACTGGGGCAATATTATCAGCAATAATATCCATCTACAACTTTTCCAGGTACCCATGACAAATAACTTTCACATGACTTCTTACTTGGTCTATCTCCTCACTAGCTCGAGATCTTTCAAAGGATTGGCCCTCACGCAGAACATTATTGCCAAGGTACCCGCATTCGAGAATTTTTGAAATTGGTAATGGAGTAAATCCATAGTCATTTCACTCACGTGAACGATGTGTTCACAATGTATGTAGTTTGAATATTGGAAGGTGATTTGAGGCCACAATGTCGCCACAAGTGATATCCATGATAAAAAAGGGTGGATCTTACTTCATACGATTCTCGACCTTCTCCTACTTGTGATTTGTTGGCTTTGACCAAGCTCCACTAAGGTTACCCAAGTACCTTAGTGACAAAATTCTATTATTTGAGCTATGCAGGTAGATCATTCAATTGTATAGTAGGATTAGGAGTAGGAAGAAGAAGTTGATTTCATTTCCTATCTCTCTCAAGGTACTCATGTGAAAGAACTCAAATAATGCATCTTATTATGAGGCCGCTTTCACTCATTTGACTTTGCATTCCTATATTTTTAGGCCTAATTTAAAAATTTGAGATGATCTCAACTCTTTCTACATCCCAGAATTGCAGCATGAGCCACAAGTCGAGGACTATTGGGACAATTTTGTTGATAAATTTGAAGTGCATGAAAAGGACCATATGAGGATGATAGTCAATGATATGAAGAAATTCAAGTTCTCTTGGTATGAAGATATTTTTCATGATGATGGGACAGAGATGTATGACCCTAAATACACGGTAGTCAAAATTTCCCCATTGCCTCAAGTCAACTGGTACATTTGTGAATTAGGGGATATAACGGAGTGGACTGAGAAGGTGAGGAGAATGGGAAATTGATTTCAGAAGAAGAGAACCATGATCATTCAATCACGAGGAATTCCTCCAACTCAGAAGCAAGCTTCCCATTAGTCATCTTCAAAAGTTGTAGAGGTGAATTCCAGTTCTAAACACTTTGTAGCAAGTTCAAAAAGAAAGGCAAGAAATGGAAACCTCCCATCACAAAAAAGTCACCAAATAACACCAGGGTAGAAGAAGACTCATTTGTGTCACTACAAGAGGAAGACTTGATCACATAAATGTAGGAAGAAAATCCAGTGGCAAAAGCATAAATGGATGAAGAACACATGGTTTAAGACCCAATCTTCGAACCACCACAGAGGTCTCACCTCTTGTTAACACCCATACCTCTCTCATTCAGGATTTGCCTCCTCCTTTAAAATAGGGAAAATTTGATGCACCTATCATAGAACCTGAATTTGATGAGATCTTCCCTTGGATGTGGGAAAAATTACCCCGAAACTCACATTGTTGAATAACCGACAGCCCCCGATCTATCAACAATCATCTCTCTCGGCTAAAGAAAATAAAAGTAAGATTGCTCGCATGGCCTCGTGGTTCTACGGTGGGGGGGAAATGGGTAATCAATACATTGAAGTAGCTCAACCAAAATTGATCAATCGAGTGACCGAGATGACACCAAACAACTATGAGATGAGCATGATCCAACTAGGACCGACAACTCATGAAGGGGATTTACACATGTATCAGCAATCTTCCACTCGCATGGTGGAAAAGAATAAGGAGTATAAGAAGAATATTGATGATCTAAAGGAACATGTGTAAACTCTGTCATCCTATGTACAACATCTAGTTGATCCCAATGCCATGAAAATCCCCATTGAGGAAGTTGCGCCCATCAGCAGCTTTAATCCAAATTCCATCAGGAGGACGCATGAGTTCACAATGCAGGGGGAGTGAATAATGAATGGATTGACTCAATTTCTGAAAAAGGAATCTAGTGCTCCAAGAAGCGGTCAAACTCTTCGCTTATATGTGCAACAACAAATAGGATGCAGCACTTAAGGAAGACTTGGAGAAAGAAAGGGACTACTGGGAACCTCTGGGTCCAGTTGGTTGTAGATTAAATGAGCAACACTCATCACTAGGATTTAATCAACAAGAAGATTTTTAAAACTCCTTTATAATAATTGTCACACATATGGGTGAGGGCCTTAGTAATCAATCGGGCCACCACAGGACCTAGAGGAAAAAGAGGAACAAGTATACAAGTTGCAGGGATATTATAAATCGAAAACTAATATACTTAGAGTACCCGAAATGGGCGAGGACAAAACTACGATGAGTTGATTGGTCCATTTGAATAATATGTCAATAAAGAGGTAGGCAATCCATTGTCCTTCACTAAGGGTACCCTAGAATTCCTCTCATAGATTTGGGCCTCTATTGCACTTATCACATAGAAACATTCATCATTGTTCAAGAAGTGCAAAGATATCAACAATGTGTCTAATGGATGGACAGATACCTTGAGTTGTATTTTCATTCCTCATGTTGACAAAGTGGAACCCGTAGTATCTCATTTTAGATAGGAGCTTGGAGGGACAGAGGCCTTCTCAAGAGCACGAGATGGAACCAATCAGGGAGAAAGATCAAATCCACCACACAGCTGCTCATTCTTCTCGCATAATTATTCCTTCTCTCTTATCTTCTCACCCAACGCTCTCTCTCCTTAATGTTATATTTTTGCATTGAGGTTTGCACTTTTTAATATAACTTTAAGGGACTTTAGAAATATAATGTAAACTTTAAGTCGCCTTGTTTTTATAAAAGGGACTTAAATATTTAAGTTGTTTATGAACATTCTAAAGTTAGATTAAAGTATTTGAAAAGTCACCGGGAAGATGAAGATTTGTTTTCTCTTCTATAAATTATAACAAGCACCTAATTTGAGGGTCTTCTTAGAATTATTAGATTTTGGAGCTATTTTTTGTGAATTCATGAGAGAGATATCCTTGTGAAGAGAGCAAAGAGATAGAAAATTTATTTCATTTTCCCTACTCTAAAATGTCTTCCATTTCGATTGAGCTTCAATAAAAGAAGAAGGAATTTTTCCTTTTTTGACCGAGGATTTTAGTGGTACTTTATGCTCATTAAATACTATTTGGTCTTGTTGTTATGCAGATTTGTTTTCTTCTAAATTCAAGTGCATATAATGAAATTTCTAACTCGTGTATGCAAGTCTTTGATTTTCTACTTGTTGCATTAGTTTCTCTTTTCCAAACTTTTGCACTCCCTTCCCACTTTCCTAGAAAATTTCTCCTTGCAAATATTTGTAAGATTTTGTTGTAAGGTTAGTGGAGTGCCCCTGTTGGATCCCCAGCCAAAAGGCCACCAGGATAAAACTCACTTTTAACTTGCACATGCACATACGGCAGCTACACTGGTTAAGTAGAGGGACCTAGACTCCCAGAGCATTGGTAAGAAGTCCATCAATTTGTCCCCGATGAATTTTCTCACCAACACACCTCCACGTGATAGTTTTCTCTTATTCAACCCAAATCTTTCCATCCCATCTCATTTAGGTGCCCTTTGGTCTCTGATTCCCAACTGTTGTATTATGTTGACCTGTATAAGTGCCTAAAACACCTAAATTGCTACCTATGAGGGATTTTACACATCATATGTCATCATTCCATGCTCACGCCATGTTTTTTTGCATCATCATAGATTGGGTCAATGTTTCACACTTTGTTTGCTTGTGGATTGGCTTAAGAAAACTCCACATTGACTTGTTTCAGTCTCATTCACTTGGTTTGTCTCTTGTTTCTCTTTCTACACCTCTTGTGCCACCTCATGATGATCCAAACTTGTTTTCCCTACTTTGGTTTGAGTGAATTCACACATTTTCTTGATTTACACCATATATTTGCATTAGGCCAAAGCCTAGAATGACTTGACTTGACCCAGACATTACATGACAGAACCATTTGGGCATGTTACTAACACATTGACACACCTCACTTACCTCATGGACCTTTTTTTACCTTCATACCACCTTTGAGAGACTCAAGCAACACATGTAGCACCTTTAGAGACCCCTAGATCACCTAGCCAACATACCTAGATCACCTAGACCACTTGACATCAATGGACTTGACATCAATGACAACACAAGTGACACACACTTCCAACAAACTCCCCTTTTTCATTGATGGCAACTATGACTCACTTAGATGACCTCATTTGCATGTTTCTTGACACACTTCTCCCCCTTTGACATCTATGACAAAGGTATGCATGGACTTGACATGGAAACCAATGACGCATAATGATAAATCCACAAGATAAAGGTGACTTACATGAACATAGCTCCCCCTTGGACTATGATTTCTCTAATTTGACTCCAAAACACCATGAGAAGGATCCTAGGACCTAATTTGGACATCGAATAATATCCCCCTAAGATAATAATCCACCATGTTTGCCATAGGCAAGCTTGAACTGACTTCTCTAATACAAATTTACAAAGGCAATTTGGTTAATCTTTTTCATGCTCTATATCAGCATATACTGCAAGTGGGTTAGTGTCTCGACTTAACTCTATCTATGTTTTTCAAGTCCAACTATAGACCAATTTCCTTTAAATCTTGAGCATCAATTGTGAGAGCTATGCCTTTCACATCTACACACCGGTATCCCATACTTGATTTTCATACTTTGCAGGATTGTACCTTCAACCTCCGTGAGTACAAAATCTTTATCATGCATTATGAGATGATGAACAACATATCCACAAATGATAGACTTACCAACAATCTCAACACTTAAAACTCCCATCTTGACTCATGACAAGGATTTTACAAGCTATAGACAAACCTCTTTGTTTCCCAATCTTGAATTAACTCAATCTCCCACCTTTTATTAATCACATTTTATCAATTTAAGAATTTCACAATCTTGCTTCATACCTTATGGACATTTGTCATAGTATTGGTGTTTTGTCTTTTCTTAGCAGACTTTATCACTTGACAAAGATTCTCACCATAATCCAAAAGTCATACGCGAGTGTGATATTTGAAACATTGTTTCCAACTTACTAAGGCCATCTCTCCTGAAACACTCTTATCACAACCGATGTCATAAGTCACGTTCTCAACAATCTAACACAAACTTATGACTCATAAGAATCATTATAATATCTTGAGCATGCTTACAAGAATCTTCACACGCTTATCACTTCATCTTATATCAAGAACTCTCACCAACATACAAAACCTTCGAGTTTAATCAATCCAACTTGCATATTTTGAGACATATTTGATGCTCTTCCTTACACATTACTACCTTTTACAACCATGATCTTCATTAGATTTCTTTAGACTACTATGCATCCTTTATGATTTTGTTGGATCATCAATATACTACACAATGATCTTCATTAGGTTTATTTGGACTACTATGAATCCTTTATGATTTTTTTGGATCATCAATATACTACAAATGTTTATGAAGTCCTCCTTCTACCTTATACAAAGCATTACAAAACGTTCATATCTAGACCGGGACCATACATACCATAGTACACACATCTTACTAGATCTTGACTTTTCAACTTCTATAGTTTGAGCTCGATATCCTTAAGACTTATACACATTTTCTTGACCAAAAACAATAAGCCTTTTAAAATTCTTGATTTGATCTACCTTAGGTGAACACAATAATTTGTAACTCGTCTTAATCTTTTTAGCTTCTTCATGGACTTGGAACAATGTCTCTTCAACTTCACTAGAGGACATCATTGTTGGGCACCAAGATAATTAAGAGTACTTCATCATTGTCTAAAAAATGTCAAATGGATTGCACTTTTATTGTTTCAATGTCTTCTTGCACAATTTTTCCCTCATTAAACTGATTGAGACAAGAAGAACACAGCTTTGATTTGTCATTAGCTTATTGTCACATTCTTTTCACACTTCTAACTTATTTTGTAATCATTCCAAGCAATCCTACACTCAATCTTAGATCTAAGACACTTTGCAAGATGGCACAATTCCTTAACTATGAATAAACAATATTCAAGAAGCTTGTTTCTTCTTTGCACTTTGAATATTTTATGCAAATATTTCATTTTTGCCTTCAAAACATCAAGTTCCAATTCTTGGGATCGTAATTTACTTTCTTGAGTCTTAAATTGTAGGTTATGTCCAGTTGGGTGATGCTTAGCATTCTCAAGCTTTGAAAAATATTCTTTCACCTCATTCTCCTTTTTGTGTTATCTTGTCAAACCGGCTTCTTCTTCTCACTTTTGTTTGCAATTAGACAAGTTAATAGTTGCAGAAATCACCTTCACCGATCATTGTTCTTAGTGTGCCTGGTTTTAACTATCTTAAGATCTCATATCCTTGAGAATTCAATTTTTTGAACTTTATATCAACCAAATTTCCTTCACTTCTTTGCTTTTATACATCAATCAATGTTTTCACAACCAACATGAATCGATAATTTTTCTTTGTATTTTCATGCTACAAAGCTTCAAGAATTTTAAAATTATGTCATTCTTTCTTTAAAATTGTAAGTTCATTCTCTTTCTCAACAACTTTCACTTCTCTCTTTTTCTCTATTTTTCACATACATCTATTTTTGTCTATACACATTCTTTTCGAACAATTCAAGATTCTCGAGCTAATTTCTCTTCACCTACCTCATTTCAAATTACAACATCTTTTTCTAACAACCAAAAGCCTCATATTTTTGTCTATACCATACATATTCCCAGAAGTTCAAGCTTGGAGCTCAACTATTTTTGTTTGTAACTAATGGATAACACTTTAACTTCTTCCAAAGCATTATAACTTCCTTGGGGAGGGGGAAAATGACACTTAAGAGAATCTACAACTTATTTAGTGACCAAGAGATGGTTTGATAAGCTTTGAAATCAAAGGAGTCTTTCAAATTTTTCCAAGATAGTACAAGAATGAGAAAGAAGACAGAGCCTAATATTGTCTTCATTTTCTATCAAGATATTATGCTTTCTATTGAACTTCAAGTTTTTGCAAGGACACTAAAAAAATGGATGATTGTTATGAATATTTTTTACACCTCTAGTAAAATACAGGCTTGTTAAAACATATCATAAGATCTTAAATTCTTGTATACTTCCTTGATATCATACTCCAACAAGACACAACTTTACTTGCTCAAATTTTCTAGATGTAAGAGGAAAAGACCTTTACTATTAATATTGCACCGCTAACTATCCTCAAGCACTTAGACATCAAAATTATCTACTTTTTGAGCTCATTCATTCTCCTTGATTTGTCTTTGACCATTTAACACCTTATACAAACCATTCTCAATGATTTATTCAAGTTTATTTGCTTACCAACTAAGGAATTCAAGAAAGAAATTTTTACAAATCAAACACATATTCGAGTGAGGAATGTAAAAAATTATCATTGGTTCCTCCATGAAATCCTCTAAAATATTTTGCAATAGATTTGTATGCCAAAGATAGATGTTTTCCCAAAATTTCACAAATTTTGAGTGGTTGAAGTTGGAGATTCAAATAAAATATAACTCAAACCCTAGATTCGTGGTCAGTATGCCCTATGAGGACCCGAGAGAACAAAAATACAATTTATTTCTTATTTTTTAATGGATTTTGAAAATTCAAAAGGTTTTACACTTGGTAGACCCTTTTCCATCTTCTCAAACTTAATTTAAATCATGGAAAACCTCCATAAACTCTCAAAGAAGATAGAAAACCATTGCATAGACTAGTAAAAGTAAGAACACCGTCATGGAGTACATACCTTAGCTTGATAATATTTTTGGATGACTTTGAAGTGGCTCCATACCCTTCATGAGTGATTTAAATCACTTAGAGAAGAAAAAACTACCTTAAAACATCATTTATAATTGTTTTCATGTTTGTTCAAGACCATGTTCCTCAAGAAACTAAGCAGCATTAGCAAGCAAGTAAGCATCATGCTCACAACTTCTCAACTATGATGATTAGAGATTTTCTAGGAACATTTCAAGATATCAAAGATGATTTGAAGCAAAACTTGATAACAATAAGCTCATAGTAGTGGCTTCATGTGAATTTGATATGATTCTTGAGTTCTTTCTTTCAGGAAGCATGGAAGGGATAACTCTTGATCAAGCCTTCACTTGGTGATCAACATAGATGCACAAACACCTTGAAAGAGACCTTTGGAAGCATTCTAGACACTTTAGAAATGATCCAAGACTAAAAATCACTTAACCATACCTTGAAGGTCAAAACACATGCCAAAATGAAGAAGAAACACCTCTGAAAAATGCTCATATCTTTTTAAATACACCTCCTTTTGAAAAACCAATTTTTGCACATGATTTCTAGGAAAATTTACTCCAAAAATTCCTTCTATGATTTATCTTAAGAAGACACTATATTTTAGCATGACTACTAAGAATCCCGAAGCTCAAAATGAGCTTATCAAAAGACCAATTTTGTAAAAACTCGCACAACTTTCTCAAATGACCTCTTAAGGACCTGAAATTTTGCATGAAGCACAAGGACACCTTCCTCCATAATAATCCATGATTTTATTGATAGGATATATCTTAATTGATCCAACCATCTCATTTTCATACAAGAACATTGTTATTTCTCAAGACCATTTTTGTGCAATATAGAAATCTAACTCCTAGGGTTGAACTGAGCCTAGTCCTTGATCACACATGTTGTGCATATTATACCAAGACTACTCCCATACTCACTTTACCTTTTTATGACCTCAAAACCATGAAGAATACTCATATAATCCAATATAGTTCCCCCTCACTTCAATGTTTCTTTTGTACCTAAATACCATGAAGGAGATTGATAAGAGACCTAACAAGGTCTTAAGCTCTCTTTTTACTTCTTGACTAATTTTTATTTTTTTGATTCTTTATTTGTCACAGTAGACTTGTTCTTTTGTTCAATCACATTCTTGGAATCCTCTTTAGTAGTTTTACTAGCTTCTCCCTTCTTCTTATATGTCTGAGTTTGATGCTTGAGTTTTTGAAAATATTTCTTGGTGACCTACATCACAAAACCTTAAAATGTGCCAATCCTTGTGGCACCTAAAGAATTCAAATTACCTTATTTTACACTCAAAATCTTTGTGTCTAAATTCATTACAAGAATAGCATTAGCCATTGAATTTGCTTACATACCTTCTTATGTTTGATGGCTCATTTTTACAATACTTTTCTAGATGTCCCTTCTCATGATAGTGATAACACTCATAAAAGGAACAATAACCATATCATACCAAGCCAAGAACTTAGATGCTAATCAAACACCATGATCAATAAGATGAAATCAATTCACCAAAATAACTTTACATAAAACTTTGCAAACAAATGAGCAGCAATATCATATATTATTATGGAACTCAATGAAATACAAAGTGATAATGGGCCTTGCTTATATAGGAAAGGAATGACAATCTAAGAACCAATCAAGGTCATAGAAAAGGAATATTTGAGAAGGGAATAACATGCTTGGGAATTTTTCCTAAAGAAGAAAAGGAAATATTTGGATAAGAAGAGCAAACCATTGATCTTTGTAGGGTATTATGAGGACATGAGAGCTTATTGACATCCAGATTCGATACTCATGATGTTATTTTTTGAACACATGTTTAGTTTGATAAGCACTTCACTCATGATTCTTCATCTTATTCCATGCCTCCTTCTTCTTCTTCATATCATATTGAGAATCCTTTCTTTGAGGAGGTTTATGAGGAGGTTATATATGTCATTGATGATCCTATTCCGACTATGTTATCACTATGCCTAAGTAGGATCATACTATAGTTTCTATGGCAACACATTTCATACAAGATCTTCCACCCACTTGGCATCATCATGCACATTCCACAGTTATAGACTTTTGTGTTAGGTAGTTTTGAGGATCCATAGGTCTTTTGAAGGCTCATGGGATACAAGAGTGGGATGATGCAATGAAAGATGAGAATTATTCTTTGATGAAGAATCATACTTGGAATTTGGTATCTCTTCCTAAAGGAAGAAAGATGGTTAGGTGTAAGTGGGTATACTGAACCAAATATGCAACTATTGGGTCCATTGAAAAGTATAAGGCTCATTTTGTTGCAAAGGGTTTTTTACAAGTTGAAGGTATTGATTACTCTGAGATTTTTGCACCCATTACCAAGATGGATTTTGTATGCCTTGTACTTACTATTGCTGCATCACAGGGGTGGCCCATATACTAGATGGACATGAAGAGTGCCTTCTTACATGGAGATTTACAAGAGGAAATATACATGGAGCAACCTGGTGGATTTGTTAAGGGTTTTTCTCTTGTTTGTAGGCTCTGAAGGTCTCTCTACAATATCACACAAGCCCCTTAGGATTGGTATGAGAAGATGGATTCTTTTCTTCAATCTACTAGTTTTGTTTGTTTCCACTCTGATCATACAGTGTATCTCCAACATGTTGGTGAGGATATTGTGATACTTGTCTTGTATGTTGATGATATGTTACTTACTAGAAGCTATTCTTCCCACATTCAGACTATTTAGAGGGATCTTTCTACATAGTTTGACATGACAGATCTTGGGTTATTGCATTATTTCCTTGGTTTGCAATAATGCAATAACCCAAGATCTTTCTACATAGCTTGACATGAAATCTACAGACCAAGGAAATAATGCAATAACCCAAGATCTGTCATGTCAAACTATGTATAAATATCCCTCTAAATAGTTTGAATGTGGGAAGAAGAGCTTCCAGTAAGTAACGATCATCAACATACAAGACAAGTATCACAATATCCTCACCAACATGTTGGAGATACATTGTATGATCAAAGTGGCAATAAACAAAACTAGTAGATTGAAGAAAAGAATCCATATTCTCATACCAATCCTAAAGGGCTTGTGTGATATTGTAGAGAGACCTTCAGAGCCTACAAACAAGAGAAAAACCCTTAACAAATCCAGCAGGTTGCTCCATGTATATTTCCTCTTGTAAATCTCCATGTAAGAAGGCACTCTTCACGTCCATCTAGTATATGGGCCACCCCTGTGATGCAACAATAGCAAGTACAAGGCATAAAA
The DNA here is from genome assembly GCA_018340775.1 of Taxus wallichiana var. yunnanensis. Classification (NCBI taxonomy): domain Eukaryota; kingdom Viridiplantae; phylum Streptophyta; class Pinopsida; order Cupressales; family Taxaceae; genus Taxus; species Taxus wallichiana. The sequence continues at coordinate 349,497,265 of CM031240.1, read as the reverse complement.
ATCCATCTTGGTAATGGGTGCAAAATTATTAGAGTAATCAATACCTTCAACTTGTAAAAACCCTTTGCAATAAAATGAGCCTTATACTTTTCAATGGACCCAACAATTGCATATTTGGTTCAAGATACCCACTTACACCTAACCATATTTCTTTCTTCCTTTAGGAAGAGATACCAAATTCCAAGTATGATTCTTCATCAAAGAATAATTCTCATCTTTCATTGCATCATCCCACTCTTGTATCCCATGAGCCTTTGAAAAAGACTGTGGATCCTCAAAAACTACCTGACACAAAAGTCTAGAACCTGTGGAATGTGCATGATGATGCCAAGTGGGTGGAAGATCTTGTATGAAAGGTGTTGCCATAGAAACTATAGTATGATCCTACTTAGGCATAGTGACAGCATCGCTAGAATAGGATCATTAATGACATATATAAACTCCTCATAAACCTCCTCAAAGAAAGGATTCTCAAGATGATATGAAGAAGAAGAAGGAGGCATGGAATAAGATGAAGAATCATGAGTGAAGTGCTTATCAAACTAAATATGTGTTCAAAAAGAACATCATGAGTATCGAACTGGATGTCGATAAGCTCTCATGTCTTCACAATACCCTACAAAGATCAATGGTTTGATCTTCTTATCCAAATATTTCCTTTTCTTATTTGGCAAAAATTCCCAAGCATGTTATTCCTTTCTAAGAAGAGCAAACATGTATCCCAAATATTTGAGAAGGGATGGATTTTGCTTTACTTTTTGGTTTTCCTTTGCCCTTAGGATTAGATGCAACTAATTCCTTTTGAGAGGTAGAAGACTCAAGGTGAGACAATTTGGATTCTTCCCTAGTAATTCTTTCACAAAATGTTTCTAAGGCATGCATTTTGAATTTGTCACCTAAGTCATCTATGCTAGAGAAAAAGGTAGAATAAAATATTTGAAATGGTCCTCTTAAGATGGATAGAATCAATTAAACACACTCTTCATCTTTCTTATCTCTTTCACTCCCCTTCAACTGTCAACAAATGCTTTAATTTTGTAAGATAGTATATAATTGTTAGAAAATCTTCATGATTAAGAGAGGTGATCTCAATTTCAAGTTGCATGGCTCTCATATGATCCACCTTACCAAATAAATCCTCCAATTTCTCCTATATTTTGAAAGGAGAGTCACATTTTTCCAAATGAAACAAAAGAAGGTCACTTACATAAGTTCCTATCAAACCCATACACTCATCAAATTTGCATTAGTACTCAAATATATTCTCTAGTGAACACTGGTTGTTCAAAAGTAAAGCCCATAATCCTTTCCACTTGATTATTGTTTCCATACTTGGTTTCCATGTGTGGTAATTATGTGTTGTTAATGGCTCAACATGATCTAATGCAGAAGTAGACACCATTCTCAAAAAATCACCAAAATAAATGCAAGAACCAAGCAATACAACAAGAGCCCCAAGCAATGCAACAAGATCCCCCATATTTGGCACTTTATAATGAGTTTGTGTTACAATATGGCACTTTATAATTATAGTGTGATTCTCAAAATAAATATTTCCAATGGAAAGAGAACACACAAAGAAAATGAAAGGGGGTAGATTTAAGCACCTACTAGTGGGAATCACAAGCTTTAAGCCCTCATATGACCATACCATATGATTAGGGGCTAAGGATTTCAAAGTGGCACTACAAAAAAATATGAATATACAAAGAACTTATTTGTAAAATAAAACTACAGATGGATGTCAATAGCAATCTCCTACTCTGATACTATAAAAGGAACGATAACTAGGTCATACCAAGCTAAGAACTCAGATGCTAATCAAACACCATGATCAATAAGATGAAAACAATTCACCATAATAAATTTACATAAACCTTTGCAAAAAAATGAGAAAAAATATCATATATTATTATGGAACTCAATGAAATACAATGAGAATGGGCCTTGTTTATATAGGCAAGGAATAACAATCTAAGAACCAATCAAGGTCGTAGATCAAACCATAAATCAAGGAAATAACTAGTCAAGACCATAGATTTAGGAGAGAACTAGACATCAAGGATCTAATAAATACCATAGATCAAGGAAATAACTAGTCAATACCATAGATCAAGGAAATAAATATACCGAATAAGTAGATAATATCCCCCTAATATATAAATAAATAAAAAGATATATCCACGCACATAAGTGGGTGGGGATAAATACAATAAAGGTAAATAAAGTACCTAAGTGAACATGAGCTAAGGTAAATACCTACTCTAACACTTAGCTCGTATATTTTTCCAACCTTTTTCTCTTCCTTCTTTCTCCCAGATTGATGTGCTTGAATCTTCTCTTTGCAATCTTCTATCTTTTTAACCTCGGAACTACACATACTAGCCTTGTGTCCATAAGAACTACACTTGTAGAAATTACCATGAAAAGAAACATACCTGTATGCATTAGGCTACCTAACAGATGATTTTCCATGAGATGAAGGCCTTGTACTATCACACTTGCTTGACTAAATTTTTCCATTTGATCCATGACTTGATTCACCTTCATTTTTCTCTAAATTGTATGAATCTTCTATGAAACCTAGTCCTGTTCTGTCACCAAATGCCATTTGTTTCCCTAACATCTTTTGAAAACATAATACCTTACTAATTATTAGCTCCTTCTTCAGTTATTCATTCTCTTTCTTCAGTTCTTCTTTCTTAGCTAGAGCTTCCTTGAGTTGAATTTGCACACACTTGATAATTTCCTCATGAGATACACACAATTTTTGCAATAGTTCTTCACAGAAGTCTACTCCATTCCTTATCCAATAAATATCTCCCATCCTTATCACCAAAGATATCCCTCTAGCTTGTTAAAGCTGCTCCCAAGGGTCTTCTTTGATACTAATTTTTAGAATTGACAAGGTACTTGAAAGGGGTGTGAATCACCCTTTAATAATTTTTTTCACTTTTCTATTTCAAAACATCAACCATATACTTTTATACATTAATGTTGGATCAAATAAAACTCATCAAGAGATGAATATATATCAATAACACAAGAAACCTTATTTATTAGAATACAAATCAAATTACAACTCATCAAATCATATTACAGCCAATAAAGATATCACCAATTTTGCTTCATTCACATCCTCCTCATGAAACTCCAACCAGCTACAAACCTAGAAGAGACTTCCAGGGTTTTGGGCTATTCCCAAGGGGTTTTTATTTGTAGAAAAAAATTATTCAAATGAAGAGAAAGGGGTTTTTCCAAATTTCATTACACAAATGAGTTTAGATGAACAAATATACCTCTTAGGCCTGACTTTTGACCTTCCACTTGCCATGACTCTTCAAATCACTCATTCTTTTGTTTTATAGCTCTTAAAACTTGTCCAAAAGTATATAATCTTTGTATTCAAGTGTTTCATGGTCCCACCAAGTCAAATAATGTTATTTTATGCTTGTAAACTTGCCACATTAGCCAAGATACTTATTTAGGCTCATAGGTGTGCCTAAATTAGCTTCTACAAAAATAGTCCTGAAAAACCATCTAACTAGACCACTTCCACTTATCCTCATGACCAAATTAATATATAAAAATGAATCTTATGATGTATTATTTAATTAAACTTTACCATAAAGAGATAACTCAAGGCTTAACACATCAAGAAACACCATTTTGCAAGACTTTCTGGTTGGTTTCAACATCTCTGAATTTGGTCTTTAATAATTAAGTTGATACATACCTCAAATATCTTCATCATGAGGAAATTAACCTATAAATTTAAATATCATTAATTCTACTATCTCATCCACCTATCATACTGCTCCAATTCATGGCATAAGGCTTCCAAAAACTTGGATCTTTGCAATTGGTCTGGCTGGTCCTAAAAACACAAAAAATAGTCTTCTATATAATGTAGTCAAACACCTCCAAAGAAATTAAGAAATCACTATCACCTCGAAAAATTAAATTTGGATTTATACAACATTTTCAGGCATTCATACCCATAGTTCAAATAGAGAAAGTTGTAATTTCATACCCATTCACACATGCTTCTCAAATACCCCCTAAAGGGACAATTTTGGCTCAATCACCTTTGAACAAGAAATGAATTATGAAAACAAAACCAAAAACTTACACACATCATATATCACATGAAAATATGGATCAATTTATGAAACAACATCAATTCAAATCAATTCAACATGGTTACCTTCATTCTTCTTCATTAGCTTCTCAAAACAAGCTTGTTTTACCGGGATGCCCAAATATGCAGCCATCACTCCAATTTTCTTGAAAATAGTAACCCAAGTGACTTCATGAAGTTTAAAACCACATTACCAACATCATCCACCTCAAATTTTAGCATTTTTTCCTTTGCAAGATTTGTCTATGCACTAAAATCTTCACAAAATGCATGTTTTTCAGTGGGGCCCACCATGTTTCATGAGGTAAAAATAGTATGGAAATTGGACTTGAGGAGTCCTATTCATTTTAAAATATATTTCCAACCAAAATAGTTGAGTTAAGACACCTATCCAACTCAATTTTCCAAAACTGGTCCAAACTAGGGTTTGGAGGACTACAAACATGCTCACAAAAATGGATAGAACTTCTAAAATACTCAACCAATCACCAAAATAATTTTTGCACCATAATTTTATCCAAATTTAATCCATTTTTTCTCTTATGAATTATCTAAAATAGGCTCCAAAATTTCACTTGACTACTAATAATCTTGGTGCTCAAATGCATACTTTGAAAAATCTGGTTTTGGAAATACTTGCATAACTTGCAAAATATTCATCCTCAACTTCTGAAATTTTTCTCACACCTTAAGGACACATCCCTATAACACCTCCAAGTGATATTTTTCTCTGGTTCATCCTGAATATTTCCATCCCATCTCATTTAGGTTCCCTTTGGTCTTTGATTCCCAATTGTTGTATTATGCTGACTTGTAGAAGTGCCTAAAACACCTCAATAACTACCTATGAGGCCTTTTACACATCATATGTCATCATTCCATGCTCACACCATGTTTTTTTTTCATCATCACACATTGGGTCAACATTTCACACCTTGTTTGCTCGTGGATTAGCTTAAGAAAACTCCATATCGACCTATTTTGGTCTCATTCACCTGGATTGTCTCTTGTTTCAAATTTTGCACCTCCTGTGAAACCTCATGATGATCCAAAATTTCTTTCATTGCTTTGGTTTTAGTGAACTCACACATTTTCTTGATTTACACCATATATTTGCATTAGGCCAAAGCCTAGAATGACTTGCCTTGACCCAAAAATTACATGACATAACTATTTGGGCATATACTAACACATTGACACTCCTAACTTACCTCATGGACCTTTTTTACCTTCATACAACCTTTGAGATATTCAAGTAACACATGTAGCACCTTTGGAGACCCCTAGATCACCTAGCCAACATACCTAGATCACCTAGACCACTTGACATCAATGACAACACAAGTGACACACACTTCCAATAGTAGGAATCACCATTGACTATTTAATAATGTTATGTAAATCACAAGAAGACTGCATCGATGATTTTTTTGAAACTTTATTAAATTTAATATTGATCATTTGAGGTATTATGGACATGGAAGGTCAGTGTTATAGCAAGTGTCCAAACTTGTCATTGTTGTGTCTCTACAATAATACTAGATATGTCGGGTATAGGAGCTAGTGTTGAAAGGATGGACTCAAGCTCAATAGTGCTTGATGATGGACAATCTTCTTTGGATTCTTAATTTATAGCGGGGTTAGAAAGGAGTCTAATGGATCAACATTCATAGGAGAGATTGATTGGTTTTTATTTAAATATCTTTGACCCTTGTTGTCTTGATCTTGTTGGGTTTCATCATGTAAAGACTTTTGGACAATGTTTAAATCTTCATTAGAAGTTGTGGTAGTTTATGTGTCCTTGGTTTCAATAGCTTCATCATCGATTTCTATTAAAATGAATCCATCGAAAATTAAGTCTTAGACATAATGGATGTGAGGTGACTTTTTCCAGACTAATAATTTCAAGTTAAAAAAAATACTTTTAAATATAAAACATCCAATGGATATTTATTACACATGAATTTTAATTCTTTCAACAAAATAAAAATATACATATAAAATTTTCTTTCATATATGTGAAAAAATGTAAATTCATTACAAAAATAATAGATGTAAAATTAAATACTTATCTGTATAGAGGGATAGGAAGGACTCTATGTTGCTTAATGAATTCCTACGTGGTAACCCAGATCCAACACCTCAAGCTATGGCCACATTATATGGAGGAATTAAATCAATTAGAATATATTCTTACCCTAGCTAGGAACCATCTTGGGTTATTATGTATGTACCCCAGCTTAGGACACCCTTCAAGAATACCCCTCTCCAATGCCCACCACTTGCCTTCACTTGGACCACATAAAAATTATTGAGCCACTCTAAAAATCTCTATATATTTCTCTATCTATTTTCACCCCCACCATGGGTTTAAATAATTCCCCTCGGGTGGTTTGGTAACCAACACACCCTTTCATAACAAAATTTTTACAAGTAATTACATTTACACCTAATGGATCTACATTTATAAATTTTAATCCCTCCTTTTATAAGGAGTTCGAGATTCCTCCCCATCTTATAAAGGGGATTCCGTGTACATAACTCCCGTCTATTTTAAAGGGGTCTTTAATATATATTTCTTCTACTTTAGAAGTCAACCTTTGAAAATAACTTTAGAGTAATTATTTTCTTTTCATTTTTTTGGGAATTTTTCACATAACAATGGAAAATTCACACACATCTATCTATTTTATGACCATCAATGTAATGAAATTTACAGTATGTATTGGGTTTGTACCAATATGGCTTAGGTTCCCCTTCAAAAGGGTTTTGTAATTGGATATTTTATCATTTTAGCCTTTGCTAATTGATGAAAGACACTAGAGATACTTTCTCCGAGGGGTGTAAACTAACATTTGACTTTACGTGGAGTAATGTCTTTTTAGGTTGTGTGATTAGAATTTTGGGTGATTTCTCACTAAGTTGAGAAGCTATGTGAGTGATTTTCTTTGACATCTCATGAATTTTTTTCAAGTAACTCATCATTTGATGTCTTGTGTGAATCCACCATTTTTGAAAGAGGGGGAGAATGAAGAAAGGTGTGATAAAGTACTTGACCCTTAACAAAGTGAAATCCAAGATGGAAGAGGGGATTGAAAGATTGAATAACTCAACCCTTAGCAAATTGAATGCTAAGATGGAAGAGGTGAAAAGGTTTGATTTCTCAACCCTTATAGAAGTGAATGCTAAGATGGAAGAGACTACAATGTGTGTTTTCTCAACTCTTAAAAAAATGATTTTTAAAGGAGGAGACTTAGAAACACAATTGTGATCGAGTCTTTAAAAGAGAAGAGACTTAGTAATGAAAGGTTGGCACTCAAATATCAACAATGTGAATGTCAAAATAAGAGGGTTAGAAATGATGATCATGGCTTGAATCTCAACAAAGTGAATGTGAAGATAAAAGGAAAAGGGGGAGTGAGTAATTAATGATCTAAACTTGTAGAAAAGTGAATGCTTAGGAGAGAGGAGTGTGGAAATGAAGATGTCAAAAAAATTAAAAATGGAATGTTCAATTTGACGATGTAAGATGGTCATGTAAAATATTTGACAAACTGTTAAACTTTTCCTCTTTGCACTACAATCATTGATATGTGATTTGTCCTAAGAATGTGTATTCTTTCGATTGTTGGAAATCATGCTTGCAATGGATAAATTATTTTATTCTTGGATTCATTTTTTGAAATGTTATTGCTTGCAAGGAATCCATTCTGCTTGAGATACGTAAGGTAAATTGGTAATGTTGTTTGCAAATTTATCTCTCTCTGATAACAAAACCCTGGGTCAATTCCATTTATCCAAGTTATGCTTTAATTATTCTTATCTCGATCTCGTATGATGACAAACCAATATTCAAAATTAAAGGAAGTAAGGGACTGAGTCCTTAAATTTACACAATTCTATTGATCTTTCTTGATGTCCTTGCTCTCGCATTCTACCGTAAATAGTGTGCTCGGATCTTCTTGTTAATCTCTTAGGATGCTTAATGGCATAAGAAGGATAGAGGTCTACTTCAGACTATAAAAGATAAAACCTAAGTCCTAGATCTTTAAGATCTACCTTAACTAAAATTCTAATCTAAGTTAAGCTTTACACCTACCTTAGATCTATTCCTAACTATGCATGTTATACCTAATCTAAGTTGTATACTCTATGGTGTGGGGTGTGAAGATCATCTAAGGTAAAGAGAAGTCTATGTCTAACCTATTACCTAATATTGAAGTATTATGGGATATGGCTTAATCTATGATGGCTTGTTACCTATGGCAATATTAAAATAACCTAAGAAGTGAATACTTTCTATCTAACCTAAGGTCGATCCTAAACTAATGTTTATTCAACCTAAACTAATATAAGGATGGAAGGGGACCTAAGGGGTTGCATGGCAAGTGTAAGGTGGTGGTGACGGTTTCTAAGTCATTTATGTGATTTGATTTTGAATTTAAAAATTGCGGTACTATTAGTTTTGGCAGAGGCATGGAAAGTAGAGGGAATCCTAGTTGGCATCATCACTAGAGTTAAGTGATGCATGCTATTGTTGAAATTGGACTCGCCAACTTTAGATGGCGGTGGTGAGAGATATAGGTGGGAAAGTGGAGTTTAATGGCATTAATGGTCATCGGTTCTGGTGAGAAAACCACCTTGGAAACCATGCGAGTGGATTTCTTGGGGGTTGTTTGGTTTTTCATGCATTTTGATTTTTTCTCTGCATGGAGATATCTGGTTCTTCAAACCAGCAGTTATTTTTTCAATTTGTTTCTATTTTTAGCTCCTTTGGACTATTTTCGATCCAATGGAGGTATAAGAGGCATATGAGAAAGAAGTTTTTGGTTGTTGACTTTGTTTAGAGAAGAAGGAATTGTGGAGGCTCAACTGGAAATCTTCTTCAATAGATAGAAGCACTATCAGGAATGATAGGCTTTATCCATTAAGTTTTTCTGCTTTTCTCTAAACGTCTTCTTTAAAACAACTCTGCTCTCATGAAATAAATGGGTTTTTATTTTTGTTATGGTTACCATGCAATCTTGCTTGAAAATTCTCTGTATTTCTTCTGAAGAATCTTTACTTGATAAAGTAGGAAATGGGTTGTTTTCCTGTTTATTTAATGGTGAATCACACCTTAAATCTAGTTGTGATTTGAGTAATGTTGAACATGTGTGAACCTTGCTTGTCTGCTTGAAAGGGGGTTTATGGAAATGTAATGTTGCTTCAAGTTTCTAACTGGGTTTTTGTTTTTGTTGGTTAGAAGGTAAAAGAATATCCTTCTCTGTCCCATCTTTGTTTTGTTGAAGTTTTGTTACTCTTGTTAGAACTGTATTAATATGGATACATTGATTCGAGTTGTGTGAACTCAAATTTGTATAGAAATAGTAAATGAGTGACTTCTTCTTGAACTTATTGTATAAGCTCCCATTTCTTTGAATTTGGTATTCATGGAAGCTAGGTTGATAATGGGTGTTTGGAATTTCTATTTTTGTGGATTCAAATTGTATGGAAACAAGAATGAATGTTTTATTAATCCTCTTATCTTTTCAGTTAAAAATTGAGTTGCTCAAATTAAGTTCTTTTATGGAAACTATGTGTTAATTGTTTCTTGGACCCTTATATTTTGAAGTTATCTTGTTGAGAATATATGTGTGTGAAGTCTTCTTTTGATCTTATATGTATTGTGTCTTTCTTTAAGTTTTTGGAAGACTGAACTAAAGGTTAATAGATGAAGTCCTATTTGGTTGAGGACATTTTGAGAGTTGGCTTTGTCTGAGTCAATATTTGGGTTATTCATGTAGCTCTTTGAGCTTTCTAGATGTCGACCTTGTTGTCTACTTCACTTTTGAGTTAGATGTTGTTGATTAGGAATACCCATTCCTGATCTGGGTTAACCTCTTAAGTAACTTGTTAGAGTAAAATTTTTAAATCCTTCCTTTTATGGTATTGTGAAGCTTTAAGGAATGTTTATTCGTACTTTTGGTTGACATTTCATGATCTGGAACTAACCAAATTAGTTCTAAATAAGGGGTTTTCTAGACATTTCAATTTCTTTGATCTCTGAGTAAGATTGGAAGGAATAATATACCTTTTTGACTTAGTAGAGGTGTGTAGTTGAAATTGTCCATAGAAATGTAATGAAAAGTATTTTATCATCTCTGTTGATAGCTTGTGCACCTGTAGCTAAGCCATGTCGATCTTGTGTTGCACCTTATTTTGAAATCAAATCCGATGGGTCTTGCTCTATCCATTCATAAGATGCATTTCCCTCACCTGTGTGAGGATTTGAATGTGAGTCTTTCTCATCGATTGTTGTACTATCGTCTTAAAGGAATGGAAAAACTATGGTTCCTTTGACTGAAACTTTGACGATTTTGAATGACTGTTGAAGGCTGTTAATTCCTTGTAAGTTGTTTAGAAATTCTTGTTATTACATCTCTTTCTTGATAAGGATAGTAATATTGTTACTACTTTCACTTCGTGTTTGGGTGAACCTTATTTTGAAACCCGACTTGCATTTTGCAGTCACATGATTCAGTCTAACAGTTTTTGGTGCATGATTTCTATGTTTAAAAGAGTTTAAGGATGTTATGATTGGGTTTGTACCAATCCTTTTACAACCATATTTGCTTGTGAAGGAATGTTGGAATCCTCCTCTAATCATGTCGATTGACTCCTTTCTCTTTTATTCTCTGAGGTAAAGAGTTATCGCTGCCTCCTTTGGAAACTGTAAGAGATTATGTGTTGTATTCTCTTTTCTAAGTTGTGAAATGATATTTGGATTAACCGAATTAGAAGGGAAGTTCTTATTTGTTATCTCAGTTTGTCCTTCCCTCTTTTGTGTAATCTATTATATATAATTGGATCGGTCTATTACATTACTCTTTAGAATGCATCGAGTAGTTGTTGATACTTCTCTTATTCACTTGATTTGTATTGAAGGGATTAACGTTGTTTTGGATCATTAATGTTATATGCCTTTTATTGAGTGAATATTTTCCTAATTCTAATGTGTGACCTAACTTGAGAGCTTAGGTTATATCCTGGACTATGAATTTGGGTATAGCATCTGAAATGGGATTCTCTTATTTTTATGTTGTAGATGATTCATCCTAAAACCTTTCAAGAAGATGGAATTTACTTGGTTGTAGATGTCTTTTTATGGAATTTTGTAATGTTGAGTTTGTTGGTTCCTGCTTCATAAAGTAACTCTATGTTTGGAAAATAGTGGAGTTAGTTTTGTATTACTAATTCAAATTGAATTATGTAAGAAATAAATAGTGAGTACTTTTATTGGATATAGATAAATAATTGGTTGAAATATTACTTATCTAATATAATGCTGTAAATTGCTGATTATATCATGATCTTTTCTTAATGTTATTTTAGGTTGATCAACTGTTCTTATTTTATGGTTTTTATTACTTATGATTTATGTGTTTGCTTGGCTTTATTGTTTCATAAAAGCAAAGTTGGTTTTATGAAACAGTTAGTTAAAGCACATCATTTTAATGCTTAGTGTTTATCATGCTCAGTTCAATGAACTGACCCATGCTAGCAATTTTTGTAGATGGACTTCATAAGTGATAAAGGAAGGCAATAACTTATATGATGTATTGGTTGCTTAAAGTCTGGATCTTTTATAGAGAAATATGATTCATTATTGAAATGTATTGAAGGAAGAAAAGTTGTATTCTTTAATGATCTTGATGTTGGTTGACATGAAATATGTCTAAAATTCACGGTCTTGCAAAATATGTATTTTACCATGATGAATTGAAAAATATTTAGAGTTAATTAAACTTGTTATGTCATTTCTCTTGTGCATTATTTGAAGGAAATTTGTAATCTTATCTTTGTGGTTTTCATTCTTACCTGATTGGATCCTTATTTTGGTTTGACATTAAATGAGTTGGAGGGATGGGATTTAATTACAATATCCCTTAAATTGAATGCAATTTGTTAAGTTTTCATGCATGGAAGTTCTTTTATCTAATCTATATGATTCACTAAATGATGTTAATGAAAGTATAACTTAACTATCATGAAGTGTGAAATGAAAAAGGGTATAATAAACTCCAACACTTAAACAAGAAAGAGGATGGTTCATCACCTCTTGAGCAATACCTCCATAGGTTTTTAATAAACATATGGTACATAAGATCGTTAATAAATATGACTTCATCTCTATGAATTCTACTATAATGGAACTGTTTTGGATCTTAAACACACCATGAATGGTTGGGTTGTACTAAGTAAATCATATGATGGATGTTGTTTATGTTTTCAATTAACTAAACGATAAGAAAAAATTTAATGAACATAAAATTAATCCTAAGTTTATGAAGTTTCATATTAACTTAACAACTCAATTAGGGATGACAAACTTAAGGGTTGTTGGAATTAGGGTTAAGCAGGGTTATTGTAATTTGAATCTTAATTAAGAAATAAATGGGTATAAATGACCTCTTCTCGAGGTGTGTACATCAAGATGGGTAGTTCTATCAGATGTTGGCACACGCCAACTACATTATTGTACCTTCGTGAAGGCTAGGGTCTTCACGAGGATACAATGTTGCAGTTGACATGTTGTAACACCCTCAAGCATTGGTTCATCTAGATCTACTCAAACCTAGACTTGATCTTAGTTTCTCTCTAGGTCATATTAGGAATTTGATTTAGTACATAAAGTGATTCATGATGACTTAGGATAACTAGACACACCCAATTGACTTATGTCGATTGAGTATGTCTATATACCCTTAGTCATCATGAATGGGTTCCTATACTAAATCATGTTGCTAACTAGATCTAGGGTCAAACCTTGAACAAGTGAACTAACAGAAGTCAATAAAGACCATTCTAGATAATAGATGAGTGGGGTGAAGGACGTATTCCATTAGATGAGTATGTCGTCTAGGAATAGTAACATGAACAATATGTTGGAAATCTTTGGCCAAAGTATCGCAAGCTACTGGTTGTTGTCCTATGTCACCTAGTTTAAGAAATGAGATTTCAAATGAATATTGGTAACAAACATTCAGATAGGTTTCTTAAATAGAACACTCAATACCCAGAACAAGGTAAGAGAACCAGGTATACTTAGTATACACATAGTATTCAATACTTTAAGTTAACATGAGAGATCGGTTGGGAAAACCGAGTCATGAAATGAGAGATCGGTAGTTCACCGAGTCATTTACAGTTGCATATGGTCATCTATTATGAGATTTATTAGCATGGAATATGTGTTCTAAATTATGATTCTTTAGAGCAGAGAACATTATGTATAAAAAAAATTCCTTGTTTCTAAAGTCTAAAAATGGGAATGTTACAGGTTAAATTCTAAGAGTTTAACAACATGAATGTCAAACTAAAAGATTTAAGATAATGATGGATCAATAAGATCATGATGGTTCTTGACCATGATAAAGTGAATATCAATAAGTCAAGACTTAGATTGCTAATGAAATTTCTCAAGTGAGGAAGTGGATATCCACAACTCAAGGCTTAGCTTTAAATGGAAGAGGTTGCTTAAAGTTTAGAAAAGGGATCTAAAAATTTAATACTAAGGTAAGATAAAATGAATTCAAGATGAATGGTTGAAGTAAAGGAATTTGAAAATTTCAAAAAATAGGTGATAAAAATCCAAATAAGGATTATTTAGATGACTTCAAAAAGAGATGAAATGGGTTTAAATAAAGAGTATTTGGAGGACTTGAGAAGAAATATTGAAATATCCAAATAAAGGATATTTGGAAGGTTTGAAAAGAGATTATATGGGTCTAAAAAGGGGGTATTTTGATTATTCAAAAGGATATAAAAGAAAATTCCAAATAAAGGAGATTTGGAAGATTCAAAAAGAGACGATGAAAAATCCAAATGAAGGATATTTGGAAGATTCAAAAAATATGAAAATAGAGAGTGAACGATATGAGTGTGGAACAAAAACTCACTATCACGTAAAAAAATAAAAATAGATGAAAAAATATGTTTATGGAAGGTGGGCCTCTAACTTAGATTGGCTTGGTCAAGGTGTGGCTTCCTAAAATAAATTTCTCTCCCTAAATGTCAATAAACTATCCAAGTGAGTGTGGTACTATTTCCGGTTGTTGGATTTACTTTACCCCCTTTGATACATAAGTCATATTTTACTCCACTCAAAGGATCAAGTTGGGGTTGCCACTATGGATATATTTGACTCTAATATCTCATAAAAGGAATACTAGTCAATTGGGTGGGGTTCTCATTTCGTTAACCAGTTCACTCAAGGCGTCGACTACTTTGGGGTTCCTATGGTACTACTCAATCAAGAGTTTTTGGCCCTTGGCTATGCACTTCCCACGCTTATAGCGGTATCGTGGAATAATATCATCATCAAAAATTCAATTAACATAAATTTTATTTATGTAATACAAAGGGTAATAAAGGGGTTTGTTTGAATCAATGATCAATGGTAACTTACAGTTAGTAGTTTAAGAACAATATTTGTAAGAATGGTCCTATAAACAAGTTAGAATTTTTTCCCTAAGGTAGAAAAAGAGAAAACAATGAAAAACAACAAAATCATGTTTCTGATTCTTAAGATCACTTATAAAAAGTGCAAGAGAAAATCATACATATGAAGTTGTTACGATTAGACAAAGATAGAAGCTAATAATAAAATAAGTACTTAAATTAATTAACATACCTTCAAAAATCAATCGAAAATAACCTTAAAATAGAGGTTATAATTAAATGAATTTTCTAGAAAATATTAAAAAAATAGTGAGGGCACGTTAGCCCATGCACTTGACTGTGCTAGCATTAATAGGTAACACTAGCACTTACAAAGAGATGCAAAGCGCATACTATAGAATGTAAGAGCATGTAATAAGATAGAAGCATGTGCAATATTAATTTTCTTGTAACATTAGCGTGTGGATAAGAACACTAGTGCACATAAAGAGATGAAAATGCATACACATAGACGTTAGTGCACACACATGCATGCTTGTGCAAATATCATGAAATGATAGTGCAAGGAATCTATAAATGAGCAAAATTTAGTAAACCCGACCAGAAACTTAGTTGTTTTTTCTCTTTCTCTCATTACACTTGTAAACCTGAAACTTGAATAGCAAGGCTGGAAAAAAATAATAAAAACACACCAATGATTAGAATACTAAAATGTAAGCTAAAAATATTAATGAAGTGTGGGTGTCCCACCGGCATGCTGAGAATGTGAGCAATGAAAATCTCGGAAGTTGAAAATAACGTATAACAAGTATACCTCTCTCCAAGTTTTTCCTTGTAAACCTCAAGTAATATTGTGAAGCACTTGGACTTGTAGAATCTTGTAATAAAAAGGATTGTGGGTGCTCTTGAATTGTTCTCCAAATGTGGAATTGCAAATGCTACAAGCTCATAAACACAAGGATGCGAGATGAAAATTTTGGTAGAAGTTGGTTGTAAATTGCACAAAGCTTCCAAGGATGGTTTACAAAATGGCCTACTTTTTATAATTAAGGGTGAGGACATGAATCTTGGATCATATTTTGAATGAGTTCCATGTTAATAATTATAATTTCTTGAAATAGCAAGAGGATTTGGTCTGTACAGTTGTAGCTTTGCAGGGGCAATGATTATTTTGATTTTGTGCAAGAAGATGGTTGTACGTGCAACTTTGTTACCCCCACCATTATAGGGTTCTAGAAGTGGAGTGAAGTGGAATGTGAGTAGATAAATAGGATTATTTAAATAACTAATTTAATTAGTTATAAATTGTGAGAGGATAATTAATCATTTAATTAAATAAATGTTTAATTAAATTAGCTAAAGGGTGTTAGGAATTAATTTAATTAATTCCAAGAGCATGATAGAATTAAATTAATTAATTATAAAGGGTAGGAGTATGTAATTAGAATTAATTTAATTAATTCTAAAGGGTTATGATTTAAATGATAGAATTAATTTAATTAATTCTAAAGGGATGTATTCTAGTAGGATAGAATTAATTTAATTAATTCTAATGGGATGGAAATATGCTAGAAATAGGTATGTATTTTTAGGGTGTCTGTAATTGGTTTTTGTACTAGCGAAACTTCACATGCAAAAGCATCGAGATTATAACCCAAACCATAAGAGTTTAGTTTTTGTATTGGGGTAATGGGATCTAGACAACCTTGTTCATTCTTTCCAAGACCTTTTCCCTTCCATTGCATGTTTTTCATGATTTTATTGCCTATGATGTATTCAGGTGATTGATAACAGTCAACGAACCGATCATCATACAACCAAGAGCTCTCAAAAGCTTGAATTTTCTCATCTTATAAATATTCAAATTGTCAAAAGATGATTTTTCCTAGTTTGTAGATGGGAGTGATGTGTATATGTGAAGCATTTACTTTTCCATATGTGTGTGGTGATAGGGGTAAGTTCCCAATGTGAAAGGAATTTTCAACTGTTTGAAATTGATATTCACCACATCCTTTGTCAATGATTTAAATGTGGATGTTTGCGTAGATGAACTAGTAGGCATACTAGACAATGTAGAAGGTGGATTGGCAGATGTAGAAGGAGAATTAGCAATTTTTACTATCAAGATTCTTTGTGCTAGTCTTGGGAAGATGTTTTAAGAGTGTATTGGGATCAATTCATAAGTTTTTAGAGAATGGTATAATATGAGGGGAGAAAAATTTCTATATGGATGGACAATAGTGGGATTTTTGATACCTCCCTTCAAGAATTTGACAATACTCGAAGGGATTAGTATTGGTATGCGACGTGATTTATTTTCCTTAATAGGGGAATTTGATGCACGATGGATGGAATGTAGATGGAACTTCCTCTATGACATGGATCCATGGGAACCCAAGGAGAATGTTGTATGGAACTTCCAAGTCCACAACGTGGCACAAGGTGTCCAAGGTGATTGGTCCAACCATGAGTGACACGTGACTATTCCCCGATTGTCTCTCATTATTATCATACCCATGAATGGTTATGATATCAATAGTAAGACTCTCCTCGGTATAACCAAGACACTGTAATAGTTTCATGGAACAAATTTTTAATGCGGCTCCATTGTCTATAAGCACTCTTTTGATCTTATGATGAGTAATGAATGCTTTGATATATAAGGAACTATTATTTGGAATGTTTGGGTTTAAAAGGTCATGAGGACCAAATGATAAGATAGGGATATTGAGTGAAATATTTGTGATCAAGGCTTGAAATTTTTGGGTATTGATGTCCTTAGGAACACATGTGCATCATGTAATGCATGAGTAAGGATGTCTTGAAGCATAGGTGATGTTTTAAGCAACTCCATAAGGGATATTTGTGTAGATGTCTTCTCCAATTGTTTGATAATATCATAGGAATCAAAGGAATATTTTGTATTGGATGTCAATTTTGGATTAGAAGTAGATTGAGGATTGGATGTTTGAGGTATTGTAGATGTCAAAGGTTGTTTGGTAGAGGGAACCCAAACCTTCTTTTGTTTTATGGTTACTACACAATCAGGATTTTTGATTTTGATAGTACCAACAATGTTGGGTTCTTGATCGAAAAATGATATGATTGAATCATATTCAACATTTTTGAATGTTTAACCTTTTCCTTTTGATCCATTTTAGCTCCATCATGTTTGGGTAAAGGGTCTTTGAAAAAAATTAAATTTTTATTGGGATTTTTTTGTTGGAAGTATTTTTAACTTCTATGTCTCCATGATCGATTAAGTCTTGAATGTAGTGGCGAAGTTGCATACAACGATCCATATGGTGGCCATCATTATGGTGGTACTCACAATATTTGTTTTCCTTGTACCATTTTGGTTTTGGTTTCCTTCTTTGAAATGGTTTTGGATTGGATATGTGATCATATTTTCACTTTTATAAGTGATGGAATATGCTAGAAATACTTTTTCCAAGTGGAGTGAATTTTCTTCATCTAAATCTCCAAGGAGTAGCTTCCTTACTAGGAATGATGATTGGTTATTTAGTTGATTTGTTTGGTTTCGATTGGCTGTTTTAAATGTTATGAATGTAGCGAGAATCAATAACTCTAATGTTCAAAACATTATGGTTTTGATTGAAGAAATTTGGCTTGTCTTGATTTTTATTAATGTCTTTGTGAGATTGATCCTTAAAAGGAGTCTTGATTAGGTCCTTAGTAATGAAGGAACTCATAATTTGTGTCCCCTTTTTTATTACTTCCTCAAAAAAATTTAAACAGTGCATTTACATTTAGAACGATAATTTCATCTTGATATTTGGTATGAAAATGTTGACTAATTATTTTTCAGGTATTGAACAAGGGAATCGAATTGCGATCCCTTGCCATCGTTGAAGAAATGATGTGAATTTCATTGGTTCTTTGCTTTTTCTTGCAAAGGTCCATCATGGTGATCTCGAAGTCTAAATTAAAGGAAAAGTGTTTTAAAAATTTTCCAATAGATTAGAAAAAGTGGTAATGGATCCTTTTGGAAGATGTAAGAACCAATCTAAGGCTTTTCCTCCTAAACTTTTTGGGAAAAGACACAAAATTGATATGTCGTGTAAGCTACTTTTATGAATTGCATGAAGAATTCTCTTACATGTTCTCTTGGGTCATGTTTTCCTTTGTATTTTTCAAATTTAGGAGTTTCAAAAGATGGAGGAAATGGTATTTACATGGCCTTATCAAATGGGTAAGGAAAAATTTCCTCAAAGTTAAAGTGTTTGGTATGTTTTTGTAACCTCGTGATTGTTTCTTTCATGTTTTTCCATTCTTGTGTGAATGGAGAGTTTTGTGGAGGGGTATTTATGATGTCATTAATTTTGTGACTAGGTTGCTCTTTCTCTTCATCATGTGAGTTTTTGACAACCTTAGAATCCATGTGAGTGAGTTGTTGTGTCATTTCATGAATCTTTTCTAACAAATATTTGTTGTATGTTTTTGTGGAATCATTGGATGTGTGATTTTTTTACTTGATTCGGGATTTTCTAAAAGGTGACTCAAGTTTTCTTCACTAAAATCATGAAGGTAGCTTTACCCCCATTTCTAGGATGTGAAGAAGGTATTGGTTTTTTGTGTTGTCTTAATAATTTTCCTACTTGTTCCCATTATTCATCATTTGTTCAGGTTATCTTACCTCATTCTCTTCATCCAAACTATCATTTCCAAGAGGATTAAATTTATCAAGGTTATCGTAAATATTGTGACTCTTATTGTGAGTAACCATCATGTTTCTAATAGGTAAGAACCTAGGTAATCTCAAAATTTGGATAAGTGGTTAATCGTATGGGATAGGATTAGATTATTTTTTGTTACTTGGTGTTTACTCATAAATGATTTTAAGGAATCAAGTTCTAGTTTGATCAAAAGGGTGTGTATCCAAGGGATAAAATTTAGTTTTGGATGGGGTAAATTGGATTCTTGATTTTTATTAGATTGAATTTGATTTGAATAGTGTTTATGGAACACAAGTTTTGATCTATAAGATTTGATTCAAAAAAACAAAAATATGTACAAATAAAAAATGTTTTTTAATATGTTTTGGCTTAAGAGTTAGAATATCGTCAAGAAGTGTAATGTTTAATGCAACAAATAGAATGTTGTGGAATAATGGATGTAAGGCTCTTATCACTCCAAATAGATGCGTCTTTCGATATATCCTAGTCCTGATATACCAAATCTACTATGGGCATAGAAGTGGTATGAGGAACCCTTAGAATACTAAAAGAGACTCACCTAATCAATAATGGCCCTCTTAAAGGAGTGAATCACCACTCCAATGATGGGTTTTCTTGAATAGGTATTATGGTAATGAGGAAATGAATGTGTTTATGGTGTCCTTATTTCTCCCCAAATAATTTATAGGGAAGATGCCACAAACTTCATTGTTATAACTATTTTAGTCATATGCTCACAATAACCCATCACAATAACTTTACCTATAAAAGGAGGACATATGAGGGGAAAAACTTAATTTTGTTTTGAGACTAAGTATTAAGTGCAATGCAATGTAAAATTAGTGGTGCTATGGTGAAATCCATGTCACCGGTGTAGCTAAGTGGTGATGAAATCTACGTTCTATGTGAAAAGTACAATGTATGAATGGCTACAAGCAAGTTCTTTCCAACTTTGATGAAAAGAAATGTAAAAATGACAAGCAAAAGTAAAGATACCTAATTTTTTTAGGAAAAAAACTAGTTTTCTCTTTGACAAAGGAAACATGGATGTAAACGTGTTAGTAGTATTTTTCCTTTTTTTTACAAGGTTCCTCCAAATGAAACCATCTTGAATGAAATTAATTTGTAGTTTTGTTGTAAGGAAAGGTTGGGAGAAAAGTTTGTAATAAAATATCTTGGTTGTTTCTAATTCTCAAGATCATCTAAGGACGCAACAGAAGAGTATATGTGGATTTTGATCTTGAAATCAAAAGAGATGATTTAGTGAAATAAATAATAAAAGAATATTAACCAAGTTTGATTCTCAAGATCACCCAAAGGGCAAGAGAAGAGCATACACGACTTTGATTTTAAAAGAGAAATGCTTAAATGATTAGAAATGAAAACAAAAACAAGATAAACGATGTAAACTACTTAGTAAAAATGATGAAAATAAGTGTTAGAGTCTATCATTTTGTATAAACCTATAGAAAACCGTCATTCAGAAAATAGTATAAAAAAACAAACCAAATGATTTAACTCAATTCTAGAAATTTGTAAAAATGAAAATTTGACATAGAGTGCGAACGTGGATAAAAGAATGGAAACACACTTCTACCTTATGGAAATGCATTTGTATGTTCATGATAGCACATTTCCAAATAACATTAGCGCACTTAGTTAGACAAAAACTTAGGTAAGTAAATGTTAGATGCAGATTTGTAAATGGATATGTAAATATTACCCAAATAATCACATAAAACACTAAAACATAGAAATGCACATGGTTAGCACACTAACACAACTAGTTTAATGCTAACATAGAAATTGAAACATAGATGCAAATCTACAAAAAATAACATGCAACATAGAAATGTAAATGCATTTACGTGAAACATATGTAGTGCAATAAAGACACATATATGTAAAAAAATGTTAGAAAATTTTGAATAATGCAAGCATATCATGAGCTACACCGGCAAAAATAAACGATATGGAAATTAAGCAAAAATCACATGTACCTACCCAAAAAAATGCTAAAAATATGGCCAAAACATCTATATTTTCTCAAACTACTCACAAAACAGCCCACTAGATGACTTGTAAACTTAGTTAATGAACTTTACACATTACAAGAAACATGAAATTGTTATTAAAATGATAAAAATGAATTAAAAAGTGTGGGGTCCCACCAAGCATGCCGAATGTGTACAAGAGAAATTTAAAAATGAGAAAGTACAGACAATAAAACAAAAAATCAAATGTTTCTCCACAAGTACACTCTTTTGGGTTCTTGATGAAGTTGAAAATACTTCTTTGATATGTGGATGCTCTAAGAATGCTCCAAATTGAAATACTTCAAACTACGAGCAATGGATGAATGGATGATGATTGAATGATGAATGAGTGATCAATTGGATAGCATGAAGGTGTGCTCAATTTATTTTAATGATATTTTGGAATAAGTAACAATGTGAATTCTCTAAGCTTCCAATGATGATTTGAGAGGAATAGAGATTTTTATTTATATATGCAGAAGAAACCATGGATTGAGGAAAGTTGAATTGACTGAGTTGCAAGCTATTGATTTCAATTTCCTTATTTAGCATGGTTGATTTGTTCTATTCAATTATATTTTTAATAATAAATTGAGAGGCTTTATTTCAAATTGAATGGCTCTTGATTATATTGATCGTGTGTGAATATCTTCTTCCATGTCTTTAGAATTCTAGAACTTGAGTGGAGTGGAAAGTTCAACTTGAATGAGTTGGATAATGAAGTGGAGATGAGTGGAGGGTGAGTAGATAATTGAGTTTTATTTATTTAAATAGCTAATTAAATTTTCCAAAGGGGTGTATAGTGTATATTAAGTATAATAGAATGAATAAAATTAATTCTAGAAGTGGGATATGGGTGGACAATGGATTTAGTATTATTTTTGGATGTTATAAAGTGTAATGGGTATTTTTGGGTTGCATTCAACAATAAATAAAATAAACATAAATATAAATACAAATTACAAGTGATGTGGGTCTTTAGTTTTACGACCTACAAAACAAAGGTTAGTAGTTTGAAAAATAACCCATGTTCTTGGTCCGATTGGAATGCAACACAAGGGTTAGTAATCCAATAAATCACCCTATAAAACTCACATTAATTTACACACAAATTTACATAAAACAAAATCGATTTTCCAAGCCAACAGAGACTCCCTTGCATGATTTGTAGTCACTAAAATATGCACTTATTACTATTACATTACGCCTTTAGTATTTTATATATATGGTTTCTAAGTTTGGAAATTGTGCACTCGGTGACACCTCTTTGGTCCTTTTCTTTCTTTATTTGGCTCATATTTTTGTTAATTCATAGGGATCCATGTTCTTTTCTCTTATTTTGTTTCTATTTTTCTCCAGACAGACGAGCGCCCAAGTGTTAATGTCCTTTTGGGCACTTCGTCCTATTTACTTGGTTTTCTCCTTTGTCAGTTTTCTTTAGATTTGGGTCTTTTCTTATCTCCTTTTCATGACCTAGGTCAGCTTTTGGTGTCACTATGTGCCGAAATTCAAACAAAGAACTCATATATATACACAACCTACTAATTATTCTAAGGGTGATTGGGATATCATTTCTATATCTACCACATACACAAGAACAACACAAGGGATTGCATTATTCACTACATAGGGGGAGGCTATTTTGAATTCCATATCACACATTCTTGCATTGGGACAAAGTAGTTGTAGCTCATTATTATTTGTGTGACTGAAACTAGGGAATCATATCTCAAGGGACACAATTTCAATCACACACCACAAGAACTACATGTATTCTAAAATGTAGTATAAAGTGCTCTGTAACAAGATCGCATTGAGGTGATCATCGGGTGCAGTATGACTCTATCATATTCAGATTTGATGTGTTATTGATTCTTGTACAGTGTGTTTAGGGTTTGATTCATAGGTACATGTGTGACATAATAGAAGTGCAGAGAACCTAACGTGACCTACGGTGAGGTAAATGTGATAAGAAGAAACACATAAAGGATCATATCATGAGTGTTCCCACAAACACTAGTGCCCAAAACATACGCTAGTGCTAGAACTCATGTCTTCTCCCAAGAAATCATTTCCCTGAGATTGTCATATGTCAGTTTCAAAATTAGAGCTTATACATCCCAGAATACACCTGTTCAAATCATTCACTAGCCTAGAATCATTCCAAACCTATAATTACAAGATGAGTCATTCTCTAAACCATATGTATTGCTCTTACTTGTATTTCCTTTTCTTGATCTCATTTATTTACTATTTTATCTATCTAATCAGTAGTGTCCTTATCATATATTTAATTTTATTAAATCATTTGGTGAACTTGATATCTTACATGCCCATTATCGTATCTTTCATAGCTTCCCATACCTTTGATTCTAATGCTTCCCCATTTTATATCCAAGTTCAACTTTGTAATATCCTTGTTAATTTTGTCCTAGTTGATCATGGATTTGGTCTTAATATATTTACTTTGTCCTTTATCCATCAAATAATATGTTTTTCTACTCATCTCAATCCATCTATTCTTTGTATCTATGGATTTGATTATACATCTATGAAATTATTAGGCACAATCTCTCTTCCCCTTATTGTGGGATCTTGCACTATTAATGTTATATGTCATGTTATGCCTCATAATGTCCCTTATACTATCTTATAGGACATCCTTGATTACATACTATGCACACATTCCCTTCTACCCATGCCCTTGTTACACCTTCCATGGATACTGCTATAGTAGATTCTACACCTCATGTTGTTACTCCTTGTGGTATTCCCCTCCTACATGGTGCTAATGACATTATCTCCATTACACATCCTTCTCCTCTTGTGATGCACCCTAGTTCTACTTATTTACAAGATAAATTTTCTATTGGCACCCATGATACTCCTCCCATTATTTATCACTCTCAAGGAACTTCTATTTATCATATTCTTAGTGCTTCCAATGCTACATCTCTCTCTCTGTGCTTTCTTCAACACAAGTTAGAGCATGTATTTTGATTTGAAGGGGAAATCAATTCTCTCCTTTCGTATTTATGTCTATCGTCATAGGGGTTAATTCATACTATTTTATTGCTTCCGATCTTCCCAAATTACACCTACATGCTTTTGATGAGTCTAGTTTATCTCTCTCTATTCCCGTACATTGATATTGATGAGCCTCTTTGCATTACATATATTACACATCTTTTGACTTGCATATTGATCCTTATGTTTGAACTTACTTTTCCCACTATTTCCAACATGCCCAATGTTACACATATTTTGTTCTCTCCTAATGGGTACATTCTTATTGTTTATACAATTCCCACTAATCCAATTAGGATCTTAGACTCTATAGGTTTTTTCCCTCACCATGTTGTCTCGATTTTTATCCTCATGTTGACATTATGGCATTTTTGGGCGCTATGATATTTTATCCTCATGGACATTAATGGCATTTTGGGCGCGTAGCTAATTCGATTAGATTCGTATACCGATATATTTCTTATGATGTTGATGACACTAACAGGTTATATGATAGACTTATTGGTTAGATGTTAGTCTCTTGTGGTTGATTTGATTAATGATATAGTGTTTTGATTTAATGATGGTGATTTTCATGCTAACCTAAGTGTATGTCGTTGTAATTTTATTTGGGATGATTCATGGCAAACTATGTGGATAATTGTATGCATCACACTATCAATTGTAAATTATGTTCGACATTATAAGTTTGATTGATATTGTGATGTATAGATGAT
Source organism: Taxus wallichiana var. yunnanensis (assembly GCA_018340775.1). Taxonomy (NCBI): domain Eukaryota; kingdom Viridiplantae; phylum Streptophyta; class Pinopsida; order Cupressales; family Taxaceae; genus Taxus; species Taxus wallichiana. The sequence goes on along the minus strand of CM031240.1, from coordinate 349,472,205 downwards.
GTTTATTATATTGAGACAGATGCGGTTAATGTGTGCAATGAGTGTGCAGTGACAGTATATAGAGAGCATGGGTTTCGTGGCAGCTACGCAATTGTGCACAAGCGGCCCACGGGCCGAGTCCTAACCATGCTAAATGTTCGAGGCCTTAGATTAGATGTATTTAATTGGGCACCATGGGTGAACCCCTCAATTGTAATGTAATTATGTCTTGTAAAATTAATTAGGTTTAGGTGTGTTTTATTAAGTAAACTAGCTTAGGGGTTTAATGATCTTATCTTAAGTTAAGTGTTGGTTTTGGGAAGTGTGTGTGTGTGGTAGTATGGATCGGGGACCACATGTGAACCTTGGGTGGACCCCACACCCTCTACCCTTGTGCCCAAGCATGCCAAACCCGAAATTGGGTTATTTTGGGTAATTTTAGGGACCCCTTTGAGTTCTGGGGTTCCTTAGCATGAAAATGGGCCCTTGACCCTACCTAATAGGTAGGGGGCCTATTTCAAGGTTTGAGGGAGTTTCCTCCCATTTTGCCCTCTTTAGTCACCATCCATGTAAGATGGTTGGGTTGTGTGAAATTGTTAAAAGTTGCTCCACTTTGTTTTATTTTAGTTTTTAGTATTTTGGGTGAAAAGGGATAAAAGGTGAGTTTACTCTTACTTATTTAGTTTTTGGAATCTTTGACTCTTGAGAGGAGAGGAGGTGACACTTGTCACTTTCTCATTGGTGAGGAAACTTTTGGGTTCCTCTTTTTATTCTTCCTCATGTGGAAGGAATGGGTCTTCTTGGTTCATTTTTTTTTGGGAGCACTTGGAGAATTTTGGGAGCTTGGAGGGGAGCTTGGACAAAGGGGAAAAGCTTAGAGTCTTGGAAAGCATTATAGAGGTAGGGTTCTTAACCTTTTTCTTCTTAGTTTTGTTTATCTTGTAAACTATGTTTGATCAATAAAATAGTGTGTGAAATGATGTGTTGTGAAGTTGTATGGTGAATGTGGTTGTTTGTTTGTTCTTGTTATTTTCTTTGTTTTCTCTCCACCATCATTTGGAATGATGGTTTTTGGAGAATGTAGGGGAAGAGAGAGGATTTCCTCTCAAACCTCATGGTTGTTGGTCAAGCCATGAAGGTCCCTTCTCATCCCCTCATATGGTTTGAGGTGGGAGAAAGGTTCATATGGCTTGAACCTTTCCCCATTCTTGGTGAGGAAACCCTTTTGGGTTTGAAAATCCTCCCAAGAAGGATTTCTATAGCATAAAGGAGGAATAAGGAGGATGAATGATTAGGAGGTATAAGGAGTTTTGTATATATGTATTTGTTGGTGCTCCTATGGTTGGACACCTTGATTTGGGCATCCTACTTCCTCTCTTCCCCCTTGTGAGGTTGACATTGTTCTCCTCATGTTGTTGTTTTTATTGTATAGTAGGTCTAAGTGGTTGAATGGTCTTATGTTTTCTTGTTGTGTGTTTAATCCCCATTATACTTGTGCACATTGTGGAAGCTAGTTCCTCTCTCCCATGGGCTTGGGGGAGGCTAGCATGACTTCCAACCATGGAAAGACATGTGATGATGCCTATTGGTTGGGTGGTAAACAAGCCATGTTCTCTTGGAGTTGGATTCTCAGTAGGAGTATTGAGCTCGGAGCTCAAGTTGAGAGATAGTCAAGCCTCTTGCCATCTTGGTCATCCTCATCTTTTGTGGGCATTACCTTCATGTTGTAAATAAATGTGGCTTGTAAAGTTTCTCATTCTTGTATATAACCATTTTGTACTTATTGTTTCTTGAAAACATTGGTCATCACTAAGAAAGTTTCTATTTTATAGTTGCAAGAATCTTGTAAGATTGTCATTTGAATTTATAATGAAACCATGAACTTTTTATTTTCAATGCCTTCATTTGGAAGAATTGTTGTTTAGAAATATGCAATATAGATGTGCATTACATATAAAATCTTGAAAGTTTAGTGTGTGCTGCATTACAAAAAAAAATGGCATTACATTTGGTATCAGAGCGTGGTTCAAACACACGGACTCTTTGGGTAATTTCTGTTTTGTTTATTTTAATGTTTTGTTAAAAAAAATAATAAATGTTGCAGAAATTTGAAACACTAGTTAGTCATTTCATTGAAGGAAATTTAGTTGTTATATAGAGTTGATATTAGCATTGGAAGGAAAGTTGATTTATTGAATCTATCTTATTATTCTTGTATTGATCTCCTTCTTGTCAAATCTTTTTTATTGTATTGAAATATTTTTTTCCATTCTTGAAATACATTCTTTCTTGTAAGTTTTGAAACATAGTGGAACACAACAAAATCAGTTTTACTTTCTTCCTTGTTAACTTAGCAAGAGGGATTTATTAGTGAACTAATGTGATTATACCTCCTCCTTCACTAAGTTTAAATCTGTTTCCAAGTTCCTCTTACTAATTTGAAATACAAAATCATATTTCCCTTACTTATACAAATGAGAAAATCATTTTAATATAGATTGTTTAGTTATGAATTTTATTTGTGATAAAAAGGGGAGAAATTTAATATATGTGTGTGTATATATATATAAAAATAATAAAGTGTTAAAATATAAAATAATAATTAAAAAATAATATATATATATATATATATATATATATATATATATAGAATATATATATATATATATATTATAATATGCAAAATATAATTATATATAATATATATATATAATATATTTATATATATATATATATATATATATATATATATATATATAAATATTAAAATAAAAATTAAATTAAATTTTTAAAAAAAAAAAAAATAAAAAAAAAAATAAAAAAAAATTTTGGGGGGGGCCGAACCCCCAAACCCCCACGTAGCCCCCAAATACAAATTAGAATTAAAAAAATAATAATAATAAAAAAAAAAAAAAAAAAATTTAAAACCTCGTGCCCAAATTTGGGGGCCGAACCCCCAAACCCCCCCCCCCCCCGAAACCCCCCGCCCCCTGCCCCACCCCTCCCCCCCGCCCCCCCCCCCCCCGACTCCCCCCCCCACCCCCCCCCCCCTACCCCTCGTCTCCCCGCCTCCCCCCCCCCCCCCCCACCCCGCCCCCCCCCGCCCCCGCCCTCCCCCCCCCTGTCCCCCCCTCGCACCCCCCCTCTCACCGCCACTGCCCAAACTCCCCCACCCCGCATCCTTCCCAAAAAAAAAAAAAAAATAAAAAAATCCAAAATAAATATAAAATAAAAAAAAATAAATAAATATATATATATATATATATATATATATATATATATATATATATCCATATATATAAAATATATATATATATATATATATATATATATTTATACAAAAAAAAAAAAATGGATTTCAAAAAAAAAAGAAAAAAAATAGGTATGGAGACTCCAAAAATCCTCCATCCATGGCTCCTCCTTCCCTCAAGAGAGAATGAAATGAAAACACAAAAGAAAATAAAAAAATGAAGGAAAAAACAAATGAAGAAAAGAAAGGAAAAGAAAAGTTAAAGATGAGATTAGGGCACTTTAGGGTAGATTTAAAATCAAGGGCCAATATTAGTTTGATCCTAGGGTGCACTTTAAATCCTACACAACTTAAAGTTATGGGAAATTTGATGGGAATGAAAAATAAATAAAAGGGGGTGTGTGGGTACATTAAATTAAAGGGGGAAAAATTAAATTAAATTTAAAGAGGGTGTAGGAAAATTTTAAAAAGGGGGAGGAAGACTATTTACTTGCTAAGTGTAAAATTTTTTTTATGACCCTAGAATTTTGATTAATGATTAAAATAAATTAAATTATTATTAGTGAGAGTTTAATTTATTTCGAAAAAAAATATATTAAAAATTAATTATTAATGGAAAGGGCATTAAGCTTTTTTATAATAATAATAATAATAATAATAATAATTAAAATAATAAAAATAATAATAATAAATAACGCTTCCAACAAACGCTTTAAAGTTTATAAAACTTTTTTTTTTTTTTTTACCTCGGTTCGTGGATGGCACCCAAGAGGGGACGATCAGCTCGAGGTTCGGGACGTAGTGCACCTACGCGGGAGCCACCGGCCCCCGATTTTGGGCCTCGATATTGGAGAGACCCTACAAAGAAATGATAGGTGTCGTACAGAGCGCCTTCCACCACCGCAGGTGCCGAGAGAGGAGGACATTCAGTTAGGAGATGAGGAGTTGATTGGTGAGGACGCACATCCAGAGCCACCTGAGCACGACATTCCGAGACGAGAGAGGTCACGCAGCCCTTCCATCCTTGGCGAGAGGGTGGCCTCATTTCATCACAGCCGATCACACAGCTTCGAGGGACCTTTTGGAGATATGCGACCCCTCTCACCTGTTAGACCACATCGCCAGGATCGAGACACAGGCAGTGTGATTCGAGACCTTCTTCACCTTCAGCCACCTACGTTTACTGGTTCGACAGATGGCTTTGGGGCGGAGTCCTGGCTCCTTAGCTTGGATAGTTGCTTTGGCTTGCACTCTCATGAGAGCAACGTCAAAGCCAGGTTCGCCATACACCTCCTCCGAGACGCAAATAGCAGTTTGGTGGAGGAATGAGGAGCGAAGCTCCATTCGACTCGGGATACAAAGACTGGGGAGTTGTTCGAGGAGCGATTCAGGGCCCGGATATGTCGAGCATTTTTGTGCAGAGAGGATCGATGAGTTTCACGACTTACGACAGTGGTTCTCGCCAAAGGGCGCAAAGATGAGAGCAGTTTCTTGATCTCTCAGCAGATGTAGACTACCCGCAAGACGAGAAGTTACAGTAAACAGTTCATTCGGGCCCGAATGCGATATAAAGCAGAGTCGTTAGGATGTTATCTCCTCCCACGCTCGAGAAGGCCATTGAGAAGGCCTACTTGGCTGAGGAGAATAGGACCAAGGCTCAGGAGCACAGAGAAAGGAACAAGAGCAAGTTCCAGGACAGATTCAGGCATTCCAGAGTCAGAGAGCACGGGAGCAGTACCACCCCTTAGAGGAGGATTCTGGTCTTCTCCAAGAAAGATCGAGAGCTCCTCCACACCCATCACAGCAGACACAACATCAGGGACACCAGCATCAGAGGGGTAGACAGACTCAGAGTTTTCAGCGAGGTGGGTCTAGAGGTGGTTTTGGTGGGTCTAGAGACAGGAGGCCGGGTACTCATCACTCACCAACTAGCCCCACTCACAAAGCAGCCTCGCTAGGGTCGACCGGCAGTTCAGGCCGCAGAGCACAGAGGGACCCCATCTCAGAGGGGTACAGGAGGATGTTTTATTTGTGGGGCTCCAGATCATTATGTGCGTATGTGTCCGCACAAGCCCACTACTACGGATATGCAGAGAGCTCCTAGATCCGAGCAGATGGTGGGTGACGTGGGACGCGCCCATCGTGTGTATGCAGCGTTGACAACCGCCAGCCGAGCATCGTGCCACAACTATCATGAGATGACAGTACTATCAGTGGGTATTTCTGTCTCAAGACTTTTGATTCAGTGCTTCGATTCCTTTATATCACCTTCTATAAAGTGGACCAAAGGTGGGCTAGTGGTGGCTAGGCAAACCAGATAGTCAGTGCAGGTTGAGTTGGCCTCTCGGGGCTAAACTCACCGTGGACTCGTATGTGGAGAGTCATGTGTACTGATTTGGGAGTCTTCTCCACTACGCTTGACCTCCGAGTTATTCCTTTAGGATCCTATCGTGTGTGTTGGGTATGGATTGGCTCGAGGCTCATCGAGCTAAGGTGGATTGAGAGAGAGGTCATTGAGTGTCGTGGATGATTTGGGTAGTGCGGTTGTGATTTCAGGATGCAGAGACCCATTTCCTCGTGCATGATCTCGCTAAGCAACTCAAGCGAGCATGCGTAAGGGTTTCCAGCTTGTTTGCTATCACTATCGCTGATCGCTCGACAAGACTCCAGCAGCATTCACCCTCGATGATCACGCAGCTTTGAGGGAGTATGCAGATGTGTTTCTGGAGAGCTTCCAGTGTTTACCACCTAGTAGAGAGGTGGATTTCACCATTGACTTAGTGCCCGGATCTCGCACCAGCTTTCTAGGGCACCCTATCGGATGACAACTTCGTGAGCTTCATGAGCTCAAGATTCAGCTTAGAGGAGTTGTTAGAGAAGGGTCTCATTCGCCCTAGTGTATCTCCTTGGGGAGCGCCACTCATATTTGTGAAGAAGAAGGATGGTTCTCTCAAAGCTTTGTGTAGACTTCAGACAACTCAATAAGGTCACAATAAAGAACCGTTATCCACTCCCTAGATTGATGACTTGTTTGATCGATGCGGGAGCTAGAGTGTTCTCCAAAATCGATCTCAAGTCGATATCATCACTGCCATGCATTTCAGATGCGTACATTCATAAGACAAAGATTTCGCACACGCTACGGCATTATGAGTTCACAAAGTGGTTCCATTTGGTTTGACCAATGCCCCAACTATCTTCATGAGCCTCATGAATGGAGTATTCAGACATTTCTCGGATCACTTTGTTTTAGTGTTCCTTGATGACATATTGATTTATTCTCGCTCCGAGGAGGAACATGAGGAGCATTTGAGGCAGTGTACTTCAGTTTTGAGAGAGCAAAGTCAGATGGGAACTTGGAAAATGTAGCTTCTTTCGTATAAAGATTCAAGACTGGGTCATATCATATCAAAGTGAGGGTATCTCCGTAGATCCCTCTAAGATTCAAAGCTATCTTGATTGGCCAAAGACCCACATCACCACCGAGGTGAGGAGCTTCATGGGTTTAGCAGGTATTACCGCAGTTTGTGCAGACTTTTCTAGGATTGCTCACCCTATTACTTCTCTTCGCAGGGAAAGGGAAGAAGTTTGATTGGTCGAAAATGTGAGCAGCCTTTCAGCTTGCTTAAGGAAAGGCTAACCACGGCGCCCATCTTAGCAGCCTGCACTCCAACAGAGGATTTTGTTGTTTGTACCGATGCATCACTAGAGGGTTTGGGAGCAGCTCTACGCAGAGCATCGGTTATTGCTTTTGAGTCTCGTAAGCTCAAGGACTATGAGCTTAACTATCCTACTCATGACTTAGAGCTTGCATAGCAGCTTGTTCATGCACTTGTGTTGGCGACATTTCCTTTTGGGTAGACCTTTCATCTTGAGGACAGATCATCAGAGCTTACAAAAGATATCTTCTCTCACCAAAACCTCAACGCTCACAACGGCGCTTGATGGAGTTCCTTGTGAGTATGACATGGAGGTGCAGATATCAAGGGAAAGGAAAATGTTGTTGCAGATGCACTTAGTAGATGACAACATGTGCTTGCTTCTTTCGACACCGCAATGATTTGAGAGGCAGGATACTTGAGCATCTTCCAGAGGACAAGTTTTATGAGGGTGCTAGCAGATGTTGGATTCTCGTGGTTCTTTTCGAGGGTAGATATTCAGTGATGCATGTTAGAGTCGATGGTTTGCTTCTGGTCCATAGGCACATTTATGTGCCTAAGGCAGTGATCTCGCGTAGTTTCATCCTTACCGAGGCTCATCGAGCCCCATACGCAGCAAGACATCCAGGAGTGAAGAAGATGCATGCCGATTTGAGAGAGTTATATTATCGGCCGGTCTTCACGAGACATAGCAGATTTTGTAAAGACGGTGTCTTGAGTGTCGAGAGTCAAGGCAGAGCATTCTCATCCCGTAGACTCTTATACCCTCATGATATTCCCGAGTGGAAATGGGATGTGATCTCCATGGATTTCATAGTAGGACTTCCTATGTCCTCTTATCGTCATGATGCCATTATGGTCACTCATGGATAAGTTGACCAAGGTTGCGCATTTCTCGCCAACCAAGGTCACCTATAATGCATAGGCCATCGCCAAAGTGTTCATGGAGGATATTGTCAGATTGCATGGGATTCTGAAGACGATCATCAATGACAGAGACACTATCTACACATCAGTTTTCTGGACTTCTTTTCAGGAGGCCTTGGGTACACAGATTAACTTCAGTTCGCATATCATCCAGAGACAGATGGGCAGATAGAGAGGGTTAATCAGGTTCTTGAGGACATGTTGAGGATGTACGTGATGGACCAGCAGAAGAAGTGGGAAGACTATTTGCATTTAGTTGAGTTTGCCTACAATAATAGCTTATCATAGCTCCATCGCATGGCTCCCTATCAAGCTTTGTATGGACGACTCTCAGACACCTTTGAGCTGGGATAGACTAGATGACAGGATTATTTTGGGGCCAACTTATCTTCAGGATTTAGAGCAGCAGGTTGTTCTGATTTAGCAAAGTCTCGAGCAAAGCTAGAGCACGCCGTGCATAGGCGTATGCGACACCAAGAGGATCGATCGTCACTTCTCAAAGGTGACAAAGTCTTCGAGGGTTCATCCTCATAAGAGTCCGATCCATTATGGAAAGGGTTCTAAGCTATCGCCTCGCTTTGTGGGGCCTTTTGATATTCTTGAGGTCATCGGTCCAGCTTGCCTATCGCCTAGCTTTGCCACCACGCCTCGCACGGGCCCACGACATTTTCATGTTTCGTACTACGAGATATGTACCAGATGTTTCTCATGTTTTGATTGGTCGGCATTATGGGCAGAGGATGGAGGGCAAGGAGATCGGAGCCCGTACGCATACCGGAGCACCGGAGGTCAGTCCTTCTGGGTCGAGATTTGGACCAGTGTTAGAGTGCAAAGGGGGACCGATATGACGAGTCATCACCACCCGGGAGGATGCTACACCACCGAGGGCTAGATATCCCTATCTTTCCAATGACTTCCAGAGGAAGTCTAATTCTAGGAGAGGGGGATGTAGTGCCCACATTTTTATAGCTCCAGTTATCTGTTGGTTCCTTTATTCCTAGACATGTTTTGATTGAGACTCTGATAGACTTTGGACATTTTACTATGATATTTTATCCTCATGGACATTATGGCATTTTGGGCGCGTAGCGCCAATTGGACTAGATTCGTATACTGATATATTTCTTATGATGTTGATGACACTAACAAGGGTTATATGATAGACTTATTGGTTAGATGTTAGTCTCTTGTGGTTGATTTGATTAATGATATAGTGTTTTGGATTTAATGATGGTAATTTTCATGCTAACCTAAGTGTATGTCGTTGCAATTTTATTTGTGGATGATTCATGGCAAACTATGTGGATAATTGTATGCATTGCACTATCAATTGTAAATTATGTTCGACATTATAAGTTTGATTGATATTGTGATGTATAGATGATGTTTATTATATTGGACAGATGCGGTTAATGTGTGCAATGAGTGTGCAGTGATGTATAGAGAGAGCATGGGTTTCAGGCAGCTACGCAATTGTGCACAAGCGGCCCACGGCCGAGTCCTAACCATGCTAAATGTTTGAGGCCTTAGATTAGATGTATTTAATTGGGCACCATGGGTGAACCCCAATTGTAATGTAATTATGTTTTGTAAAATTAATTAGGTTTAGGGTGTGTTTTATTAAGTAAACTAGCTTAGGGGTTTAATGATCTTATCTTAAGTTAAGTGTTGGTTTTGGGAAGTGTGTGTGTGTTGGTAGAAGGGATTGGGGACCACATGTGAACCTTGGGTGGACCCCACACCCTCTACCCTTGTGCCCAAGCATGCCAAACCCGAAATTGGGTTATTTTGGGCAATTTTAGGGACCCCTTTGAGTTGGGGGTTCCTTTAGCATGAAAATGGGCCCTCGACCCTACCTAATAGGTAGGGGGCCTATTTCAAGGTTTGAGGAGTTTCCTCCCATTTTTCCTCTTTAGTCACCATCCATGTAAGATGGTTGGGTTGTGTGAAATTGTTAAAAGTTGCTCCACTTTGTTTTATTTTAGTTTTTAGTATTTTGGGTGAAAAGGGATAAAAGGTGAGTTTACTCTTACTTATTTGGTTTTTGGAATCTTTGACTCTTGAGAGGAGAGGAGGTGACACTTGTCACTTTCTCATTGGTGAGGAAACTTTTGGGTTCCTCTTTTTATTCTTCCTCATGTGGAAGGAATGGGTCTTCTTGGTTCATTTTTTTGGGAGCACTTGGAGAATTTTGGGAGCTTGGACAAAGGGGAAAAGCTTAGAGTCTTGGAAAGCATTATAGAGGTAGGGTTCTTAACCTTTTTCTTCTTAGTTTTGTTTATCTTGTAAACTATGTTTGATCAATAAAATAGTGTGTGAAATGATGTGTTGTGAAGTTGTATGGTGAATGTGGTTGTTTGCTTGTTCTTGTTATTTTCTTTGTTTTCTCTCCACCATCATTTGGAATGATGGTTTTTGGAGAATGTAGGGGAAGAGAGAGGGATTTCCCTCTCAAACCTCATGGTTGTTGGTCAAGCCATGAAGGTCCCTTCTCATCCCCTCATATGGTTTGAGGTGGGAGAAAGGTTCATATGGCTTGAACCTTTCCCCATTCTTGGTGAGGAAACCCTTTTGGGTTTGAAAATCCTCCCAAGAAGGATTTCTATAGCATAAAGGAGGAATAAGGAGGATGAATGATTAGGAGGTATAAGGAGTATTGATATATGTATTTTTGGTGCTCCTATGGTCGGACACCTTGATTTGGGCATCCTACTTCCTCTCTTCCCCTCGTGAGGTTGACCTTGTTCTCCTCATGTTGTTGTTTTCATCAGATAGTAGGTCTAAGTGGTTGAATGGTCTTATGTTTTCTTGTTGTGTGTGTTTAATCCCCATTATACTTGTGCACATCAGTGAAGCTAGTTCCTCTCTCCCATGGGCTTGGGGAGGCTAGCATGACTTCCAACCATGGAAAGGCATGTGATGATGCCTATTGGTTGGGTGGTAAACAAGCCATGTTCTCTCTGAGTTGGATTCTTGTAGGAGTATGAGTCGAGCTCATGTTGAGATAGTCAGAGCCTCTTGCCATCTTGGTCATCCTCATCTTTTGTGGGCATTACCTTCATTTTGTAAATAAATGTGGCTTTGTAAAGTTTCACACTCTTGTATATAACCATTTTTGTACTTATTGTTTCTTGAAAACATTGGTCATTACAAAGAAAGTTTCTATTTTATAGTTGCAAGAATCTTGTAAGATTGTCATTTGAATTTATAATGAAACCATGAAATTTTTATTTCAATGTCTTCATTTGGAAGGATTTGTTGTTTAGAAATATGCAATATAGATGTGCATCAAAAACATGTTTTCTTTATTCTTGATTAGATGTACTCTTGCTTCCTTATACCACTATATGTTGCACCTTTTCTTATCATGTTACTACAGTTCATAGTATGTTATATCATTTTTTCATGCACGCATGCGCATTTGCATGGTATATTGAGGTGAATGCAGGCCACTTATAGGTTGTTCCACAATGTATGATGCTTGGTCATATCCATTACCAGTCCCCACCGAGGCTCCTAGGACATCTACCTTTTTCACTTACTATTAAGAGTTATCATTGCAATATTTCATATTTTCTTTCATATCTTCAAATATTACATTATCACATATTATTTATCTTTCTTAACATGCCATTGGGTGCTTCATGTGTAAGCATTAGCCTTACAAGACTCCTTCCAATCATGGTTACCTTATTTACTTGTACTTTATCATTATTTGTGAGATATGTCATATGTTTTCTTATTACCTTGTTTGCACAAGCCTTCATGGCTCAATTATCTTGTGGAATCCTTAGTGGTGTCCCCCGTGATGCAACCAACTACTCATTAGTTCCTTGTTTTTTATTTTCCTATAAGCCTTTACTAGTTTCTATTTCAATGTGTATTGTTTGTTTGTCCCTAACACTTGTATGCTAGGATTTTCCCATTGTTTTTCTTGCACCATGATACCTACCATGTGTAATCCCCTTCCCCTATAGGATTCCTATATCAAATGTTCACATTAGTTTCAACCTTCCTCATTTGGGCTCCATTCACTTTTTTCATCTCACACACCCCAAACGAGTGGGGAAAACATTAGGTGAACCTTTTCACCCTCCCAATAGTTACAAAAACACAAACAACATGGTCAAAATAGAAATCAAGCATGTAATAAGGCCGAAACAATCTTGGAAAAAATTCACAACCTAGAAAAATGTTACTAAAACAAACAAACACCCGAGCGCTAGTGCCTCACATGGGAATTCATGTCTCAGGGAAAAAAATAGCTACATAATAATTTTTCAACAGATTCAACATTATGATTCTCTAGTTTTAGCAGCTACACAATCATCTTCAGATTGCAATCAATTACTAACATGAACTAACTACTTACTCGGGAACTAAAGAAGGAACTAAATCAGAAACCAAATAAGGGAATGATACCAAGGGTGTATGTAGGACAATGATATACCTAGAGAATTGTGTGACCCAAGGAAAGTTACAAATCGGGTTTTTGATCATCTATAATGGTACTTATCTATGGAGAAACATTAATGGTTTGGAGGAAAAACAAACCACTCTCCCAATACACTTTCCCTTAGCGGTGACACGACGCCTAAATCTAAATTTTAACATCGAGACACTCAAATCCCTAGATTGATTATAAGACACCCAAATCCTTAGTATGATCAAATCAGGGTCGATAATGTATCCCTCTTGACTCTCTCAACCCACTCCTAAGCATCAAGTCTACAAGCAGAAACAAATTTCTATACCCTTCTTATTTTATCATTTCAATTGTACTATAACACCTTAGTTTATATTTTTCCAAATACGTGTTTCCATTTTACATATTTTTCAAGTTAAAATTTCAATTGCATTTACCTAAAGCATTAGTTACACCTTTTTTCTTTTACAAGTCCTATCCTATCCCAACGAAGGCAAAGCATGTTGTGGCAAAGATGGAATTCCAAGGAACTACACACACACGTCATTATCACTCCAAGAATGCAAAGGTCACTCCTAGAATCCTTATCCTTCCTCTCCTTAGAATTTTGTGGTACACATTTTGCACTTTTTCATTCGGCACGCTTTCTGAACACTCATTCATCGTGTTCCAACCATAACTCCTTTGACTCACTTCAGGTACACTCCTCTTATATCCTTTATACTACTTGAATTTCATCCAAATAGCATAAAAGGGGGAATGTAGTCACTAAAATATGTACTTATTACTATTACATTACGCCTCTAGTATGTTGTTATATACATGATTTCTAATTTTAGAAATTGAGCACTAGTGATACCTTTTTGGTCATTTTCTTGCTTTATTTGGATCTTCTCACATCTTTTATCCGGCATTTACATATTTTTAATCGATTCACAAGGATCCTTGCTCCTTTCTTTTGTTCTATTTTTGTTTGTTTGTCAGTAGACAGCTTCCACCCAGACAGACAATAATTCATAGGCGATAATGTCCTTATGGGCACTTTTTTTTTTCCTATTTACTAGGTTTTCTCCTTTATTAGTTTATTTTGGCTATGGCTCTTTTCTTATCTCTTTTTCACAACCTAGGTCATCTTTTGGTGTTTTTATATAACAAAATTTAAACAAAGAACTCATATATATATATATATATATATACAACCTACTAACTATTCTAAGGAGCAATTGAGCTATCATTTTTATATCTACCACATACACAAGACCAAAACAAGGGACTTCATTTTGGGCTACATTATTCACTAGCATAGGGGAGGCTATTCCAAATTCCATATCACACATTCTTGCATTGGAAAAGGTAGTTGTATTCCGCTATTCTTTGTCAGCAATAGTAGGGCAATCCATCCTCAAGGGACACAATTTAAATCACACACCACAAGAACTACATGGAGTCTAAAATGTAGTGCAACATGCAAGGTAACAAGATCACATCGGATGAACACAGGGGTTGAGTCTAAATCTCTCATATGTATTGTTTTATTCAATCTAATTTTCTCTTGAGTTTCATGTAGGTGGTTAGGGTTTATTTCATAGGTACAAGTGTGACAAAAAAAAAGTGCATCGAACTTGACGTGACCTATGGAGAGATAAAGGTGACAAAAAGTAACATAGAAAGAAACAAATCTTGAGTTGTACCACACACACTAAAGACCTGCACAGATGTTAACACCCATGCGACTATGCCCTCTCCCAAGTGCTCATGTCCCCTCGAGATTGTCACATGCCGCTTCAAATCATAGCTTACATATCTCATAATATGTTTGTTGAGATCATTCATTAGCCCAGAATTAGTTCGGACCTACAATTACAAGTCGAGTCATTCTCTAAACCCTATTTATTTCTCTTGCTTGTATTTATTTTGATTGATGTCACTTATTTACTATTTTATCTATCTAATAAGCATTGTCCTTATCTTAGATTTAATTTTATAAAATCACCCTTACACAATCACATTTTTAGAAAAATAATAGAATGTGATTAAGGAAAAAACATGCATAAAAAGCTATAAAATATCACAATAAAACCCTCGTAACCACAAAATATTAGTCATAAGATCTCAAACATGAATACACATGGAGAAGACATGAATTAGCAGGGTAGAAATGTGAATATCAAAGTGTAGATGTTGAAGATAGTGTAGACGTAGATGGATAAGCACAGATTCAAAGGGATTAGCATGGACGTATATCGATGGATAAGTACTGGATTACGATGGATTGGCACAGATGTGGAAGATAAAGCAGCATACGTATGGATCGGGTACAAATGTATAGGGATTATCACATAGATAGATAGATTAGCACAAATGTAGGTGGATTAGCGAGATGTAGAAGATAGCATAGATGTGGATACATGGTTTATAAGACAAAAATGTGGATTACGTACTCATAGATTGCATTTAGCTAGGCGCAGATGTGACCATCACAAAAATGTAATTTTCAATTTTGAAAGTTAATCAAAAGGATCCTACCCTACAACTTCACTAGCTTGCAATTACACCCTAAAGGACTACATAATCACAAAGAAGTGGGGGTAAGTCCCACCGGCATGCCAAGAATATGTGATGTGAATTTTTAGCAACAATAGTGAATGTAAAGATGGTTCTAACATAGCAATGCATTCTACACTCCAAATCCTACTAACACCTCAAGATAAGGTGATGAAGGAGCTTATTCAAGCTAAAAGCAAGAATGTAACAAATGTATCCTCACTCCACAATCTCAAATGAATCTCCTTGATGGTTGGATATTCCCTTGAGATGATAATGGATGGCTTATTGGTTGGACTCAAATCCAGCTCCAATCCAAAAGTATGCAAGTTTGTTTACTTAATTGATGATCAAATGGGAGGTGGCCACTTTAATTTATAGAGATGAGATGACCAAATAAAGGGCTATGATGGATTGGTGATGTTTCCAATCCAAGGATGGAAAATTAGTTTGGATTGATGACATAGAGGAAGGATTCTAGAAGAAGTTAGGTAGAAATTTTCCTTTTATTTAATTTAAATTGATGGATGGTGTTTAAGAGATGAGTTAGGTGGGTGGTAGGTGAGGGAGAATTTAATATGGTGATTGTGTTAGTTAATTAGCTCTAGTTCTAGTTAATTATATTTTAGGATAGATATGTTTGAGGAAGTTACATGGGTAGGTGAGCTAGAAATTTTAAATTCTTAAATGTTAAATGAGGTTTATAAGGAAGACTTTAACTTGCCGATGTGTTCCATTTTAGACTCGACGTGTTTAGCAGATCCACAATATGTTGATTCGATAGTTAAACTTGCATTGTTATGACCTTTTAATGTTGTTTAAAGACATTAAGTGTTGACTAATGGCTACCCGCTTTTCTCGGTGGATCCATTGTCTACCCCGCCTACCATTCTCGATTGTCATCAATGATTTTTTTGTTGCGGGTTGGCGGCCACGCTGAAAATGAAAATTGATTGGGGAGAAGACCTATTTGTCGCATTATATGGTGAAACAACGGTACTACTTTGTAAACTAATCGGTTTAGAGACATGTTTGGTGCAAAGGTGAAACAGTGGGAGGGCATTGATATCTTATGTAAGCTGCAATAATCGTATTTCATCGGAAGTTTTTTTGTTTTTCATTTTCTTGAACACATTGCATCTAAGCCTAGTAGAATTTATTTTTCTTTAATCTTTGTTGTCCAATACGTAGGTAAGCACTTTCCACTAAACGAATGATGAAATTTTAAATTTTTGTTAAACGTCATCAAAGCCAGACAACCATCACCATCTCCCACCGCTGAGCCGAAGCTAACTTTTTCTCTCTATGTAATATCCAGATGTATTGGGTGGGTTTTAATTAGAAGACCATTTATATGTTTTTATAAAATAAAATTTGTAAAGTTTCACAATGACCTCCTTTTTCAACTTTTATATTTAGAATATATGTCTCCTATTTTATATAAATATTTTATTGGTAGATAAACATTTATTAAAATTCATAGAATAAACAAATAATATTTTTATATTCAATAATAGTAGTAATCACATCATAGGGTGCAATGAAGATGTCGTTTAGAAGGTGTTGAAGAAGTTAAAGTTTAGGGATTGAATTTGAAACATTTCAAAGAAAAAACGGGTGATGAAGAAGAGGAATGAGGGAGGATAATTTGTTGGGTAGATAATATATTAGAGGAAACATATGTAATCTTCTTCTTATATTTGATAAGTAATAGGAAACCATACATCAATTTTATTATTTTCTCATTTCTTGGTCTAAATTACGTGTTATTTTACCTACCTCATGGCTGATTATTTAATCTATGAACATAAACTAACACTGATGGATGATTTTTCATGTGAGATGGAAGATTAAAAAGATTAAGGAGAATGATTTACATGATTCTTTGACTTTGGGATGCTTTTCCTTCCTTCATTTATGTCGTGGATTTAAAGAGGGGTTGATCACATGGGAAAGTAGAAAATGAAAAATGCAAATCATAAGTTCAACCATAAAAATGAGATTAGTGTAACCATCGTTACATTTCCATAACAATCCACTAATAATAAAACTATATATAAATATGATTTCAATAGCCAATCAATTATACACATGATTTTTTATAATAAAATCATTCAATGTTATCGCAAAAACATAAAAAGAATCCAACAAAATAAAAAAGGAATTAAATAGATTATCATGGACTCTAAAACCTCAATGTACTTATTATCTTCTAAGACGATTTCTTACATTTTCCTTATGGGTGAATTTGTTGGTTCATCCTCGTGGAAAGAGTACAAGAAGATGGGTGTCATTATTAGGTATACTATGTTTTCTATTGTATTGTTGTAGTTCTATTTACTAGGCTTAACATGGGAAATGCTATGCTAAAACACATATTTCATTTTCATTTTCCTTCTTGAAATGATTTAGTTGGAAAGGAGACATACAATCCACGAGAAATTTTTGTATGTAAGATATGTGGTACGAGACCTAATGTTTGGCCTCTTTTTCTTACTCATAAGGTTTTTAGAAATGAGGTCTATTTCTCAATGTTGTGCAAGTCCTACTATAACCAATACTATAGTTTATTGTTCGCTCCATACATTTAACTACATTCAATTAGATTTGTGAATATGGGTTCTATGTTTGTTAATTTTTAGGGGATATCTCGAACTTTAATATTGTCATGACACACCCTAATTTGGACACCTCCATTTCCCATAAAACCTAATTAAGTTCCTATATCTATAGTTTTGGAATGTTTATTGTTTCACCTACCTCTAAAGACTAAAATTTTGTAGCTTTTCCTTTTACAATGTCAAGTTTGACCATGGTCCCTTGTTAGGAAAAAATTTTAAATCAAAATTAAATCAGTATAGATCTTTGTATTTGTTGTTCCAATTGAAGGAATATTATCAAATAAAATAAGTAAACAATATATGCACTTCATGGCATACCTTTATGTTTAACTTCACATACCTCATGTGTAGGACAATACTTGAAAGTTCAAAATATATAGTCCGTTATTTTTTGACCTATGTGTGTAACTACCCCTTTGCATTCTCTAACACTATTTTTAACGTGAATATCTTTATTATGTCATTTCTTCTTCTCAGGATCACCCTTATTAGAATATTTTACATATGGAAGGCAATATAAACACACACACACGCACACGCACACGCACACGCACACGCACACGCACACGCACACGCACACGCACACGCACACGCACACGCACACGCACACGCACACGCACACGCACACGCACACGCACACGCACACGCACACGCACGCACGCACGCACGCACGCACGCACGCACGCCGCAAGACGCACGCGCGCGCGTGTGCACGCACACACACACACACACACAGAGTAGGTTTAGAATTATTTGATCAAATTTATGCAATACTTATATTAAAATTTGAGTGCATTAATAGAAATTTAAGTACCCTTATATTGAGTGCATGAATAGAACGTCAAAAACCCCTATAAATTTCATGGAAAAGCAATTATTTTTTAGACTCGGTATTTGTTATGTAAAGAATTGAAAACTGTGATAAATAATTGTTGTAGATTTTTCATTCATAAGAATGATGTAGAAAATATATATTTTTCCATTGTATGGTCCTTAAGAAGGAAGAAATTCAACAAGGATTGGAGAAAGAGTTCTATGTACTTAAGGTGGAATCGAAGTAGAAATTTTTTTTTTTATTTGGACTGTGGAATAATAAAGCAACTATTATATCAAGGAGGAAGTTGCAACAAAATGTTTCTATCACTTTCTTTGTATGGAGTGATACTAATTAGTTTTGTATTCATTACGGTCAACTTGAAAACAAAATTTTCTGCCATCCCCTCAATATATTGATTCAATAGTTAAAACTATGTTGTTAAATCATTTTAATGCAATTTTAAGACATAATGTGTTTAATTAATACTTGCAAGAGAACTCTTTTCCTAATGAATGCATTCTCTAATTTTTATTGAACGAAGAACAAAAAAAACAAGATGAAATCTATTCCCTTATTCTGAGGAAGTCACCGTCACCGTGGGATCACTGCTTTATATTCAATAAGTTCTTTTTCACCTGCAGGTCGGTCATTAAACCTCATTGAATTTTCTTCCACCCTATGATATTTATTTTCCTATGCAATAAAAATTTAGTATATACGTACAATATTAGAAAATCCAACTTATAGTACATTAAAGGCCATATGTGAATGCACATATTGAAATTAGCTGATGTGAGAAATAAAATAGGAATGGAAATTTCTTTAAGAATAAATGTTTCATTTTCTACAACCTTTCTTAAACATAAAGAAAAATACTACCCCTCATTAGGGAGCTTGGTGATACTAATATCATAGTGGTTTGACAACTCCTTTAACTCAAAACCTACTACAATGAATTTTTAATTAATTCCAATCAAACTTTACATACTTTTTTGCATGTTTATAACATGCACTGAGGAAGGCATAATGATGGTAAGCAATGCATTCTTATGTGGCATCACCGCCTTAAGAGGTATTTCACTCGTCATGAACCTTTGCTTGCTCACACTCCAACCAGTTGAAATGCTAACATCATTTTTAAATTATCAAACACTGTTGATCTTTAGCTTCTTTTTATTCTCCTTTTTGCGATTTATTGGTAATATGAGCAGCAAAAGAATAAAAATCATTTTTGTCTTCAACACACAAAAAAAACATCATCGTAAAGATCATAACATAATGAATGAAGTTATATGAAACTATATTTCTTGGATTCATCTTTCAAAAGGCTTACTTTATGTCATTAAATAAGTATTTCTTCTAAATCACTTACATACAAACTTGGGTCAAAAATCCCTTCTTCCATTATCTTGATAATTGGACCATATAAACCCTCAAGTCCTTAACTAATCTAACCACCTTTTTTTGACCCCATGGAATCCAATTGCGGAAAACATTATGGTATTCAAAGAACTAATGTTGATTTTAATATCAATACATATCACTATAGAACTACACACAATATGATTTCACAAATGAAAATTATAATCTTGTGCTTGTAAAAACCAATCCTCATAACTTGGAATACATGGAGCTTCTTTCTCATTGCTTCGATAGAAGTCTAATTTAGTGAATCAGCTTGATCTCCATGAGGTAATGTTGAGTCCTCCAAATTTTTATCATCCACAACACATATTATGTTCCCAAATCAAAAACCTCAAGTTCAAAGGCCATTTTTCCTATAGATTGTGAAGAAACATTTTTATTCTTTGATTAAAAAAGAAGCAACAAAATTATAAAATGTACTAGGAATTACTTCTTCCATCTCAATTATAGATAAATCCCCTTGAATTATTGTTGTTTATAATCTGCAAAAAAACACAAACAATTAAGTATCTAAATCGCATATAAATATTTGACAAAACTAAGCTTGAAAATTTAGAAAATTTCAATAACACTGAAACAATAGCTTGAAATTATCTTTAGGAATAAACTTAATGTTAATGCTTGCATTAATTCATTCAAGATCTATTAACATAGAAAATATAAAAGTGTTAATTGATTCAATAAAAGCAATCCACATAATAATGTCTCAATCTAGAAATGATAAGTGGTTTCCTAAGAACAAGGTAAAATCAATTGTGAATGAAATGAATTATTCTACTAATTTGAGCCATATACTCATCAAAACCATCAATCCTCCTAATTATAAGGGAAAAATTGTAGTTGTCCTAAGTTTTCTTCATGTTGTCGAACTTTGGTTTTTGGCATATTTAATATTATTTTCATTTTTCTCACTACACAACTTGGCATGTAAATGTTATTTATACCTAATCCTATTTCAAACTAGTAAACACAATAATAAAGATGGTTTGCATTATTATGTGATAGAAGAAGGTAGAGATTCAAATAGATTTAAATTTAAATACAAGATATTAGTGATCATTTGTATCTTTTGAAAAAGGTTGAGAGATTCACTAGAGAAGAATGAGTGGCCACCTATTAGAATTCAAAGTTCCTACACTTTTGGCATGTTTTTAAATGTTTACATTACAAATTATAATGATTGTACCAATAAAATCAATTTGATTTTTAAAAAATTATTCACTTTTTTGTTTTCAATTGTTATGCACAAAATCAAAATGATTTAAATAAATTCTTGTTTTTTTTTCAATTGTTACATTAAGCATCATATTGAATTAAAGAAATTATTGTATGTTTTCTTATTTTCAATTGTACATACATTTCGAGTATGTGTTATTTGTGGTCAAATAGACATGCATATGCCTAGTAAAAATATATTTAAAAATAAGGATGCCAAAGGAATAAAAACAATATTCATCTTAATTGACTCTATGTATAGTGAGTTAGAAGCAAAACTAATTGCCAATTATTTTCATGTGGAAGAAACATTATAATTTTTAGTATTATATAACAATTAGTGAGTAGAAAATAAGCAACCATAGATCAACCTTAAGAGTATGCCATAAAAACACCTATATTAATAATAAAAAAATTACTCAAGCTTTGTTGTTTTCTCTATTGAGAATGTTGTTTTATATCGCTTTCCACACATGTATATAACACATCTAAATCCTCATTTAGAGTGTTGGCCCAGATATCTTGCACTCCAAATCATTGGTATTAGAGTGATTCATCTTTCATGTCCCATCAAATGAGGTCAAAGTATTTAAAGCTCAATGTAATACCATGAGATCCCTAAGATTAGCTAACATGTCATGTTTGAAATTCTCAATTAGATAGAGACATTGATGAATCACAAGATGAAGACCATGTAATGATCAAGAATGAGATCCCAATTGATCTTCATGTACAAAGACATGTGGCTCCTCGCACAAGAACTCATAGCATGTGTCCTTTAGACATGCAAATGTTGATAGCGAAGACCATAGAAAGTAACTATGTAGAGATTCTTTCCACCATTCTTTCGCTTAAATGAGATGTGAGCTTATTAATATTTTCCTCCTTTCATGAGTGTTTTTCACTAAGTTTCCTCCTATGACTTACTACACAAGCTATTAAGCATGCAAGTTGATGTTCTTTGAGCTTTAATATTTGTGTTGTTAGGTGCAACCATATCTTTCCATAAAATTAGATCTTTGGGATAAATTATTATTAGAATTACATGCATCACCTTTTATGGGAATTATTGGGTTCTTAGACATATGTGAAATTGAAAAGGAAATTATTCTTGGATAGTATGAAACATGATATCAAATACTTTGTGGCAACACGTGATACACGCCAACATAAAAAAAAAAAAAAAATGTTTACACTCATGACACTCTATAATTTATTATAATCCGCACTATAGTGTGGACATATGTATTATGTTGATATGATTGATGGATTAATGAGGTCTTGTGGGAAATCATTGATCCTTGTGGTGGTTAATTGCCTCTCTAAATATGTGCACTTGTGTTGTTTGGACCAACCTTTTAACACTTCCAAAAAGAATTGTATCTAAGATTCAATTGTGTATGTACACCCTTAGTTGTATCTTGTGTTGAAATATTTTATTTTGATTATAGGCCCTATTGTATGTGTAATTAGGCAAAATATTATGAATCCACAATTCCAAACAATGCAAATTGCATTGATTAAATGTTATGCAAATTGTTTGACAAAATGTCTTTCATGGGAAATAACAAAACAAAAACAAGTTACTTCCATAACTTTAATTAATGCAAATATCAACCCTTTACTTGATCAATTAACAAGTCAAAAAAATTGATTAATTAGATAAATGAAAATTTTGAAAATAGTAAAAAATTGTTACAACTGCAAACCAATATTATTGTTATTCCTTTCAAAATTTAAAAATAGGTACGACTTTTATGTTATGACATAGAAATGACGTAGAAAACTTGTGGCATACAAAGGATAAAGTGTTCTAGTGTAAACATTATTAGTGGTGTATATAGTGCTTAGAATTTCAAGTTTCTACACCAATATGCATTCTACAAAGGCAACATGGGTGAGTTTAGTAGCTCGAGTCAATTTTTGTTTACAAATATGTCTTAGCTTAATTCTTGGGACTTCCTTTTTGACTTGTTTTACTCAACACTTTACGCTATGTTATGACACTTTAGGTTAGTTTGGCCTTGTTCAATGATCTTTACTCTTTGTAGGATTTAACAAGTTTTCTTACAAGCAATTTGTTATTGTAGGCTCTTTGATTTGTATGGCTCAATCTATAACTACCTAGGTATTTCTTGTTTGGTTTGACATTTATAATCCTTTAATGGCTTCAACATTTGAGATTTATTTTTCTTTATGCATATTGTGTGCTACCACTTCATGAGTTTGATTATTACAATTTTCTACACCAATATGCATTCTACAATGGCAACATGGGTGAGTTTAGTAGCTCGAGTCAATTTTTGTTTACAAATATGTCTTAGCTCAATTCTTAGGACTTCCTTTTTGACTTGTTTTACTCAACACTTTAGGATACGTTATGACACTTTAGGTTATTTTGGCCTTGTTCAATGCTCTTTACTCTTTGTAGGATTTAACAAGTTTTCTTACAAGCAATTTTTATTATAGGCTCTTCAATTTGTATGGCTCAATCTACAACTACCTAGGTATTTCTTGTTTGGTTTGACATCTATAATCCTTTAATGGCTTCAACATCTGAGACTTATTTTTCTTTATGCATATTGCATGCTACCACTTCATGACTTGGCAATGTGAGTTTGATCATTTCAAGTTTCTACACCAATATGCATTCTACAAAGGCAACAGGGGTGAGTTTAGTAGCTCGAGTCAATTTTTGTTTACAAATATGTCTTAGCTCAATTCTTGGGACTTCCTTTTTGACTTGTTTTAATCAACACTTTAGGCTACGTTATGACACTTTAGATTAGTTTGGCCTTGTTCAATGCTCTTTACTCTTTATAGGATCTAACAAGTTTTCTTACAAGCAATTTGTTATTGTAGGCTCTTCGATTTGTATGGCTCAATCTACAACTACCTAGGTATTTCTTGTTTGATTTAACATCTATAATCCTTTGATGGCTTCACATTTGAGATTTATTTTTCTTTATGCATATTGTGTGCTACCACTTCAATACTTGCAATGTGAGTTTGATCATTTCAAGTTTCTACACCAATATGCATTCTACAAAGGTAACAGGGGTGAGTTTAGTAGCTCGAGTCAATTTTTGTTTACAAATATGTCTTATCTCAATTCTTGGGACTTCCTTTTTGACTTGTTTTACTAAACACTTTAGGCTACGCTATGACACTTTAGGTTAGTTTGGCCTTGTTCAATGCTTTCTACTCTTTGTAGGATTTAACAAGTTTTCTTACAAGCAATTTGTTATTGTAGGCTCTTCGATTTGTATGGCTCAATCTACAACTACCTAGGTATTTCTTGTTTGGTTTGATAGCCATATTACTTTAATGGCTTCAAAAATTGAGATTTATTTTTCTTTATGCATATTGGGTGCTACCACTTCATGACTTGGCATGTGAGTTTGATGAACATATAGATTAGATATTTTGTTTTCAACTCAATAGTTTTGAAGAAAACTCACATTTGGTTATGTAATGTCAATTCCTAGTGGCTTTCATCTTCTTTTTTTTTGGTCTTCAAACTCACCTGTGAATTGGTCTTGCATCTTCTTTTTTTTGTTCTATTCTTGTCAACACTTTACTTTTTTACTCAACTATTGTAAAAACCTAGATTTGGTACTTGAACACTTGATAAAGTTAATATTATCTTAATCTTAAAATCACTACTCCTCACATTTTAAACTTAAACTAGTTTGGATTTCTCTTGGAAAACCCAACAAATATTTATTATTAGTTATTTTTGGAATGGTATTTTCAACGATTGCTCTTGCAATGAACTTAGAGTTTCCTTAACATAGGTTGTTCAATCAAGAATGTTAACCATGTAGACTATATAAATAGAGAGACACATGTAAAGATGACATTGAAGTATTTAAATCCCTTCATTTTGGTTTTGTATCGTTGAATGCTAATAAAACAAAAGAGAATCTTGCATGATAATGACATGTTCAAAGTGCTTCATTACATAAAAAAGAAATTCAAACAACAAATTATCCTCATAAAAGGACTTGTAAGCTAATCATTGAACAAACCTATAACCATATTTTTAAAAAGTAAGATTAGACAAGACTTACAATATAAATTTTTGAAGAATTAATATATAAAATAAAACCCTATCTATTTAACTCTAAATTTATGTCATTTATCTTAGTCCTAATATTTAGAAAACTAAAATTGATTATATATGATAACCATATTTAGACACCTATAATTACGCCCAAGCAATTTAAATACTTAAATTGCGCTAATTATCCCCTTTCTCGCAAATCAACAACATATCGTCAAAAGCACTCATTTTCCCTCATATCATCATTAATTAATTACACTAAGCTAATTAATTAAGTTGCCTATCCAACAAATACCCTAATTAACGACCTTCCATTAATAAATCACCCCTTCTACCTAGATTAATTAATTAGCTTTCCCTTCCATTTAACCAATAAATCAATATTTAATTGATTTAATCCCCTTATAATAGCCTAAATCATACTAATATTCCTCTAATTATCTTCTATAAGCTTACATCTACCTATTAGTTAATCACCTTTGATTAATTAAAACACCCCCAACTCCCATGACTTGCTAAACATAAATTAAACCCTTCTAAAGTAAGGTTACCTTTAATAAAGCAACCTTATCCATTCCTAATCATGTTTTACCTTTATCCCACATTCATGAGAATGTGTTGAATCCTTTATCCTTTGGGCTATATAAAGAGCCCTCCACCTACCTTTTACTTACACCTAAACTCCTTAAGAGAGTAAATGCAAAGCATATAGCAAAGAGACTAAGAGCTTGCTTGTTTTTTGATTTCATCTTGAGAGGTCACCTTGTTAAGAGCTAAAGCTTCTTATTCTTGCATTCTCTAAGGATCAAACAAAGTAATTTTTGATTTCCATTGGAGCTAAATAGGTCCATTCATTCTTGTTGGTAATCTAGAGAGTAGAGATGTTAAAATAGCATTGTAGTTTTGATCTCATGTTTTCAAATTTATAATGTTAGTTTAGATCTTGCTTAGTTCTCTATCTTGATGGTGTTTATGCTTTGTTTTAGCTAAATTGTAGAACTATTTTAGGTGGTAGTTCTTACTTCATTTGATTTAGCATTAAAAAAAGTATACATTTGGCATTTGGCACTTACTCCATTGTCATTTGCACTTAATTTCAAGTTTTTGTAGTTAAGTTTCATTTTTGGTTACTAACCCTCTTTTACACATGTTGATGTAACTTGTTTTTCTTAACTTGTTTTGTTGAGTTTGCATGTGTTGAGTCTTCCTTGTAGGTATAAAGGAGGTGAAGTGCTATCAAAATTGGAATTGATGAGAAAATTTCAAGATTTCTCCATGTTTTCATTTTTAGAGCTTACTTTTTCAATATTCTACATGCTAGTTTTGTCAATTTCTTGAAAATTTTAAACTCTTGAGCATGTAGGTTAGTGTTTGATAGTGCTCAGTCTTTTATTTATATATTAATGTGGTGAGTTGCTATCAAAATTTAATCTTGGTGAGAAAATTTCAAGATTTCATCATGTTTTCATTTTTAGAGCTTACTTTTTTCATCATTCTACATGCTAGTTTTGTCAATTTCTTGAAAATTTTAAATTCTTGAGCATGTAGATTAGTGTTTGATAGTGTTGAGTCTTCTATTTACATATTAATGTGGTGGTTTCTGTCAAAATTTAATCTTGGTGAAAAATTTCAAGATTTCATCATGTTTTTATTTTTAGAGCTTACTTTTTTATCATTCTACATGCTAGTTTTGTCAATTTCTTGAAAATCTTTAAATTCTTGAGCATGTATGTTAATGTTTGATAAGCGTTGAGTCTTCTATTAATATATTGATGTGATGGGTTGTTGTCAAAATTGAATCTTGGTTGGAAAAATTTTTTTCCATTTTGCGAGATTAAGAGACATTTTTTTGACATTTTTGAGTGCATGTCAAGTGCATACCCGTGAGCATAAGAGCATATGCGTAACCCATCTTTTGCTCCCTTTCGAACTCAAACTTGAAATGACTCCATTTTTTTGCGTTGAAAGGTATTGAAGTTAACTATGTAATGAAAACATAAATTCAAGATTTATACTTACAGAAAATTACGGTAGTTTTCTATTAGTTTAAAACTAGTCATTTTCTAACATGTCTAATGTTTTGATGAATGTTGTATTTCCATGCTTCCTCGATTTAGACCAAAGCGTGTGTATGCTTCTTCTCTTGCACTTTTGGTGATCTTGAGAATCAAAAACAACTTTGATCTATATCTTTTAACATTGATTAAACTTAGAAATTTGATTATTCATTTTGCTTAAAGGAATGAATCTTTTACAAAGTATTTTTCAATGGTCATTTGATTTGAAGTTTTCATTTCTATATAGTTGGGATAAAGTTTGTGTATGCTCTTCTCTTGCACCTTAGGGTGATCTTGAGAATCAAAAGCAACTTTAGTCATTTTATAACATTTGGTAAATTGGAAACTTCATTTTTCACTTTTGGTTTAAGGGAATGAACCTTTTACAAAGTATTTTTCAATAGTCCTTTGATTTGAAGTTTTCCATTTCTATATAGTTGGGATAAAGTTTGTGTATGCTCTTCTCTTGAACCTTAGGGTGATCTTGAGAATAAAAACAACTTTAGTCTTCATTTTATAACATTTGGTAAATTGGAAACTTCATCTTTCACTTTTGGTTTAGGGGAATGAACATTTATCAAGAATTTTGTATGGTTCATTGATTGAAAAGATTTTCTTTACTTTTTAGTTGGATTATTTGTTGTGTATGCTCTTCTCTTGCATTCTTAGATGATCTTGAGAATCAAAAGCAACTCTTAATCCTCTTTTAAATAATGTAATTTTCTTGGAGAACTACTAACGCTTGAGTGCAGGACCTAAAAACGCTTGTCAAAGAAAGAGGAATCAAAACGAAATCAAAAACTACTAATACAATTGTTATATAGGTTGCCAAAAGGTGTTCAAGCAAACCACACCTAATTAAACAAGATAAAAAGAACAACATATTCAAAACATTGTATTGTAGGTTTCAAAAAAGGGTACGTCCCTCTCCGCTCAATTGGAACATAACCCCTTTGGCATAACGCCTTAAGCTACAACAATGGGGGTGGTTCCAGGAACCCCAAAGTAGTCCACACAAGAGGGAACCTTGTGGATGAAACGGGAAGTGCTCCGCACTACCTACTTGACTAGTGATTCCTTTGTGAGATAGCGTTACAAGTTGTCCATTGTGGCAACCCTAGTGATAGTACACGTAGACGCACTAATTGCCTACTATTCTTGAAGGGGGTAAAGTAAAGCCGAGATACTCCCAAACTAGTTAGTGTAACTTTTTGGGTAAATCACACTCGCTCGTGGCAACTTTGTAACACCTAGGCGAGAGAACCACCTAGGAGAATATACTTTGGCCAGGAGCCCACTTTGACCATTTTAAAACAGTGTTGAGTTGTGAACCTTCTTTTTGAGAAACGTGTGACGTATTACTTTCGCCTAGTTTTTACTTGCCTTAGGGCGAGGCGAAACTCTACCAAAGTGAGGCTAGCATTTTTCGTCATTTTTCTTGATTTATTTCCTTCATATTTTTTTGACACTTTGTTGATCAAAAGAGGTGTGATTACCTTTGTGTTGCCATTCATTGTTTCTCTCTTTTTATGTTCGTTTATGCCCATCCATGTTTGCGGTTTGGGTTAGTTAAACAAATCTAAAGTGAGTGAGAGGTGTTTTCACGTCATTTAGTAGCCATTGTGATCTTGATACCCACGTCAAGATCGTCATTATAGTTAGGCATGGTTCATCACCGCGGAATTCTATAGAGGAGTTAGCTTGTTTGTCTCATATCATTACAATTTCGATATTTACGTCTTGTTTTTTGTAAACTCGACATAAATACCTATATTATGATTGATTACGCATTGCACACATTTTTAACTATTCCTAGCTATACTTTGAGATTTTTAGTTCGGTTCTATTATTACCTTGATTTCAAAGAGTGCTAGGTGTTACCATTTGTGCGTGTTATATCAATAACACCTCGATATCAATACTTCACTTTCTAGCAAAGTGGGTTAACATATCTTGGTGATATTGTTGTGTCATTCACGAATTGTAATTGGCACTTTTTGAGATATAGGTCTTAATCGAGTTTGAGCTCACTCATCGTATATCTTGATTGGGAGATCACATTGACTTCTTGTATTTACTTACGTTTTGTTCATTTCCTTGAACTTGGCATAAGTGAAAACATCTTGTTGATCATCTTGCGACGCAAACTACTTTTTGAAACATAGTCTAGGAAGTACTTCCTTTGATCAAGTTTTAATACCAAACACTTGTATCACGGGTGATTTATCACTCTATCATATTGGTATTCTCACATTGTTGACATATTCATACTCTTAGCAATTTCATTTTACATTTCACTTAGGGGTAGTCACTAAGCTTTGCACATATCTACAACTCACCCTAGTGAAACTATCACAAAAACATGGCTCCCAAAACACGTCTAGGGTTGAAGAAATAGACATATGAGGAACAACAAGCGCATGCTTGGGAGACCTCTAATAGAAAAGGGTCAAACCCCTTCATTGGACATGACTTAGGGCCACTATTTTCTATAGAAAAGGAAACCAAAGAGATGGTCGATCATAGTGGAAATGAATTAGAATCACCACACGCAGACTTTGATTTTGACCCCACTCTACTAGATGAGTTTCTCCTTAGAAACAAAGATAGAGTTTTAGCACGGGTCGTGGAATTAGGGGCCAAATTTCCCACCGAGAATGAACCAATATTACCTACAAAATGACACTACTAAGGAAGAACGCCCCTTATCAATATGGAAGATATTTTAACAAAGGGCATGCTTCCACTTCTTACGTAGAAAATGATAAAATGGTAGGGCATAGAATACCCCTCATCAAAGTGCCATGAAGAAACAAGATAGAACATGAGACAGGGGAAGAACCTCCACAATATGAAGAGGAAGAACCTTTAGAAGAAGAAGACACAAACCAAGTCACAATCCAACAACAACTCAGTAACCTAAGCCGACAACTAGCTTTGCTTACTTTCCAGGTATAGAAAGACACAAACAAGAACATTCAAAAGTCAAGGCCTAAGTTTAGGATCCACGAACTCCATCGAGAAAACCAAGGAGAAGAAGACATGGGGTATCATCATGTACACGTCCCCACTTCTCCCACTAGAGAACAATTGCTCGCACAAGAAGTGCAATCTATGAAAGCAACGCTTGTGAGCATACAAGAAAGCAATATAGGGAGTATTAGGAAATACCAATACAAAGAACTATGCCCCTATCCTTTTGACAAGACAATGACCCTTCAACCCTTTCTAAAGAAATTTGATATGCCAAAGTTCAAAAATACAAAGGAAAGGGAGACCCCAAGGGATCATGTTAAAGATTTCTACATGGCATGTCAAAGGTGTCTTATATGTGATAATTACCTCATCATTTTTTCCATCAGAGTCTCGAGGTCAAGCATTTGAATGGTTTACGCGCTTACCACGAGGATCAATTTTCACCTCTTAATACTTTGCGAAAGATTCGTGTGTCATTTCTCGTATAACATAAGAGTGATGTCACCATGGCAAACTTGATATGGCGCAAAACTACGCCCAAATAAGACCTTCGCCACTTCCTCCAATGATGGAGAGGGATAGCTAATCGCTTCCTTGCGCTTTCCCCAGAAGCATGGTGGTCGAAAATTTTCGAATAATCTCAACTCCAGGATATAGCTATCCACCTCCAGAGATGCATTGTGTCACACCTTTAGAGAGAGGTTATCGAGAAAGGGATTCAAATAGAAAAGGCTCTATTGCCAAGGCACCCTCAAAACCTAGTCTAAAGACAACCTAAGTGTCCCCCGAGGAAAACTCAAAGATCTTTAACAAAAACAAACGTGGTGGGAGATGAAAAATCTAGCGAATGATGTACTCCATGGGCTCAAAGGCCTAGGATGTGGGAGGAATGAACAAGGACAAAGAGAACTAGTCCCTCTTCCACATTTCAAAACAAAAAGATATGGCATTGGGATTCACCCTTATGGAGCACACCCCAATGATCAAGATGCGACTTGTTCTGAGCATGAGGATAGCTCCGAGTACCTAGATAACGATACGGATTCCCATTGTAGCCTATATGAGGATCTAGCCTCCACGAACCTTTTCATGAATAATTTTTCCTGACCATAACCCCCACCGAACCGACCCTTGACCTTGTATACCCTTCCCTTGTTGAATGGGACCAACAACGTCACGTGCCACTAGATTTATTTGAGAACGACGAGGCTATTGCAGAGTTCATGGGCATAAGGGATACAATTCCCATTGGAGATCACAAGAAGGGTTTCTTTATCGACTTAGACACCTGCGCCTACTTCGGCGAGGAGGCTAAACTTCGTGGTCAAAAAAATTTAAAGAAAAGCGAGGGCAAGAGTTCTAAAGAAAATCCTCGGAAAAAATTGAAGTCCAAGTCACACAGTGAAAACCTCTTTGAGGCACTAGGCTATAAACAAATAAGAAAATCAAAGGACAAACAAAGTGACCACGCCAAGGATGAAAATCTCATAGAGACATCCTTGGATGAAGATCTCAACCTACCTCCCGATCCTACGCGTATGGAGGATTTATCAAAATTGTTAGTCGAAGAAACCATTGATGTCAATATTGGTACTCAAGAAGATCCCAAGATAGTAAAATTGGGGGCATCACTCTCAGCTAGAGAACAAAAGATGTTCACTATGTTGTTGCGAGAGTTCATTGATGTGTTTGCATGGTCTTACCAAGACATGCCCGGCCTAGATCCAACTTTGGTCATGCACAACCTGTCATGCACGCAGACGCTAAGCCTATCAAACAAAAACTCCGAAAGATGCATCCAAGAGTGGCCTTGTTGGTCAAGGAAGAGTTGGAAAGGTTGCTTGTAACAGATTCATCCGACCAATTGACTATTCTGAATGGATATCGAACATTGTTCCTATCCAGAAGAAACCTGTCGGTATCCGAATCTATATGGATTTTAGAGACATCAATAAGGCTTGCCCTAAAGATGACTTTCCATTACCCAACATTGATATGATTGTTGACTCAATAATAGGATATGAAATGCTATCACTCATGGATGGCTTTTCGGTTATAATCAAATTAAAATCACTGAGGAGGACCAACACAAAACAACTTTCACAACTCCTTAGGGCACCTTCTACTATCAGGTGATGCCATTTGGCCTTAAGAATGTGGGAGCAACTTATCAGCGGGCCATGACAATAATATTTCATGATATGATTCATGACATCATGGAAGACTACGTAGATGACATCCTGGGAAAGTCCAAAACAAGAGAGGATCATCCTATCATTTTGTGGTGTATCTTTGAATGCCTACGTGAATACAAAGTCAGCTGAATCCAAAGAAGTGTGTCTTTGGTGTGCTATCTGGGAAACTATTAGGCTTCATCGTGTCAAGATGAGGTATTGAGGTAGACCCTGCTAAAGTGTCTGCCATCACAAAAATGCCTCCACCTGAGAATATCAAGCAACTACGTAGCTTGCAAGGGAAAATTCAAGCCATTCACCACTTTATCTCCCAGCTTGCAGATAAATGTCACTCATTCACTCATTTGCTTAAGAAGGACGTTGCTTTCATCTGGGGACCCGAGCAACAACAAGCCTTTGCTTTGCTTAAAAACAAGACTGCTAATCCACCTGTCCTCATGCCTCCCACTCCGGGAGAACCACTTTTGCTCTATATTTCCGCTACGCAATACGCTATTGGTGCACTGCTCGCCCAATATGACCTTAGCCATAAAGAGAAAGTAGTGTACTATCTGAGTCACACCCTCATCGCCTATGAACTTAATTATCCTCAGATTGAAAAGGCTTGCTTGGCCGTTGTTTTTACCTTTCAGAAACTTCACCATTACCTGCTAAATACTAAGACCAAGCTCATATCCAAGGTCGACCCACTCAAGTATTTGTTGTCCAAACCCGCCCTCACAGGTAGAATGGCTAATTGGATCATTCTACTCAGTGAGTTTGATATAGAATTTGTCCATCAAAAATCAATTAAAGGACAAGTACTTGCTGACCAACTAGTAGAAGCACCTTTGCAAAGCACAGAACCTTTGAGTCTAGATCTTCCAGATGCATCTTTGCTCTACATTGAAGAATTTGTCATATGGTAGATACATTTTGATGGATCTTTTACATTTCATGGTTCAGGTGCAGGAGTGGTCCTTATTACTCCTTCGGGTGATCCTATACCGCAAGCTTTCCACTTGGCCTTCCCTTGCACGAACAACATTGCGAAATATGAAGCACTCATTGCAGGGATGAAGCTAGCCATCAAGTGGAATATTCAACATGTTAAGGTTGTAGGTGATTCATGCAGCTAATCATCAAACAGGTTAATGATGAGTATAAAGTTAAGGATGACAAGCTCATACCTTACAAGAAGTTGGTGGAAACTCTAAAGGAGTATTTTGTGTGCATTACCTTTGAGCAGATCCCAAGAGCGCAGAACAGATCGGTAGATGCCATGGAAATGGTGGGATCTATGCTTCGTATTCCACTAGGGAACAATGATATGCCATTTTTCGTAGAAAATCTACACCAACCCGCGTATGACGTGCTGAAATCTTTCCTGGCTTGTGAGGTTGTTGGTCCCTATTCCCCGTGGTACGAACCCATTTTCACCTATCTTAAGGATAGTA
The DNA here is from genome assembly GCA_018340775.1 of Taxus wallichiana var. yunnanensis. Classification (NCBI taxonomy): domain Eukaryota; kingdom Viridiplantae; phylum Streptophyta; class Pinopsida; order Cupressales; family Taxaceae; genus Taxus; species Taxus wallichiana. The sequence continues at coordinate 349,438,612 of CM031240.1, read as the reverse complement.
CTTTCCTCCCAATATCTCTTGTTCTAAAAGCAAATCCTGATTTTCCAGATATCCCGTTACACCCTTTTAGGAGGTACACTTTATCATCGTGGCTACGATGGGAATCTGTTATGTTGTCTAGATGTGACGGAGTCAATCCATGTAATTAAAGAAGTACACGAAGGAGTATGCGGAGCACATACAAATGGAATGGTCTTGGCTAAGAAACTATTAAGAGTAGGTTACTATTGGCCCACCATGGAAACTGATTGTTGTAATTATGTTAGAAAATGTGTGCTTTGCTAAAAGTATGGAAATTTCATCCATGCTCCATCGCAACCATTGCAACCAATCACTACCTCATGGCCATTCTCCAAGTGGGGACTTGATCTAATAGGGAAGCTTACTCCTACCTCATCTGATGGTCATACACATATCATCACAGCTATAGAATACTTTACAAAATGGGTGGAGGTTATCCCTTTAACCTATGTCACAGGAGCACAATTTCTAAATTCATCATGAATCACATTATTTACCGATATGGTATCCCTATAGCCATTGTCACAGATAATGGGAAGTCATTTAAGAACAAAATTGTGAAAGGTCTTTGCCAACGGTTCCAAATCAGATTGAAATGGTCCACGCCATATTACCCTCAGGGTAATGGACAAGCTGAGGCAACAAACAAGACTTTGGTAAGGATAATGGAGAAGATGGTTAGCAAAACCGGTCAAAACTGGCACCTACAAATCCACCCAGCCCTCTGGGCCTACCGAACATCAATTCACACTCCTACGGGTGTGACGCCATATTCCCTAGTGTTCGGGATAGAATCTATCATCCCTTTAGAGATCGAACTCCCATCCCTGCGAATTTCTCTTCGGGACTATTTGGATAAGGATGAAGATTATCGAGTGGCAAGATTGGCTGAGTTAGAGCTCTGGATGAGAGGCGCATTCATGCTCTTAATCACCTGAAGGTATATCAACACAGAATCTCCCGTAACTACAACAAGAGAATCATCCCTCGCTAGTTTGAGGTGGGTGATTTAGTTATGAAGGAGAACCAGTTCAACACCAGAGCAGAGCGAGAAAAGAAAGGGAAGTTTGAACCACATTGGTTAGGACCCTATGTCATAGTTTCCAAGTATGGCACCGGGGCATACAAACTGGCTCACCCCAATGGTGATGAGCTCCGAGAGCCAATGAATGCCATGCATCTTAAGAAGTTCTATGCTTGAACATGGCACAAAAATAAAAAAATACAAAAACATCAAAAAAATCAAAAAAAAAAGAGAAAACAGGTCGTCCACTAGTGAAAACCACGCAATTGTGGCACTTTGGACAAGTCCTTGGGTGAAAACCAGTTTCCGGCGCCTCGGGAGGATTCGTTGTTCACAAGCATTCTATATTAGAAGGGTAGTTGTCTTTGGCCTTGGACCTGGTTCTGCCTTCGAGTTTCCTTGTGCACACCATCTTGTCTAGCCTTGATCCGGCTTTGCCTTCTTCTATTCATCTGTAAGGGACGTGGTCTTTTGTTATTTCCCATCTTACGCTGGGGGCAACTCAACGACTTCACCTTCTTGTTCATAAGCGTGTGGCTTCTGCCCTTGTATATTCCCCACCTAATGTTGGGGGCATCCATGCTTTCTTGGTTACCTACACATAGCTTTGGAAAACTGTTAAAAACACAAAAACAATATAAAATTGTTTCGAGAAAAACACAAAAACAATAGAAAATTGTTTCGAGAAAACACAAAAACAATAGAAAATTGTTTCAGAAAACACAAAAATAATAGAACATTGTTTTGAGAAAACACAAAAACAATAGAAAATTGTTTCACAAAACACAAAAACAATATAAAATTGTTTCACAAAAACCTAAACAATAGAAAATCAGTTTATGAAAACATATCTTACAAAAATATTTACTTGCATTGTCTTGTTTTCTTGCTTTGCTTGTTGCTTGTATAGTGTTTTGTGTGCTTGCTTTTGAGTTATTTGTTGCTTGGGTGTACTTTGTCATAGTTTATCTTTTCTTGCTTAGAATAGATTCATTCTTACTTATGCATATTGTAGTGGGTTTCACATGCTAGTGTGTTAATTCTTTATTTCTTTCTTAATGCATTTGGTTGTGTTTTGTTACTTGTTAATAAGGCATGGTGATTCATGGTGTATTGCATTAATTCCTGGTGTTCTTTGTAGCATTTGGTTGTGTTTCTTGCATGTGCTCTATTTTGTTATCATTCACATCACATTACCATCACTATCATCACATCTAGCATCATCTATACATCATATATAAACAAAAATGCTAAGTTTTACATCATGCATGTATGCTAAGCTAATCATCACATATCATATCATCAATGGGGGCAAGAGGGGTTGTGCATAATCAAAAATCTATCCCCCCACACCAATATCATCATATCATCCCATCCATATACATCAAAATAACACTTGAAAACAACATTTGATATTGTCTACAAATCTATCATCTACAATCTACAACATGCCTCAAACGATCACGTGTGATCACCATCTCTCCTGAGTGTCAGAGCCTCACGGTAAGTTTTCTAAACTGAGCGGTTAAAATGAACTGATTGCGATGTTTTTACCCCTTGGGGGTATATTAACCTATTTTTCACCGATCGGATGGCCGGGACACCCATTTAGCTCACCGTTTTCTCCTCTGTTCACTGTGGAATAATTATTTTTAATTAAATAATTATTTTTCTCTTATTTTTCACCATATTGGGGCATTTTTTGTCCAATACCCCTTTCTTCTCCCCCAAAATTTTATTGCTCCCTGGCAATTTTTATTCTTCTTCACACCCTCGTAAATAATTATTTTTCAAATAATTATTTTTTCTTAATTTTTCCACTAAACAAGGACATTATTTGTCGTTTGTTTCTCTTTTCTTCCACCTAGGGCACTTTTTGTTGCCCCTAGGCCCTTCTTTTTCTTCTTCTCCTTTCTTCTATTGTTTATCACGGTTCAGAAAGCCAAAACAATACAAACATTTACTATATCAAAAAATCCAAAAACAAGGCAAAATTTTTCAAAAATTCTAAAAAGTAAAACACCCTACAAAATGGTAACTTGCTTCTTACGGCTGAAACTTGTGTCTTGCGCATGGTATTTTCTCCATATCCTGTTGGTTTGTCTCACATCTTCCCCGATTAATACGACTCGCGGATCACCGGATTCACAACCATTCACAAAAGCTAGTTGCTTGCTTCGTCTGTACTCTGGGGCACTTTTGGTTGCCTGGTGTTGTTTCGTTGCGCACAAACGCTTTTCATGGACCCCATGTCCATTTTCATTTCCCTTATGTAAATCCTTTCTTGGGGCATCATTTTTTAACCCTTGTCGTCAATCATGAACTTGTGGATCTCTCCAAAGACCGATAATAAAACATTTGTACAACTAACTTGGCCACCGTTGTTGGGTTGGATATGTGCATTCGTCCTTGTTTTCCCTATTAGATGAGCTTGTTTCCTTCTCGTATTGCATTGCATTTTTGTATGTTGCGTGGAGTTGGTATTTTCAAGCAATGGACAATTGTTCGTATTATGGCTTTTCATGTCATTCTACCTTTGTCGTATGCTTATATTTTTCATAAGGACCGATGACGTAGTTCCTATGGCAATATGATGACATCCAAATTGTTTCAAACAAATACGTGGCTAGAGGCTAAGCTCTTCTCCCCCCTCATCCATATTTCTTCTACACCACTTCCCTTTCACCCCTAATTCTCCCTCTCATCGAGGCATCCTGCCTCGTCCCCCTTC